>CATIWC010000923.1:0-147522 GCA_948472305.1 Vicia faba | reverse complement strand
TTTTTAAGTTAACGGATCATCTTGGTTGATATAATTGTCAATGTCAAAATTATCTTCGTTTCTGTCATCCATCGAGTCTTGACCATAAAAGTTTTGATTTCCAGCAAACCCTTGCATAAGTTGTCTCATTTATTGCTCCATATCAGCTTCCCTCTTCTCCATGACCTCCATTTGTCGTTGTTGTTGTTTGCCTCATTGCCTCCATTTGGACTTTCATTGTCGCCTCACGTTGCGCTTACTCGCGTCTCGCCTCATTTAACATCAATTGTCTTACCATTTCAAGTTGTTTTGGTGTCAAATTTGGTTGACGTGACCCCCCTTCCACACCTCTAATTCTTTGAAATAGAGTTCTATCCCCACTTCTCAAGGTGCCCACCAAATTTCCACCACCAAAAAAACAACTGTTAGGGCCTTTTTCGCCAATTGACTTGATCCCAAATATAAAAATCTACATTTGGATGAAGCGGTTCTCCCTCTCCTAGAGTATATTGAGGATTATGAATCAGAAAATTTGCGAGCAATGTCTGATAATCCTCCTATACATTCAATAAAAAAACTAAGTTAAATATTTAACAAATTAAATTAAATTAAATTAAATAATATTTAAAAAGTTATCATGTGATTTTCACGCCACAACTTCTCAATTGCCATAGATTTTGCGTCACAGTTTCTCAGTTGCCACGTGAAAATCACGACACAAAATTGTCATTAATAAAAAAATATAAACAATAACGTAAATTAAATAACTTACGAAAGCTTTTAGAGTGCGTTCGTCAGCAAAATCTTCGGTTTTTTTTGTCTGAGTCTTTTTAACCAATTCAATCATCAATGGAGGTCTCCCCAAATTCTTGGTCTAAATAATAAAATTAACATTAATTAATAAAATATATTATGAACCAAAATATAACTTAAAAGTGGTAATATTTACCACGCGTCTAACATACTATGCGATACTTATACTTCTAACTGCATTAACGCAACCCCCTTTTTTAGATGCCCTCATCTTCTTAAAATTTTCGGATTTAGCCCGAAATTTGGGTGACTCCCAATATTTAAGAAGTTCCTCAAAAACCACTTTCTCTATCCAATTGGGACAGACACCATGAAGTTCTCAACACTCTTTAACACGCCACATTATGTTAGAAAGTCGTCTTGAGGTTCTGTCATAATATTCTTTTTATGATCTTCTCGTTCAATGGGTCCCACACTAATATTTCTTACAATATTGTATGACATTAAAATAAATAGTTAGATAATTATAATGAAAAACCTATTTAAATAACAATAACTAAAAACTAAATTAATTATACCTTAAATTTGTTAAACCAAGCTTCTTTATTTTTGACATCTTTGAAGGTCTTTCAAAATTGTTTATACATCTGTTGAATTATATAATTTATAACCTTGACAGCAGTCCGACTTGGCGAGAAACTAAACAACAATCATTTGAATTAGCAATATTAAATATAAATTTATATTAAAAATAAAAATGTATTCCAAATCCAAAATCTCCCATCAATGACATAAATCTTACTCGGATCATCATTCCCTCGAAGATCATTTCCATCCAACATATCATCATGCATATCCACATGATCATCATCATCATTTGGATGCACATGATCATCCTCACGTGCAGGTACATGTGGGGGATGTGGGGTGCGGGATTCTCCAGTCTGTTTGGGATGTGGGGTGCTGGATCCTCCACTCTGCTGGAAGGATAAGGGCATCTCTGTGGGATATGGGGTGCTGAATCCTCCAGTCTGCTGGAAAGATAAGGGCATCTGTGTGGATGTGGGATGCTAGATCCTCCAGTCTGCTGAAAGGATAAGGGCATCTGTGTGGGATGTGGAAAACTGGATCCTCCAAAATGCTGGAAGGATGAGGGCATCTGGGTCTGCGGGAAAAGAAAACCAGGTGGCCTAACAAAACATGGTACCCCATACGAGCTAATAAAAGAAGAACTCCCAGATGGGAAGGGCATATTCTGAGAGGAGAGTAATAGCACAAAAGGCTGAGTACTGACCATGGATATAGCATATTCTAAGTAATTGTATACTAACTCGTAGATATGTTTAACAAATACATATAAGTCATCTTCACCGCCATTTGTAACTCCTTTTACAAATACACCATTGTTTATGGTTTTTTTCACTTCAGTCCATGTCTCCGTGTGAAATTTATATTAGTTCACGAAGTAAGTGTGTCATTCATTTACGCTTTGAACAGGACCTTCAGACAAGTTTCTCAAATGGAGTGTTTATGGAGTCAATGCAACAGTGTTAGACAATCTTTCCTTGAACCACGCTAGAAATTGAGCATGAATGACACCAGATGTTGATTGTACACTGGCACTATGAAAATAGGCGATGTTAAATTCCCTAAAAATAAACACACTATAAGTTTCAAGATAATAAGTTTTATATTAACACTTAAAGAAAATTAAACAGTTCGAGTATACTTACTCAATATATGGTTTAACTTCAACGAAGTTGATCAAGACATGGGCATGTGTAGATTGTATTTCTTTTTAGGTCAATAAATGCAAACCCTTCTTTCCAGAGGGACGACCTAGAAGCCCGAAGACTGATAAGGTGAATTGACTCCTCTCGTTGACATTTACAGGATTCCGTGTGATTCTAGGAGTTAACATCAATTGATTTATATAATGACTGCAAAAATGTGATGTTTCCCGATGCAAGTAATGTGCACATATAGATCCATCAACTCTAGCTTTATTTTTCAATGATCGCTTTGAATCACCCATGAACTTTTCAAATGGATGCATCCACCTATATTGAACAGGTTCACCAAGATAAGCTTCATATGCAAGATGCACAAGTAGATGTTCCATGGAGTAAAAAAAACGGCGGAAATACTTGTTCCAACTTACAGAGAATGAGTGGAATGTTTCGGTCCAACTTAATGATGTCATCCACTCTTAAAGCTGACACATAAATATCTATAAAAAATGACTAATTTCAGTTAGTAGATTAAGCACATGTTTGGGTAGTGAACCAAACACAATTGGTAACAATTCTTCCATAAGAACGTGGCAATCATGACTTTTCATACCATGCAACTTCCCAGTGTTAGCGTCGGCATACCTTGCTAAATTTGAAGAATACCCATCTGGCATTCTCAAATCTTTTAACCATCGAAAAACCACTTTAGCTTCTTGGAAAGTCAAACTAAAACAAGCCTTGGGTTTTAATAATTTTCCATTCGGTTGAGGTTTCAACTCCGACTCTTTCCGGTTACACCAAATTTTCATGTCTTGTCTAGCCTTCTCATTATATTTTGTTTTGTCTTTAACATCCATCACTGGGTTAAATACATTATCAAAAAAAATCTTCTAAATATGCATAGCATCAAGATTATGGCGCAACAAATTATCTTTCCAATACGGTAGGTCCCAAAATATACTTCTTTTTGTCAAATTGTGAGTGACTCCATATCCTTCAATTCTACATGCTTTGGAAGAATCTATAACTTTGGTAGTTCATAAACTTGGTTCTATATATCACCTGGTGACAATCGAGGCGGAGGTAGATCTGTTACTTGTTCGTCTTTTTTAAAATTTGTTTTGTTTCTTCTATAGGGATGATTTGTTGGTAGGAATCTATGGTGACAGTCAAACCATGAGCTTTCCCCCCTTTATCCAACGTAAACGCTTTGGTGTATACCATGCAATGCGAACAACCGATTTTGCCATGTGTACCCCAACCAAACAACATGCCATATGCTGGAAAGTCATTAATGGTACACATCAAGGTAGCTCACAAAGTAAATCTTTGTTTACAGGATATATAATAAGTCCATTCTCCAATCCACAACCTCTTCAAATCATCAATTAAAGGTTGTAAGTACACTTCGATTCCGGCTTTTGGACTGGACGATGCTATAATGACGCACGTCAAAAACATATATGGTTTTGTCATGCACATCTCAGGAGGGAGGTTGTAAGGAGTTACAATAACTGGCCAACAAGAATACGCACTTCCCGACGATTGCACATATGGGGAAAAACCATCAGAGCATAATCCAAGCCTGACATTTCTAGGTTTTGTGGAAAAATCAGGATGTGTCCAATCAAAGTGCTTCCATGCCTCGTCATCAGATGGATGTCGCATAGTGCCTGGACTTGTTTGGTTTTTATGATGCCATGTCATTTGACTTGCACTGTGCACTAAAGCAAGCATTCTTTTTAACCTTGGCATTATCGGAAGATAAAACATGGACTTTACTGCTACACACTTTTGCTTGCTGTTAATGGCTCTACTGCAAACTTGATATCTTTGACTCTTACAAAACATGCATTCCTCCAATAATCTATCTTTAGTAGGAAACTCATTATCATAAAACAACATGCAACCACTTATGCAACAATCAATCTTTCTTACATTTAAATCCAACTTCGACACCCACTTCTTTGTAACATAAAAACTTGTAGGCAAGTTGTCTTTCGTTGCAGTGGAGTCCAACATCATTTTTGCGAAATGTTTTAAACACTGATCAGGAACGTTCCAATTTGACTTGGCGGCCAATAAACTCAGACACATTGATAACTTTGGGTCTGACGACCCCTCGAACAATGACGTATTCATCTCATTAAACAACTGATAAAATCTCTGTGCTTCCTAATTAAGCAACTCTTCTCCGTCCTAATCTTTAGGTTGATCATATGTCACGTTCACACCAAAAGCATCCTCAACAACTTCACCGATCCGATTAAAGTTCGCCTCATATTCCATAGGTGGTCGACTAGTTGAAGCATGTGTATTTCTAGTCTCTGATACATGAATCGATATTTCTTCACAATTATACGTCCAAACCTAATAATTTTCAATGAAACCCCTTCTATGCAAATGACGTGCTACTTCCTCTGGGTCACTAATTATTGATCTACATTCACATTTAAGACTTAGACACCTAACTCCTCTTTCGCTTCGACAACATTCATGAGAAAACGCCCACGTGATAAACTCATTAACTCCTTCTATAAAATTAGGTTTAAGTGCACGTCTTCCTGAATACAATCTATCATACATCCAACTACGACCATACCGATAAAATTACATACTGCGCATTTATACAATCATTATCTTATTCTTAACTATAAATAAATATTTAACTATAGTAACTATAATTAATTTTTTTTACTATTTTGAAACTATATATATATATATATATATATATATATATATATATATATATATATATATATATATATATATATATATATATATATATATATATATATATATATATATATATATATATATATATATATATATATATTGAATATATATTAACAATAATTTTTTTAACAAACATATTATTCTTTTAAGAAATATAAAATATAATTATATTCTATTTTATTTTATTTTAAATACACATATATAATATATTCTACTTTTATATTAAATATTATATTAAATATATTATATGTGTATTTAAAATAAAATAAAATAGAATATAATAATATTTTATATTTCTTAAAAGAATAATATCTTTGTTAAAAAAATTATTGTTAATATATATTCAATATGTTTATTAATATATTTATTAAATGTTTAGTTAAGAAGAAACATAAGGGTCAAAGAAGAAGAAATATATATGGACGGATTTGTGCACGCGTTTTCCATATACGCCACGTAGCAACGTGAAAATCACGTCGCTATATTGTCAGGTGATTTTCACGTCACAACACACCTAACAGTTATAAATTTTTTTGTTTAATCTGCACAACACTGAACCATGTCCAGTAAAAAACAAATATTTTTCCACTTAAATGTTGCGACGTGAAAAACACGTCAAACTAAATTTTTAAATTTTTTTAAAAATCCCTCCATCTGAATGTTAGAGACTTTTATTTTTTTATATTAACTTTTTGATAGAGATGTAAATCCCACGTGCAAATAATTGTATTTTAAAAAAAATCCATAATCCCTCCATGTGAACGTTATTTTTATTTTTTTAATATATAAAGTTATAGTGACGTGATTATCACGTCGCAACAACCTTTTTTTTAGCCACGTGATAATCACGTCACAACTTCATGTCGCTGGGGAATACGTTTCTTGTAGTGTAGGTGGTGGTGTCATGCTAAGGATGACATATTTTTTATAGCCTTGACTTATTCAACTTTCATAGAGCTAAATATTTCTCGTGATATCCAGCTCAATTTCGTGGACTTGGTTGTTTCTCTCATTTGGATCAATTAGACTACTTCATGAGGGGTTATTCTCTCCAAATCTTTCAACTTAAGGTCCCTATAAGAGAAAACATTCTTAAATAGAGACTTTTATTGGATTTTGAGGGAATATCTTATCCTTTCTATAGGGGGCATTCGAATCATGGAATTTGGTTTGTGACGTGTGAGGTGGAGAAGTTGTGTGGTATATGATTTTTAGGTGATTGATGTGTTGTTTAGTTCTTCCTAGATAATTTTTGTCTCTCTTTAAAGTATTTATCTCTTTTGAATGAGTGTATAATTAATGGTGACCTTTCTATGATACAAAATTCAACTTTTTGGTCAATATGCAAATCCATGAATGAGGTTATGTTTATAGGTTTGTCTACTAATGTAAATGATGTGGAAGAATATAAATGTCCCTAGCTTTCAATTGATATCTTGATAAGGTTGCGGTTAACTCACATGCTTTCTCTAATTGACTTGAGAACTTTGTTCTCTGCACGAATCAATAGCAGTTTGAGAATGGTGACCTTGTTTTTAGGATGTAGTGTTTTTGGTGATTTTTTAAGGAATTTTTTTACGCTATGCCAAAAAAGCACATAGTCAGCGTTTTTTTTACAATAGAAAGCGCTTTAAAGCGCCGCCTAAACCAGCGCTGCTATAGGTAAAGGCAAACTTTAGATTAATGTAAAAGCGCTGCTATATGTCCTATTTTGACATCGCTTTTACTTTTAAAGCGCTTTCTTATGCACCCCTTTAGTAGTGTTTTCTCTTTTGGAACACTTTCTATATGTACCTCTTTAGAAGCGCTTTATCTTTAGAAAAGGATTTTGGTTATGTTTTACGCATCTCTTTAGACATCGCTTTTCTTTAAAAGCGTTGTCTTTTCCTCACTTTAGGCAACACTTTCCCATTTAGGCAGCGCTTTTCCCCACTTTAGGCAGCGCTTTTTCCCCACTTTAGACAATGCTTTCTCATTAAGCGATGTCTAATGTTCACAATTTTTTTAAATATTAGACTTAAATCCAGATTTTCACCAGATTTTTACCATATTTTGCACCAGGTTTTTACCATATTTTGCACCAGATTTGGTAGCTTCAATCCAATACAAATGCACCAAATTTGCATATACAAAAAAAACTACATATATATAATTGACGATATATACAAAAACAACTTGAAAATTGATGATACAACTTGAAAATTCTAAAATTCGAAATTGATATTTAATCTACATACAACTTCGAGAATTTCTAAAAAACAACAACAATGAACTTGTTAGCTCTATCTTGTACATCTGCACCTATAACCTAAAACAAAACCAAAAGATAGAAATTCATACTATGATAAAACAAAACTATATTCTAATTTATACTCAAAGTCATATCAACGAAAGAAAGACAATATACGTTTTAAAATTCTCAACTCCATAATGAATTGACAATATTCCTCCATAAGTTCATCCAATTGATCTTTTGAGTAATGAGCACAATTGAATTCGTCAAAGTACTACATAATAATATAACATAGTATGTGATTTAGGTAAAATACTATGCCATTTTATGAGAAATATTAAAATAATTCCTAAGTTAGAAATTTGTATTGTGCATGGAATCTCTATTCAGTCCAAAAGAAGCGTTTCTTTCATAAACCTCAATATGAAATTACCGCAATCTATACCATTACGTTGACGAGGACACTACACATGGAAAGAAAATACTGATATATACCAGAAAGAATTCATTGAAGAAGGGGATTGTCGTTAGCTCGAAGGGCGTTTCTTGCTCTTTTTGTTCGAGGTTTGTAGATTCGTCCTCTGAATTTTTTGTAACTTTTGATGAAGTGTCTTTTGTGTGGTATAAGATTTTTCACATGGATAGGTTGGTTTAAAGTCATACATAGGAATTCTTTGACCCTTTTTTAGATGGTTTTCTCTACTGATGATTCGTCTAGGATTAGGGGAAGGCTTATGATTTTGCATGAATTGGTCTGGTCGATTTGGAAATCTCATAATGATATAGTGTTCTCAGATAAATTGGAGATCTAGATAGCAATCTTCTCTAGTGCTTCTAGTTTTTTCCTTTCTACAACTTTCTTCTCTTGTATTAGTTTTTTTAATTCTTTGATTTGATGCTATTGGTGTTTTCCTTTTTCTTTGGATGTTATTTCATTTCCTACTTTGTTGTGTGTTTTAGTAATTCCTGTGTTGCTTCTCATCTTTCAATATTGTACTCCAGGCCTTTAGTGTCTCATTATATTTATATATAGTTCTATTTTATTTTTAAAAAACCATTTCCATTGCTCAATAGCTCGCTACATCTGTTATTATTGTGGGTTGTTACTTAACTTGATTGCGATGCTAATTGTTTATCACATACTTGTTCATATCTCTTTACTTTAGTTTGATGTACAAAAATATTTATTTTTTGTAATTTTTGTACCTGTTGAAAAACACTATTGTTCTCATATCGAAAAAGTTATGACATTTGGATGAGTTAGAAGTATCTAAAAAAATGAGCTCAAATATAAATTTCAAAGTGTGAAATGTAGTTTTTGAGGTTTTGCATGTATGGGCCAAAAATTACAAATAAATATAGACATCGCCGAGATGATACAAATTTTATAGTTCCTCTCTATGCATTATGAGAGAAGTTCCTCCAAAATATTATCCCAAAATATGATTCGTATGGCAATCTTTTTGTTGTTTAAACCTCTATGACACTTGATATATATATATATATATATATATATATATATATATATATATATATATATATATATATATATATATATATATATATATATATATATATATATATATATATATATATATATATATATATATATATATATATATATATATATTGTGTTACTTGTATATATTGTGTTACTTGTATGTGACATAACAAAGTTAATGGAATAATAAGTATCTTTTATGGTACATTAAGTGATACTTAATTGTGAGACCTCATTAAACATAAGGATGTTATTCTTATAGTATTTGTAGTAAAACTTTACAATCAGATAGGAGAACAATAATGCATAGAGACTATTATTTGAGTAGACTGATGAGCGTATCTTGCGGGTTATAGATATGATATATCAAGTCTTCATACAAGTATAAATATTTGGAGTAATATTTATACTCAATTTATCCACCATGAAATACTACTCATGCAAGTGTCATAAGTTATTTTCATAGTGATAGTGATGTATATAATCTTTCGAACTAAAAGTATTATGGACCCTAAATATATAGTCAAGTACTTTATTATCAATCAAACTTTTTCCATAATAAGATGAACATAAAGGTGGTAGATGGATAGATTGCATGTTTTGATAATAAATTGTATATATTACATAATTATTTCTTAAAAAAGTTGAACTTATAGATTAGAAATAATGTTTCTTGTAAATTATAAATATTGTTCCTTGAAATTCATACATTAAAACGCATTTAATAACAAATTATAATTAAAAATAAATTTCTAGTAAACACATTTAATAACTTTTCTTTAAATTAGAAACAACTTTCCTTCAAAACACATTTAAATTTGAAATAATTTTTGACCACATTTAAATTCATATTCATTCTTTTTTTTCATAACATATATTCATGTGTATACAAAATTAAGAAACAATTTAAAAATAATTTGTAATACCATTAAAAGAAATCTGCATTTAAATTCAAAAATAAATGATTTATTAAAGATTAATAATATTAATAGAATAATATAATATTATATATTAAATAATAAAATTCTTGGTCTAAATAATAAAATTAACATTAATTAATGAAATATATTTTAAATCAAAATATAACTTAAAAAAGTGGTAATATTTACCATGCGTCGAATATGCTCTGCGGTACTTATACTTCTAATTGCATTAACGCAACCCCCTTTTTCAGATGCTCTCATCTTCTTAAAATTTTCAGATTTAGCCCAAAATTCGGGTGACTCTCAATATTTAAGAAGTTCCTCAAAAACCTCTTTCCCTCTCTAACACGCCGCATTATGTCACAAAGTCGTCTTGAGGTTCTGTCATAATATTTATTTTTATGATCTTCCCGTTCAATGGATCTCACACACATTTTTCCTGCAATATCGTATGACATTAAAATAAATAGTTAGATAATATAATGAAAAAGTTATTTAAATAACATTAACTAAAAAATAAATTAATTATACCTTAAATTTGTTAAACCAAGCTTCTTTATTTTTGACATCTTTGAAGGTCTTCCAAAATTGTTTATACATCTTCTGAATTATATAATTTATAACCTTGACAGCAGTCTGACTCGGCGAAAAACTAAACAACAATAATTTGAATTAGAAATATTAAATATAAATTTATATTAAAAATAAAAATGTATTCTTAAATAAAAATTTATAAATAAGAAACTTACGAGTTTCCTTTGGGCCAAATCCAAACTCTCCCATCAATGACATGAATCTCACTCAGATCATCATTCCCTCGGAGATCATTTCCATCCAACACATCATCATCTCTATCCACATGATTATCATCATCATCCGGCTGCGCATGATCATCCTCACGTGCAGGTAAATGTGGGAGATGTATGGTGCGGGATCCTCTAGTCTGTGTGGGATGTGGGGTGCTGGATCATCTAGTCTGTTGAAAGGATAAGGGCATCTTTGTTGTATGTGGGGTGTTGAATCCTACAGTCTGCTGGAAAGATAAGGACATCTGTGTGGGATGTGGGATGCTAGATCCTCCATTCGGCTAGAAGGATGAGGGCATCTGTGTGGGATGTGGAAAATTGGTTCCTCTAATATGCTGGAAGGATGAGGGCATCTGGGTCTACGGAAAAAGAAAACCAGGTGGCCTAACAAAAGATGGTACCCCATACAGGCTAATAAAAGAAGAACTCCGAGATGGGAATGGCATATTCTGAGAGGAGAGTAATAGCACAAAAGGCTGAGTACTGGCCATGGACATAACATATTCCAAGTAATTGTATACCAACTTGTAGATATGTTTAACAAAGCCATAGAAGTCATTTTCACCGCCATTTGTAACTCCTTTTACAAATACACCGCTGTTTATGGTTTTTTTCCCTTCAGTCCATGTCTCAGTGTGAAATTTATATCTGTTCACGAAGTATGTGTGTCATTCACTTGCGCTTTGAACAGGACCTTCAGACAAGTTTATCAAATGGAGTATTTCTGGAGTCAATGTAACAATGTTAGACAATCTCTCCTTGAAACACGCTGGAAATTGAGCATGGATGACACCAGATGCTGATTGTTTATCACATATTTGTTCATATCTCTTTACTTTAGTTTGATGTACAAAAATATTTATTTTTTGTAATTTTTGTACCTGTTGAGAAAAACTATTGTTCTCATATCGAAAAAGTTATGACATTTGGATGAGTTAGAAGTATCTAAAAAAATGAGCTCAAATGTAAATTTCAAAGTGTGAAATGTAGTTTTTGAGGTTTTGCATGTATGGGCCAAAAATTACAAATAAATATAGACATCGCCGAGATGATACAAATTTTACAGTTCCTCTCTATGCATTATGAGAGAAGTTCCTCCAAAATATTATCCCAAAATATGATTCGTATGTCAATCTTTTTATTGTTTAAACCTCTATGACACTTGATATATATATATATATATATATATATATATATATATATATATATATATATATATATATATATATATATATATATATATATATATATATATATATATATATATATATATATTATTGGACATTGTATATATTGTGTTACTTGTATGTGACATAACAAAGTTAATGCAATAATTAGTATCTTTTATGGTACATTAAGTGATACTTAATTGTGAGACCTCATTAAACATAAAGATGTTATTCTTATAGTATTTGTAGTAAAACTTTACAATCAGATAGGAGAACAATAATGCATAGAGACTATAATTTGAGTAGACTGATGAGCATATCTTGCGGGTTATAGATATGATATATCAAGTCTTCATACAAGTATAAATATTAGGAGTAATATTTATACTCGATTTACCCACCATAAAATACTACTCATGCAAGTGTCATAAGTTATTTGCATAGTAATACTGATGTATATAACCTTTCGAACTAAAAGTACTATGAACCCTAAATATATAGTCAAGTACTTTATTATCAATCAAACTTTTTCCATAATACGATGAACATAAAGGTGGTTGATGGATAGATTGCATGTTTTGATAATAAATTGTATATATTACATAATTATATCTTTAAAAAGTTGAACTTATAGATTAGAAATAATGTTTCTTGTAAATTATAAATATTGTTCCTTGAAATTCATACATTAAAATGCATTTAATAACAAATTATAATTAAAAATAAATTTCTAGTAAACACATTTAATAACTTTTCTTTAAATTAGAAACAACTTTCCTTCAAAACACATTTAAATTTGAAATAATTTTTGACCACATTTAAATTCATATTCATTCTTTTTTTTCATAACATATATTCATGTGTATACAAAATTAAAAACAAATTAAAAATAATTTGTAATACCATTAAAAAAAATCTGCATTTAAATTCAAAAATAAATGATTTATTAAAGATTAATAAAATTAATAGAATAATATAATATTATATATTAAATAATAAAATTGTTGGTCTAAATAATAAAATTAATATTAATTAATAAAATATATTTTGAATCAAAATATAACTTAAAAAAGTGGTAATATTTACCATGCGTCGAACATGCTCTGCGGTTGTTTACAGTGATTTCTAGTAAACAACCGCTAGTCTTCTAATTTATTGATTATTATTGGTTACTTGCAGGATCGACTAGATTGATCCTAGAACACATGTGTCATAACTTATTTCTATGTTCATACTCATTATCTTGATAAACTTATATTGTATGTTAAGTTCGAATGTGAAATTCTTAAGAAAGATCTATAGGATTGTCTATAGGAATAAACTAACTTAATGTAGAAAGGAAAGGCTTCGAATTAGACTTAGGATTTAATGCTTGAATGTAAGGATAAGTGTTTGAATAAAAGGATAAAGTGAAAGCAAAGTTTCTCTAACGAAGTAACTGCGTTTAAAGGCAAGTAAAACAAGGAAATGCAAGGAAATCGAAGGATTTAAGGGCAGAAATACTGTAATAGCGAACTAAAATATAAAAAGACTTGTATTGAAATTGTAAAGAATGATGATGTTCAATACGTACATTGTGTCTTCTGACTCTTTTACCTTAATTCACGCTAGTTTGAGTGTTTTGAGATCTTTTAGTACATAAAAATGAACATATTAAATCTAACATAAGAACACCTATTTATAGTGTCTTAACCCTAACGGTCCTATTCTAAAATCACGCCACGTTCGAAGCATGCAGGCTTCCTATGTTTACTGACTTCCACGCGTCTTCTAAGAATGACGCTCCTATTTGAAATTCGAAATATGTACCAATCGAAGCATCTTGTTTCTTTGTCGCTTTCGAAATAACCCAATTACCTGGACCGTTTCCAATTCTGGCACCCTTGCATAAAGGAGCTCTTTATAATTAGAACATTAAAAAATCCAAATCGAAATCCACTGGAAATTGAATAATCCTTCAGCATAATGACTCCATATTTCCCATCAATATCCAATATTGATATCAATCTTTTTAGGTACTTTATTCGAAATATTATTATGATAGTGGTTTCTTCTTTATTCGAAATAGCCAGCTAACAAATTGCCCCTCAAGAACATGTATTTCGATAGATATAAAGAAATACTTGTTTTTGACTCATGCAGGCTATTTCGAGAGTATCAAAAACTCATGATGACCATACTGCACACGATGGCAGAGTAAGTGTCCAACTTTCTGCAAAACGTCCAATCACCATACCAAAACGTGCAATCAGCAGTTATAGCTAATAATTAGCAGCAAAAACATCACTTCCCTAGGAAGCTCAAAAAATCCACCTTTTCTCTTTCCAATGAGGGAGTTACACGTATCCCACCTTTTTTCAAAGGTAAAAAACTATTAAACTATTGAGGAAGGCTATAAAAATACTTCATCTTCTTCATTTTAACTTTTCCAAACTTGCTCATTCTTCAAACAATCAGATTTCTTGTTTTTAGATATCAAAAATTTTTATTTTCACAATATCTTTAGCGCTACCTTCCTCATCCAAGAAGTCTGGAAAATCCAAGCAAACTTCTTCCTCCATCCCTACACCAGCAAGCAAGATTATCAATCTTGATAATCAGGAATTCATCTCAACTCCTAAACTTACTCAAGAACAAAAAGCCATCTACGCTTCTCAGGTAATCATTCCTACTACTGTTCTTGATAAAACCCTAGGAGTTATGGGTCCTCTAATCTCAACGGATCGTTTAGAAAAAACGAAGGGATTTTTTCCCGCGTATTCAAAAACAAAACCCATTCTTAACAAATCCCTTTCTCCAAAACTTAAGGAAGACGAATCGGTTGTGAAACTGTCCAAAACCTTAAAAGAGAAAACACATGACACAAAAACGTCACAACCTACGAGGGATGCTTTTTGCATGGACTATGTTACTGGGAATTTCAAACCCTTTCGCTCATGTCCCTCATCAGATCAATTATACCAAGATTGGCTTTTGAAAGTTGAACATAAGAAATCCCAGGAATGGGAAAGTATAGGTATCCTAAACCTAATTCGAATGTCAAAATTAGGTTTTAGTTACATCCAACCTTTTTTGCTAGCCTCTTTATACTTTTGGGATAGCACCTATAATACTTTCCATCTCCCTTGTGGGATGCTGACACCTACATTCTTTGATATCGCTGCCATCACTGGACTCTCCCCTATTGGGGAAACTTTCGATCCAAACGAAGATGCGGATAACCTTATTGACTTTGATGTCAAGAACGACAACTTTTCAAAATATATCAATCTCTATCACTCTGCCGAGGAAGAGGTTTCAGATGTTGAACATATAACTTTTCTGGTGCTATGGTTATTAAAATATGTCTTCTGCAGCAAGTCTCTACAAGTTGCTAGCAGGTTCATCACCCTTGCAAATCAACTTCATCATGGTCGAAGGGTATGCATCAGTGAGTTACTGCTAACAAGCTTATATGAAAGCATAGGTGCTGCAGTTTCGAAACTGAAAACTTACGAAGCTGGCACTAATCTGCTTCTTGCTGGCCCCTTTTGGCTGTTGCAGCTTTGGTTAAATGCAACTTTCGAACCATCCCTTTCAACCTTTGGGGTTATTAACGAAGAACATCCTGACGTTGTAAATCGAAGCATTGAACGCACTAGGCTGTTAAAACTAACCCCAAACGATGAAAGGAAAAATTTCAAAATATGCTTCGTTAACTATACAATGATTTTCTCCAAAAGACATAGGTTCGACCCTTCAATGGCCCCTTTTGCCAATCGAAACTGTGGTCCAATTTGGTTTACCACGCCCCTTGAACAAGCCATTGAAGAAGAGATAATTAGGGACATTTGGTGTGCCTTTTTAAACCCTAGGCTTATTATTTCTAGGATCACGCATGTGAAGAGCCAAGTGTGTATCCTTGCCTATCAACCTAATTTCGTGGCTCGTCAATTCGGATTATGCCAGATTCCACCTGAGCCTCTCTTCAACAAGAAAAGGGAGATATGTTTAGCAGGGGTGCCTTACTCTTTCAAGGAAATCGAAACTAGACAACAGAAATATGCTGGCTTCGCTGACTTTTCATTAGTCTTTTTTACTCCTTCCTTTTACATGACGAAAGATTTTTATACTTGGTGGACGGCTTACTATTCAAAGAATATGCTCAGCACCATCCAAATTCAAAAACAACTGACGACAGCTTTTTCCTTTGTGCAGGAACATGTCAAAAAAGGTAGATTTACTCATGTCAAGGAAATTCGAGCCTTTCAAAAATATTTCAAAATTGTCTATAATCCTATGGAGATACATCGAACTGTCTGCGAAGCAGCAAGAACTTTGAAAGAAAAATTTGAAAAACAACTTTCAAAAATTCGATTTCCTCCTTATGTAAAACTTGAAGATAGGTATTGGTGGGCTTTTAAACATCAAACACCAAAATTTCCAAACCTACCTACTTCAGAGCTGGCTTTAGCCTTTTTTCCTCGGAATCCCTGGTGGCTCGTTTGTGGGAACATTTTTCATTTGTGTGAAAATAATGCCAAAAAACCTGCCCAAAGGGTAACGTGGGATAAATGTGATTTAGACAATTTCAGGGGGCACCTTCGCTATGACTTTTCATCCATGTTTATCACGTCTCAAAACGGCGAAGGTGCAGAACTGAAGAAATTCGAAGCTCCCTTATTCTTTCTAAACTTTGTTTTAAAACTTGACCATTTCATATTCCTTTCAGCTGTTGATCTAAAATCTTTGAAAAAGGATAAAGTTGTACCCAAGGCAGGTTCAACTTATTCTTTGAAAGTGCCAATAACCAATACTGAAAATCTTCCATCTGACCAAGAAGATGACTCCTCAAAAAAGAAAAAGGTAATACTTCGCTCACTCCTTTCTTATTGTCGAAATTACCTTTTTTTTTAAATTGACTAGTTATTTTTTATTTCTCCAGGCAAGTGGATTACCTCCCAAGTCTCCCAAGAAACGAAAACACGATAGTGCCCATTCTGAAAATGAATCAGAAAAAGATGAAGACATTTCTCCTCTAAAACGAAAAAAGAAGAAGAAAATAAACAAATCTGGCGAAGGTTCTCAACTTGCCAATCCTTCAAAAAGTAAAGTAAACGTGACTGCTCCCAAGGTCAAATCTAAAGGATCTTCGAAGTCTCAGTCTTCGAAGAATGTAATTTCAGAATGCATTGGTAGCAATGCAACTTCTGATGAACAAAAGGTAAATCTCACTCAATGCCTTTTTAAATTGACTATGTAATCTTTTTTATGCTAACCCTTTGTTTCTATACAGAGCGCTCCTTTTGTTCTTTCTGATCCTCCGGCCATTCAAGGCCAAGCTTCCAAACTTGCAGCCTCTCCTCAACCAGAAGGTTTCAACGAAGCTATTTTAAATAAAGGTTCGTCTACTGCTGCTACTCCTACAGGGACCGTCTAAGTCTTGGATCAACAAGCAACCTCGCCTCCATCGGTCGAAGCTTTAGACCAACAAGAAACTTCGCCTCCCTTGACAGAGGGCCATGTAGCTGGTGAACCATACACAGTGCTCGAAACTCTCATCAATGACAATCCTAGTGACTCTTCTCCCAAAAGGGTACATTTTACTGACCAATCTGAAGAGGAAAGCGACACACATATTGTGAGTCGTTACTTCGCAGATGGTGACGAAGATGAGATGGTGCAAGAGGAGGTGGAAGTTCCAGTACCCACTAGGACTATTTTCACTAAAAACCCAAACCCTTCAATCTTGACTGGGGAACAGAAGGAAGAGCTAAAATGGAGCAATCCCATGAAATATATCAAGCTAATGCTAGCTCAACGGGATTCTTCGTCTAGGAAAAATCAATCTGAAGATTCTAGCCAAACAAAGGATAATGCCCCTCTTACTTCTCTTAATTAACTTCTTCAACAAGTCAACAAAATTATTCTTGAGGCTGACATTTTTACCATTCTAAAAGCAAATACTGCAGCCTATTTTCCGATGAAGAAGTTGCTTTCTCAGATAGATCTCAGCATCTGTCCACTTGAAGTAAGTGAAACCATACATGATCTTCAAATCTTTCTCAGATAGGGTTAATGATGCTGAGGCTAAGATTCGAAGGAAACAAGAATCTTTGTCTAAAGCTTATGATCAAACTTCAAAACTTTCTGAAGAAGCAGAGAAGTTGGAGTGCGCTAAAATCCAGGCCCAAGACAAGCATGATATCTTGGCTCGATCAATCCTGTTTTGGGGATCTCAGATTGAAGAACTTTAGAAGAAGATTGAGGGTGCTCGAAATGAGCAGGCAGCCTTGAAGCCTGTTGATGACCAAGAGCTTGAAAATCTTGTTACACATAGTCTTCAATAGATGGAGGTGGCTGAAGGAATAAGTGAAGAAATCAAAGGGCTCAAAAACGTCAGAAATACTACCCAATGCAAAATCAACTTATGCAAGAGCAAGTTTGCTAAGTTGAAACGAAACGCCCCTTTCTGATTGTTGAATGTATTTTGTTAATGCTTTTTATTGTACATGATTGAACACAACCATTCTGGAACTTATATAATACCATTTTGGCTTCATGTTTATATATATTTTTCATTATCCTGCAGTGATTCTAACCTCTTGCAAGCATGGCTTATACCTTTTTAAGTATTTCCCATTTACCCTCAAGATTCTTCTATCTTCTGCTAATTCTTCTATTTCATAAGAATTATTCGAAAATGTTTTCAAAACACGAAAGGGACCCTCCCAATGGGGTGACCATTTTCCTAATAATCTGTTCTTTTTATCCATAGGTAATATAACTTTCCATACCAAGTCATTGGTTGAGAACAACTTACTTTTAACTCTTTTGTTGTATGCTCCGGCTACTCTTTCTTTCTGTCTTCTCATAACTTCTAAAGCATGTAGCCTATCTTCATCCACGTCCACAAATTCATTCATCATCATTTCCCAATATTGATCAGCTGGTATTTCATTTTGTCTTTGGATTCTTACTGAATGTAAGTGTATTTCGACTGGCAACACTGCATCATGTCCAAATGTAAGTCGAAACGGAGTAGTATCTGTTGCTTCTTTAGGAGATGTTCGATATGCCCATAAAGCTTGGTCCAAAGTTTTGTGCCAATTTCTTGGCTTTCGTCCTACATGTTTCTTTATCAAACCTATTATGACTTTATTGGCTGCTTCTACTTGTCCATTAGCTTGAGCATAGTAAGGAGTTGACGTGAGTAATTTAAATCCCATTTCTTTTGCAAAGTCCTGCATTTTTCGCCCTGTGAAAACTGAACCTTGATTTGTTGTGATACTTTCTGGTATTCCGAACCTGTAAATTATTTGCCTCTGGAAAAATTCCAAAATGGCCTCTTGATCAACATTCACTAGAGGAATTGCTTCGACCCATTTTGTAAAATAATCTATACCCACAAGGATATATTTCTGTCCTTTGGATGATGCTGGCCGAATTTCACCAATTACATCTAATGCCCTTCCTCTAAAAGGCCAAGGCTTAACAATTGAATGTAACTCACTTGCAGGAGCATGTTGAATACCTGCATGAACTTGGCATTCCTTGCATCCTTTAGCAAATTCTATGCAGTCTTTGAGCATAGTGGGCCAATACATTCCATATTGAAACAACAACCATTTCATTTTGTGACCTGTTTGATGTGCCCCACATGCCCCACTGTGCACACTGGATACTGCTAAATATGCTTCATTTTCTCCAAAACACTTGAGTAAATATGCCCTATATTTGATCTTTTTCTCTGTACTTACTGAAGGTTCTTTTAGATAATTTACTATGGAACTTCTCCAATATGTATCTGCCAAAGTATCAATATTTAATACTTCAAATTCTTTCTGATCTGCATATCCCAGTTTCGAATCTTCCAAGTCTAATGGTGATAATTTGGTAGCCATTATTCTGCCTCTTGTTTCTATGAGATATTGGAGTTTTTCTCTAGATGTCTTATATCCTGAAGCTATTTGAGCCAAGTCATTTTCCTCCTGATTATCAATTCTGGGAATATGTTTTATATCCACATATTCAAATTTCTTGAGTAATCTGTTAGCAATAACGAAGTACATGATCAAATTTTCCTTGATACATTTGTATTCTTTTGTTATTTGTTTGATGACCAGCTCTGAGTCTCCCCTAATTTCGACTCTGGTTGCCCCAAATTCCAACAAAGCTTCAAGTCCAGCAATTAATGCTTCATATTCAGCTTCGTTGTTCGAACAGGGAGGGCCTTCTAACTTGTACTTGAATTTTTTTGGAATTCCATCAGGAGAAATTATAAGGACTCCAACACCACTCCCATATTTATGTGTTGACCCATCGAAGGATAATTTCCAAGGCTGGATCTCAACATAATCTAACGCGAAATCCTCACTCACAGAGTGATCCACTATGAAATCTGAAACTACTTGTCCTTTCATAGCTTTTAAAGGCTTGAAGGTCAAATTGTACTCAGTGAGCGCTAAGGCCCATTTGCCAATCCTGTTGTTCATGATTGGTTTTGAAAGCATATGTTTAATAACATCTGTTGTACCCCAAAATTTGCCCTCCCATATTCTCCAAGAATTTGCCAAGCCAAGTCACAAAACTCCCCAAGGATTGCACAGTCCAACTGTCTCCTATACAGTCAAAATTAGGGTTTGTGTTCTGATCAAGGAAAGGAAGTTTTCAAAGGCCCAATCAAGTCTCACATGCCTACAAATGTGGTCAAGCATCATCATATCAAGTTTCAAGGCATTCAGCTCAAAATTGCACAGTCAAAACCCTAGATTGCACTACAGTCAACTGTAGGGGCAAAATGGTCATTTGGCAGTCAAAAGTTCAAATTTTTGGTCAACATATCATTTTGAAGCCACAAACATCATTTGATCAATGCTTGATCATGATTCTCAAAGTTTGGCTCAGAAATCATCAAAGATGCAAAAGTTTCCTTATTTGGACAGTTGAAAAAGTCAACTGAAATTGACCAGGGCATAACTTTCACATGGATTATCAGAAAAATTCCATCCAAAGCTCATTTTGAAGAGAAAGACATTTCCTACAATTCATCTTCATGCTCCAAGTCCAAGAAATGCTCTCACAAAAAGTTATCAATTTCAACATTATAGGTCATTTTCAAAAGTCAACAAAAAGGGACTTTAAGTCAAAGGCCATAACTTGATATTGGTAAATCAAAATGACATGGGACCAAAGGCATTGGTTAAAGGACTCAAAGACCTTTCCAAAATGTCCAAGAACATGAGAAAAGCTTAAATATTGAGCAAGTTATGACTTGTAGAAGTTGGGAAATTTTTGGATATTTTGAAAAGTCAACTTTGATCCAAATGACCTAAAATTGCTAATGGGCCCATTTTTCTTCCATGATTCATCATTCTAAGCATGTGCACGACCACTTGGCCCAAAGGGAAGTATTTTCTCATTTTTTATTTATTTATTTGAATTATTATTCATATTAATTCATTTAAATTATATAAATATATGAAAAATACCTAACTTGACCTAAAAAATCTTTTCATGCATGTTTTACCCTCAATATCTCGTGCACATCCCAATATGGCAAGATTTGGTTTGATTTGAGCATGATTGAACAAAGAGCACATGAAAAAGATATGAAACATAATGGTGAAAAATCAAATATTGAAAACTATGAATGAAAAAGATTTTGGCCAATTTTGTTAACCTAATACCTTCACTACATAATCAGAAACATAAACCTAATGCCCATAGACTAAAAGCTGCGCAAAAGAACACATTACACACTTGAAATTTTGGCCAAAAATCTCAATACTGAAAATCAATTTGCAGGTGGTTTCAAGCCAAGATTTTCATCCCATTGGCTTCCTGAAGCTCCAAGGAAACGATTCCAATCCAGATCATCCATTATAACGCCAAGAATTGGTAAAACGAGGGCCAACTGTATCAAGGAAAACTCATAATCATACATCACGATTCACGCATCCATTATCACTTTTAATGCTTGATTTACATTCCTTGTAAAGTTCTAAAGCTAACCATTGTATTTAATTGGATTATTATGCATCATATATGATTTCACCATAGTCGATTTCTAGGGTTTTGCAGGACTGGAATTTAGGGCTTTTCACCCAAGGAGAAATTAAGACTCAAGACTATTGCCATTAGACTCAGCATATCCAGACGAAGATATCCCAACCCTCACGCTCAATTTATGAGCGTCGAGGAGCTATTCGCTATTTTCTGGTAGCGTGCCTAAGAAAACGCATCCAAAACCGTGGCCTATGTGTTTTTGTTTTCAGGCACGCGAGGAAGACGAAGCCGTGGCAAACTATGATTCGTTGGTTTGAATTTTCGCGCTTTAATCCACTAACCCTTTGTTTTATTCTTATAATATTTATTGATTATTTATATATCAAACGCGCTAAGTTGGTTCAGCTGGCAAAGGATGGTGATTGCAACGTTCAAGACCTGGGTTCGAATCCCAGGTCTATCTTATTTCCTATATTATTTTGCAAACTACGTTCCCATGCAATACTGGTATTAAGACGCATCATATGCCCCAGACCAAGCATTGCCACGTCCATCTGGAGATCTAATCAAAGGCTGAGATTGGAAGCACACCCTGAACCCTAGTCAAAAGAGCCACATGGCGCCTGGAAAGTCAACGAATTCTGAAGGTCATTGGGCCAGATTTGCTTGGACAATACCTCCACTTTAGGGCCTGAACCCCCCCTGGTTTGCAATTTTCTTTCTTTTTATTTTATTTTTAATTATTATTTTATTTTCTTCATTGTTTTAATTTAATTAATCATATTTTTTCACAAAAATACAAAAATACATAAAAATTCAGAAAAGACAAAAAATGCAATAAATATTTTAGTTTAATATTTTCTTGTAAATAAATGCTTGAAATTTAATTAGTTTAAAATAGGTTTTAATATTAATTCTTTTCACAATAAAAATCTAAAAAAATGAAGAATTAGGTTTAATAAATTTTATTCCTTTTTAATTTTCCTTTTTTACCCTAATATTATTTATTTATTTATTTTCATAATTAATTGTACATAAAAATTAGGTTTAATTTAGGTTATATTTTAATATTTTCATAACAAACTTAAAAACCATTAGAATTAGGGTTAGTTAATTTTAATTAATTCTTTTTTCTATTAAATCTTAAAAAACATAAAAATACCCAAAAACATTCTCTTTTATTTATTAAATTTTAATTCCTCATTAACATTAATTTTTGCAAAAGGGTCCAACGCCCTCGTTCGTAATTTATTTAATTCGCGTATTTATTTTCTTTCGCTTAATTAATTATGTACCTCTCCCAAAGCGTTGTAACTTAAACTTCTCGCACTTTTAATTCTTTTACTTTGCTTTATTTACTTTTCTGTCAAATCGGGTCCGGTTTAATTTTGGCGATGTGGACCCGCGCCATTTGTAATAGCTTTAGATTTACCTTTCCCGCAAATATTAACTGTTAACAAAAAGCATGCAAGAATGAATGGCCCATAATAAAATCAAGCGTAGATCACAATTAACATGACAAGACAAATACAAATGAAAACGACACACAAATCGCACACACCACCCCTAGGGTACGCCTCACTGCTGCCTTGCCTCGAAAGGTGGTCGTCGAGTAGAGGATGTCTTAGTAAGTCCTCATGATCCGGGAACCTGGCATGAGGGTAGCTTCTAAGGTGTCTTCCCATTGCTCTGGTGATCACCATGTCCCGAACCTTCGAATTGACCCGAACACCTCCAACGGTGGTGCTACCTACCTCTCAATGGTGGGATGGCACTACTTTAAAGGACATTTACACAGACGAATTCCTTAGGGTAGGTAGGTTCTCAAGGATACTTGCTCTAATTTCAAACAAATCAAAATACTTTTCACACCAACACATTTTCAAAAGCTTTCAAAGCAATTTTTCAAACACTCTGACGCACGAGTCGATCTGAAACTTTCAAAGAAACTTTTTAAAACCCACGGTTGAAAAGCAAACAAACCATTTTTGAAAACACAATGAGCAAGTATCTAAGAGCCCATGGATAACCATGGATAGAAAGGGTGCTAACACCTTCCCTTTCTATAATCTACCTCCCGAACCGAGAGCAATCTCTAGAAGGAATTTTTCTGTGCTTTTGTCCTTTCCATTTGGAGAAAATAAAAGACGGTGGCGACTCTTGCTTCCGCGACATTTCGCGAACCAGCGTTAAACAGTCAGTTCCAGATCCACCGATCACAGAACTGGCGACTCTGCTGGGGACTTAAACTTAAAGTGAGGTGTACCTTAGGATTAAGATCACTGTGTTTTCAATTGTCTTCTTTGCTTGCTTTATTATTGTGGGTTGCTTGGGAGTTCTATAGATCCTAACCCGGATCTGGGGGATACCTTCTTAGAAAGTAGCAACAAGGCTGTGAGGGAACTGTGCGGGGTATACCGACATGGTTGAAACAGTCTGCTACGTTGATGTGGCACTTTGGTGTGTACCGGTAACCCTTGAGTTCAGTCAAGGAGAGTACGGGGCCTCCGCGTGGTGTCATGAAGCATCAACAGACCTTAGGAACCTTAATTGAACTATCTTGGCCTCTTTAGGGTAGTGAGATAACTCACTTTGGTGCAGTCCGAGGTTGGTTGATACTCGATACTACACTCAATTGAGGGTTGCTTTCCTGGAATATTTCGGTCGCCAGTTCAGTGGCTAAATCGAAACGATGAACAATGAAAGCAATCCCGTGATATTGGGACCCTTAGAACCCGGTTACTTCTAATAGGACATGTTGAACCCACCAACTTCAAGAGGGTAATACCCAGACCTCATGCTGGCCTAAACTCTAAGGGCTCTTTTGTGTGACTTGTGTGCCTTCGTACTTGACTATCTGCATGCTTGTTACCTGACACTTGTTTCTTGCAGGTTTTGGTTTGCAGTCCTTAATTGGGACTCACAACAGGGTCACTTACATTACCCCATGCATAGCATAACATCATACCATTGCATACATCCTAACCCATTTCAAGGATCTCAAGGGCTTGTGATGCAGGTCATGGTGAATCAACTATCCCAGCAAGGGGCGAAGGGGATTTATTTTCCTCTAGTCAAGGTTGTCAGGGGCTATGACCCACTGGATATGGTGAGCCTTTGACCCTTGAAGAAGGACTCTCAACAACATGAAGTACCTTCAATCAAGTTACCGGTTTCCAACTCTAACAATTTGTCTACCCCTCGAGGTCCTTGAAATCATTGCATGCATATCATACATAACATTGCATAACAGGTACCCTTTCTCTGCAGGTTACTTACCTTCTTCGCTGTTTATTTCAGCAGTCTCGTCATGAATCCTGAATCTTCAACCGAGCACACTATCAAGGCCCTCCAGGCTCAGAACGCCCAGTTCCAAGGGCTGATCATGAATTTGACCCAGGGGCAGCAAGATCTGAAAGCTCTGCTCTTGAAGAAGGAAAAGAAGAAGAAGAGGACTGTTTTATTCAGCCCTAGACATAGGTCTGGGAACACGCCGCAGACTGAAATTGAGAGGACTACTCCATCTGTGAGGGAAAGCAGTCACCATGAGAGAAAGGTGCCTAGTCCAGTGGTCTCCGACAACGAGACAGATTTCAACGACGAGCAGTACCCCCCGGCTGAGGATAAGTACAAACAGTTGGAAGACCGGTTAAGTGCTATGGAGATACAAAAGGTGCCTGGCCTGGACTTCGAAGATCTAGGTCTGTCTTCTGGGGTAGTAATCCCGCACAAGTTTAAGGCACCTGCCTTTGCAAAGTACGACGGGGCATCCTGTCCAAAGCTGCATCTCAGGTCATACATGAGGAGGATCCAGCCCTATACAGCTGACAAAAACTTATGGATCCATTTCTTCCAAGAGAGCCTTTCAGGGACTCAGCTCGAGTGGTTCTATCAACTGAGTGGAGCCAACATCCGCAGCTGGGAGGACTTGGCCACTGCTTTCTACAAGCATTACCAGTACAACGCTGACCTCGCTCCCACGCGCACTCAGCTTCAGGGAATGTCTATGGGTACAGGCGAAGGTTTCAAAGAATATGCTCAAAAATGGAGAGACCTTGCTGGAAGGGTGCAGCCACCTTTGACTGACCGCGAGCTCGTCGACATGTTCTTGGGGACCTTGTCCGGTTCATTCTACAACCATCTGATTGGGAATTCTTCTGCTGGGTTCACAGATCTTATCTTGACTGGGGAGAGAATTGAAGCTGGTATCAAGTCGGGAAAGATTCAAGAAACCGCACCTGCTGATACTCAGAAAAAGCCCCACAGTGGAAAGAAAGAGTCCAATGCTATACATGGTAAAAAGGGTCGTCATGATGTAGGGGCAATCCAGATTTCTGATCCCACGCCCGTTCAACCAAGAAAGAGCAATAGGCGTAGGATAAAGTATCAAGATAGGAAGTATACTGACATCAACATGTCTTTGTCTCAGGCATTACAGCAATTGCTGAAGGCGAAATTGATCACACTAAAGGATCCTCCTCAAAATCCTGACACTTCCTCTCCCAAGTACAACCCGGGTATGAGATGTGCCTACCATTCTAACAGTCCTGGACATGACACCGACGACTGTTGGACCTTGAAGAACAAGATCCAGGATTTGATTGACGCCCAGGAGGTCAAGTTTGAACACTGATCCTACACCGAATCATCGAGAATGTCTTTTGTTCATTCGAATGTTCAAGTTGTATTTTTCTTTGAGTGTTCAAACATTTTATTCATGTCAAACTTTGTTATTTCATTAATGCATCGCATATGTCTGTTCTGAAACAATATATTCGTATTCACTAAATGCAAATTATTTTCATATTTTTTCTGATGTCAACTCTTGATCTAAAATTCTAAGCCTCTTGAGGGAGGATGACGAAAACGATACCATAATCTACAGTATGCTTTTGAACAGACCCCGCTGATGAGGTACAGGCATTGTTTCAATCCCTAAACACTGGAGTTATAAGGATGATAATCCCTCGTCAACCCATCTGAGCCAAAGAAGTAGGAGTTTTTATTTTCGAAAATCAGAACCCTTAATCATAACCTGGGGCCGGGTAGTCTCTCAGTTGATCCAAGTGCATAACAAATGGCACCAAAGAAGTCCTTACAAAATAAAGAAAGACAGTGATGGTTCCGAACAATCATAAGGACAGGCAGTCATTATAAAAAAAAAATCATAAACGAAAAGCACAAGAAGTCAAAACCTATAAAAAAGGGACTTATAAAACTGGGGCATCCCACTGACTGTAATTCCAAAAAAGGAAACAGTTCAGGCAAAAAAGAAAGGGATAACAAAAATCAAGAAAGAGGTCTCATAAACCCTCAACCAAGGCAAAAAATGACTGCCTATTCAAAAGAAATCATCAACATCTGACCCATTATTGGAACATCAGAGCAAAGACTCAAACAAGGGCTAACGTATGATCAACTGAGTTTAGGTTTGGAGAATATCACGAAGAGCGGGTGGGTACAAATAATTTGAGCCTTTATCCTTTGTTTCTTAAACCGTGAACAAAGCCACGTTATAACCCTTAAAAGTCCTAGCTGAAGCATGGGTTAGTTCGAAAGCATACTGTTACAAAAGGTATCTTGACTCCTTAAGGCCTACGGTAAATACGGAGTTGACATCACGTTTTACAAACATTCACTTGTTTTATGAAAAAGAATGCATTTTCAAAATCTTCAAGACATACATAAGCTTTGCATTTTTGATATAACATTGTTTGCATATGACTTTTTGCTTGAACAGCAGGAAAATTCGCACGAAGAATATTTGGTGAACAAAAGAACTCCCAATCAAGGGGCACAACATGATCATGGTCCAATCATCTGAGGCAGTCCAATCAAGATTCGGAGAATCTCTCAAAGGCAAATAGCCTGGGGCAAATCTCCGCCTGAGTCACTTAGGGAACTCCAACAATGAATCTTGCCTGATCAAACATCTTCTGGTGGCATGACAAAACATTTCTAACAGGGGCAGCTCCCTACATCCTGAGAGCGTGGACATAGTCGAAGAAAAATCCTACGCGTAATCAAAGACCCGCTAGGTTGACATACCTAGGCAAAAATAAGGGCTTCCCGACGAACCAAAAGGGTTCGGGCAAAAATAAGGGATGAAAATGAAAAAATCTGTACACCCGGCAAGTCGAAAACCTGAAAAGGCGGCTTGGGCAAAAATGGGTATCCCGGTGGACTGAAAACCCGAAAGGGCGGTCCAGGCAAAAGTTAGGGATCAAAGCGTACGACTATGGCCTGTCATCTTGTCACCTGCCTATCAGAAGAAGAGTCTGTCCATCAATGGCTATCAAGCACCTCACAGGTCTTCCTCTCCCGCCTTAGAAACAGGGGCAATAAAGAGTTGTCTGAGCAGTCTAATTGTTCTGTCCTCCAAGGTATCAAGGTAGGTTCAGCTAAAAGACATGACCAGTACATCTTAATTCCCCAGAGAGTGATTCAGCAAAACAGTGCATTCTTCCCCAAGCAGAGTTATCAAATCTCAAGGAAGTTGACTATCCTCCAGTAAATATCAACCTGCCCCAGCAGCAGCATATATTCTTAACAAACGTCCCCGGCAGTCTTGGTCTAAAGATTGTTCCCCGGCGGTATAACATTCAAAAGGAATCGCTTCCCCCAGCATATCAAAACCCCCCAGAAGAGTCCAATCCAGTTTCCCCAGGAAAGATGGAATTCATATCTCCCCAAGCAGTAAGCTTATCCCTAGTAGATCCTGGAAGCTTATCCCTCGCAGAGCACGAACGCGTCGTCCGGCTTTATTTAAAGAGTTATTTCCTTAACAGGATATAACTGGGTTATCCTCAGCCAAAAGCCACGGAAAGAGCGTCGTCGACAAAGTCTTCCAACAACAAGACATCCTCAGCAAGTTACTATCAACATTCAGCAAAGCACCTCTCTCCCCACAGAGTGTTGCTTCCCAGCATGGTCGCTAGAGTATCTTTTCTCCCTGCAGAATCTTCCATTTGCCAAGTTTATTCCGCAACGGAGTCATCTTCTCCTACCGGTATTCTTGCAGTTATCATCCCCAGCGGAAGCAAAATCTATTCTTCCACATCAGCCCAGGATACGACTTCCCGGCACCCGTCAAGGATTTACTTTCCTAGACGAAAAACACATTCATAAAACGTCACATACATCATTATAGCATGCATAGACGCATCATATCACCCCAATCTCATTTATTTTTGAGAACATATTAAAATCAGGCAATTCATGCATTACGACATTGCATACAACTAATTCGTTACTTTTTCAGGAAAGAACGATCAACAGATAAAAGTCTTTACCCGTTGAGGTAGTAATCGTCCCAGATTCCTTCATCATTCTGCTGAGGTAGTAATCGTCCCAGATTCCTTCATCATCCTGCTGAGGTAGTAATCATCCCAGATTCCTTCATCATCCTGCTGAGGTAGTAATCGTCCCAGATTCCTTCATCATTCTGCTGAGGTAGTAATCGTCCCAGATTCCTTCATCATAGATTTGGAGTAGCAATCGTCTCAGATTCCTTCATCACATCCTTATCAAAAAAAACCTCCTCTGGTTCAGTCAGATCGACCCTAAGATCTCCCTGATTCTTATCCCAGTAGAAGACACCCAAGATTTTTCTCAACGAGCGTTGTTGAAGGTAAAATCGCCCAAGATTCTCTTACCATTCATGCTAAGGCAGTAATCATCCCTGGCTCATTCATCGCCATTTGAAGCTCCAGACTCAGCTCCTGTAACCAGTCAGGACATATCTATACCAAGCATCTGAAAATTAGCTCCTGCAACGTGTCAGGTACTCATTTGTTCTTTTGCAGGTATGCAGGTTCTCGCTAAGGAATCTCCTACGCGATCAACATCCAGATGGCATCTATAAGCCCATCATCCTATCCAACAACCTCCCCAGATGGCATCTATAAGCCCATCATCCTAACCAGCAATCTCTAAATGGCATCTATAAGCCCATTCCCCCATCACACTGCTAACATGTGAGCGCAAATTTCTGGGCACTCTAGTGTCCAATCATCTTCTACCCTCGGATTACGAAAGGCACGTCAGCCAATCTGCATCCTCAGGTCTAAGAAGATTGAACAGGGGCAACTGTTGTACCCCAAAATTTGCCCTCCCATATTCTCCAAGAATTTGCCAAGCCAAGTCACAAAACTCCCCAAGGATTGCACAGTCCAACTGTCTCCTATACAGTCAAAATTAGGGTTTGTGTTCTGATCAAGGAAAGGAAGTTTTCAAAGGCCCAATCAAGTCTCACATGCCTACAAATGTGGTCAAGCATCATCATATCAAGTTTCAAGGCATTCAGCTCAAAATTGCACAGTCAAAACCCTAGATTGCACTACAGTCAACTGTAGGGGCAAAATGGTCATTTGGCAGTCAAAAGTTCAAATTTTTGGTCAACATATCATTTTGAAGCCACAAACATCATTTGATCAATGCTTGATCATGATTCTCAAAGTTTGGCTCAGAAATCATCAAAGATGCAAAAGTTTCCTTATTTGGACAGCTGAAAAAGTCAACTGAAATTGACCAGGGCATAACTTTCACATGGATTATCAGAAAAATTCCATCCAAAGCTCATTTTGAAGAGAAAGACATTTCCTACAATTCATCTTCATGCTCCAAGTCCAAGAAATGCTCTCACAAAAAGTTATCAATTTCAACATTATAGGTCATTTTCAAAAGTCAACAAAAAGGGACTTTAAGTCAAAGGCCATAACTTGATATTGGTAAATCAAAATGACATGGGACCAAAGGCATTGGTTAAAGGACTCAAAGACCTTTCCAAAATGTCCAAGAACATGAGAAAAGCTTAAATATTGAGCAAGTTATGCCTTGTAGAAGTTGGGAAATTTTTGGATATTTTGAAAAGTCAACTTTGATCCAAATGACCTAAAATTGCTAATGGGCCCATTTTTCTTCCATGATTCATCATTCTAAGCATGTGCACGACCACTTGGCCCAAAGGGAAGTATTTTCTCATTTTTTATTTATTTATTTGAATTATTATTCATATTAATTCATTTAAATTATATAAATATATGAAAAATACCTAACTTGACCTAAAAAATCTTTTCATGCATGTTTTACCCTCAATATCTCGTGCACATCCCAATATGGCAAGATTTGGTTTGATTTGAGCATGATTGAACAAAGAGCACATGAAAAAGATATGAAACATAATGGTGAAAAATCAAATATTGAAAACTATGAATGAAAAAGATTTTGGCCAATTTTGTTAACCTAATACCTTCACTACATAATCAGAAACATAAACCTAATGCCCATAGACTAAAAGCTGCGCAAAAGAACACATTACACACTTGAAATTTTGGCCAAAAATCTCAATACTGAAAATCAATTTGCAGGTGGTTTCAAGCCAAGATTTTCATCCCATTGGCTTCCTGAAGCTCCAAGGAAACGATTCCAATCCAGATCATCCATTATAACGCCAAGAATTGGTAAAACGAGGGCCAACTGTATCAAGGAAAACTCATAATCATACATCACGATTCACGCATCCATTATCACTTTTAATGCTTGATTTACATTCCTTGTAAAGTTCTAAAGCTAACCATTGTATTTAATTGGATTATTATGCATCATATATGATTTCACCATAGTCGATTTCTAGGGTTTTGCAGGACTGGAATTTAGGGCTTTTCACCCAAGGAGAAATTAAGACTCAAGACTATTGCCATTAGACTCAGCATATCCAGACGAGGAGATCCCAACCCTCGCGCTCAATTTATGAGCGTCGAGGAGCTATTCGCTATTTTCTGGTAGCGTGCCTAAGAAAACGCATCCAAAACCGTGGCCTATGTGTTTTTGTTTTCAGGCACGCGAGGAAGACGAAGCCGTGGCAAACTATGATTCGTTGGTTTGAATTTTCGCGCTTTAATCCACTAACCCTTTGTTTTATTCTTATAATATTTATTGATTATTTATATATCAAACGCACTAAGTTGGTTCAGCTGGCAAAGGATGGTGATTGCAACGTTCAAGACTTGGGTTCGAATCCCAGGTCTATCTTATTTCCTATATTATTTTGCAAACTACGTTCCCATGCAATACTGGTATTAAGACGCATCATATGCCCCAGACCAAGCCTTGCCACGTCCATCTGGAGATCTAATCAAAGGCTGAGATTGGAAGCACACCCTGAACCCTAGTCAAAAGAGCCACATGGCGCCTGGAAAGTCAACGAATTCTGAAGGTCATTGGGCCAGATTTGCTTGGACAATACCTCCACTTTAGGGCCTGAACCCCCACTGGTTTGCAATTTTCTTTCTTTTTATTTTATTTTTAATTATTATTTTATTTTCTTCATTGTTTTAATTTAATTAATCATATTTTTTCACAAAAATACAAAAATACATAAAAATTCAGAAAAGACAAAAAATGCAATAAATATTTTAGTTTAATATTTTCTTGTAAATAAATGCTTGGAATTTAATTAGTTTAAAATAGGTTTTAATATTAATTCTTTTCACAATAAAAATCTAAAAAAATGAAGAATTAGGTTTAATAAATTTTATTCCTTTTTAATTTTCCTTTTTTACCCTAATATTATTTATTTATTTATTTTCATAATTAATTGTACATAAAAATTAGGTTTAATTTAGGTTATATTTTAATATTTTCATAACAAACTTAAAAACCATTAGAATTAGGGTTAGTTAATTTTAATTAATTCTTTTTTCTATTAAATCTTAAAAAACATAAAAATACCCAAAAACATTCTCTTTTATTTATTAAATTTTAATTCCTCATTAACATTAATTTTTGCAAAAGGGTCCAACGCCCTCGTTCGTAATTTATTTAATTCGCGTATTTATTTTCTTTCGCTTAATTAATTATGTACCTCTCCCAAAGCGTTGTAACTTAAACTTCTCGCACTTTTAATTCTTTTACTTTGCTTTATTTACTTTTCTGTCAAATCGGGTCCGGTTTAATTTTGGCGATGTGGACCCGCGCCATTTGTAATAGCTTTAGATTTACCTTTCCCGCAAATATTAACTGTTAACAAAAAGCATGCAAGAATGAATGGCCCATAATAAAATCAAGCGTATATCACAATTAACATGACAAGACAAATACAAATGAAAACGACACACAAATCGCACACACCACCCCTAGGGTACGCCTCACTGCTGCCTTGCCTCGAAAGGTGGTCGTCGAGTAGAGGATGTCTTAGTAAGTCCTCATGATCCGGGAACCTGGCATGAGGGTAGCTTCTAAGGTGTCTTCCCATTGCTCTGGTGATCACCATGTCCCGAACCTTCAAATTGACCCGAACACCTCCAACGGTGGTGCTACCTACCTCTCAATGGTGGGATGGCACTACTTTAAAGGACATTTACACAGACGAATTCCTTAGGGTAGGTAGGTTCTCAAGGATACTTGCTCTAATTTCAAACAAATCAAAATACTTTTCACACCAACACATTTTCAAAAGCTTTCAAAGCAATTTTTCAAACACTCTGACGCACGAGTCGATCTGAAACTTTCAAAGAAACTTTTTAAAACCCACGGTTGAAAAGCAAACAAACCATTTTTGAAAACACAATGAGCAAGTATCTAAGAGCCCATGGATAACCATGTATAGAAAGGGTGCTAACACCTTCCCTTTCTATAATCTACCTCCCGAACCGAGAGCAATCTCTAGAAGGAATTTTTCTGTGCTTTTGTCCTTTCCATTTGGAGAAAATAAAAGACGGTGGCGACTCTTGCTTCCGCGACATTTCGCGAACCAGCGTTAAATAGTCAGTTCCAGGTCCACCGATCACAACATCAAAGTGAGATGAAACATAAACATCAATTGGTTTAATATAATATTTAAGTTTTGTACAAGAGAAATACAGACAGAGGCATAGTTTTTCAATGCTACTATACTTAATCTCTGCTTTATTTAGGACCCTACTAAGATAGTAGATGGCTCTTTCGACGCCATCATCATTTTCTTGGGCCAACATACTACCTATAGTTACATTGGAGGCAGAGATATACAACCTCATTGGTTTATCTTTAGAAGGGGGTGCAAGTATAGGAGGATGCATCAAATAAGCTTTGATTTTCTCGAATGCCTCTTGATGCTGCGCAGTCCATGCAAAATTCTCTTGGTTGAGATGGAGGAGTGGAGAGAAAGCCTGAGTTCGCCCACTCAAATTAGATATGAATCTCCTTAAAAAGTTAATTTTACCTGTGTACCCCAAAATTTGCCCTCCCATTTTCTTCAAGATTTGCAAAGAGCATGCTTCAAAATCTCCCCAAGGGTTGCACAGTTCAAGGGCCTCCTAACAGTCAAAAACTAGGGTTTTGATTCTGACAAAGAAGTTGAGGTTGCCAAGGGTCCAAACAAGTCCCACATGCCTATAAACATTGTCAAGCATCCTCATGTCAAGTTTCAATACTTACAACACAAAATTGCACAGTCAAAAACCCTAATTGCCCTACAGTCAACTGCAGGGGCAAAATGGTCATTTGACAGTCAAAAGTTCAAATTTTTGGTCAACATCTTATTTTGAAGCCACAAACATCATTTGATCAATTCTTGATCATGATTTTCAAGGCATGGCTCAAAAAGTCTCAAGATGCAAAAGTTTCCATATTTGGACAGTTGAAAAAGTCAACTGTAACTTGACTAAGGCATAAATTCCACATGGTTCATCAGAAAAATTCCATCCAAATCTCATTTTGAAGAGAAAGACATTTCCTACAACTCCTCTTCACACTTCAAGTCCAAGGAATGCTCTCACAAAAAGTTATCAATTTCAACATTATAGGTCATTTTCAAAAGTCAACAAAAAGGGACTTTAAGTCAAAGACCATAACCTGAGATTGGTAAATCAAAATTACACGGGACCAAAGGAATTGGTTATAGGACTTCAAGACCTTTCCAAAATGTCCAAGAACATGATCAAAGCTTAAAAATTGAGCAAGATATGCCTTGTGGAAGTTGGGAAATATTTGGGAATTTTGAAAAGTCAACTTTGCTTCAAATACCTCAAAATTGCTAATGGGCCACATTTTCCTCCAAGAATCATCATCCAAAGGCTATGCACGACCATTTGACCCAAAGGTGATTTATTTCATCATTGTTTATTATTTATTTGAATTTTTATCACCATTAATTCATTTAATTAAATAAAATATGACAAAAATACTCAAGCATGCATTTTAAATCTTTTTATGAAGCTAATAGGTCTATCATAACTCCAAGATTTCGTGCACACTCAATTTGGAAAGATTTGGCCATGATTGGTATCAAAAAGGCATGAAAAAAGATTGAAAAGATTCATTGAAAATCAAATATTGGATTCATGAATGCAAAGGCTTTTGACTTGGATTTTTTACCCTAAAACATTCCCATACATAAACAGAATGCAACCCTAGTGCATAGAACCTTGAAGCTGCGCCTCAAACCTCATACACACTTTGCATTTTTTGTGAAAAAAGTCAAAACTGAAAACGCACTTAGAGTTGGTTTCAAGGCAAAATAATCATTCCAATAGCTTGCCAAGGCATCAAGGAAACTTTCTGAATCCTTTTCCACGCTTCTAACCTCAGGAATTGGTATATAGAAGTCAAACTTTCTCAAACTTTTTGCATAATCGTGTCTCATAATTCATGCCATATTTTTGATTTCTAATGCTTGCTTTGTACTAGTTTAATCATTCTAAAGCTAACCATGCCATTCAATTGAGTTTTTAAGGCCAATATGTGAATCTACCATGGAAGCTCGTTAGGGTTGCAGACATTTGAAATTGGGGATTTGTTCATATGGAAAAATTGGCCAACGAGACTTATGCCATTAGAACCAGAAGCTTCACACGAACTCAGTCCACATGTCGCGCTCAATTTATGAGCAACAGTGTCCTATTCGCTATTTTCACATATACTATTTAGTGGGGGTTTAAAACCCCCGCTATTTGCTTTATTTACAGGTACAACGTGAGGAAGACGCTGAGTTGTCTCAATGTGATAGGGCCATTCAAATGTTCGCGCTTAATTTTTGTTTTACACCAATAGTACTTGTTCTCTTTCATATGCATCAGGTTCCACTAATATTACAAAGAGCGTGCTTGGCACAGTTGGTTGATGCGTTGTCCTTCAAGCACTGGGACCTGGGTTCGATTCCCAGGTCCCCATATTCCTCTATATTTTTTATGTTTATGTGTTCAGGTGATCACCATACTCAAGGGAGCACCATAGGCCTCAACGTTCGTGCCTGCCACGCGCCAGGGAGATTCATCTAATGGTCAGATCACATAGTCCACCATGCACCCTCAGTCAACCATGTGCATACAAGCCAGAAAAGTCAACGTGGCCAAGCTTCTATTGGGCCAAAATTGCTGCAAGTCCACCTCTAAATTGGGACAACCACCCCCCATGTTTGCCTTTCTTTTCTCTATTTTTTCTTTTCTATTATTTATTTTAAATTATATTATTTGTTTTGTTTAATTCCAAATTAATTTTTTAATAATATAAAAACACACAAAAATCAGAAAAAGCCAAAAATAAAAATATGTTTTTAATATTTAATTCATAAATAGTTTTTGTAAATAAATTTTATTAACTAATTTAGTTTTAATTCTAGGTTTAATTTTAATGTTTTTTTAATAAACTAAAAAGTAGAAATTAGGGTTTTATACTTTTATTCCTTTTTTTCTTTTTTACCATATTTAATTATTAATTATTTTTGTAAATAAATTTATCATTAAATAATTAGGTTAAAACTAGATCAAACTTAAATTTTTTTTTTAATAATTAAAATGTTTAGAATTAGGGTTTCAATTTCATTTAATTTTCTCATTAAACTCCATAAATAAAAAAACTCCAAAAATAAATTCTTTCTTTTATTTAACTTAATTAATTTATTAACTGTAATTTAATTTCTTTAAAAGGGTCCAATGCCCTCGCATTCCCGATTTTATTTCTTTTCGCATTTACTTTTATTTCTTTTCTTATAAATTTCATGTAATTACTCCAAAGCCTTGTAATAGATTAATTAGGACATTTATCTTTCCGCATTTTTATTTCAAATCGGGTCTTGGATTAATTTGGCGATGTAGACCCGCGCCTTTGTAATAGCGTAGGACTTTTACCTTCTCGCATCTTTTAACTGTTAATAACTTGCATGAAAGAATGAATGCCAAAAATAAAAACAAAGCGTAAATCACCAATGCATGAACAAGATAAACATAATTGAAAACGACACACAAATCACACACCACCCCTAGGGTACGTCTCACTGTTGCCTTGCCCCTCGAAAAGTGGTCGTCGAGTAGAGGATGTTTTAGTAAGTCCTCATGTCCATGAACATGGCATGAGGGTAGATTCTAAGGTGTCTTCCTATTGCTCTGGTGATCACAATGTCCCGAACCCTCGAATTGACCCGAACACCTCCAACGGTGGTGCTACCTACCTCTCAATGGTGGGATGGCACTACTTTGAGGACATTTACACAGACGAATTCCTTAGGGTAGGTAGATGACTCGTAGATGCTTACCCTAATTCAAAACAAATCAAAAACTCTTTTCACACCGACACTTTTCAAAAAAAATTCAAAAAGCAATTTTTCAAACACTCTTGAGGACTGATACAAGAGTCGAACTGAAATTTTCAAAGAAACTTTTTTTTTAAACCCACAGTTGAAAAGCAAACAAACAATTTTGAAAACACAAATGAGCAAGTATCTAAGAGCCCATGGATAACCATGGATAGAAAGGGTGCTAACACCTTCCCTTTCTATAAATCTACCTCCCGAACCGAGAGCAATCTCTATAAGGAATTTTTCTGTGCTTTTGTCCTTTCCATATTGGAGAAAATAAAAGACGGTGGCGACTCTTGCTTCCGCAACATTTCGCGAACCAGCGTTAAACAGTCAGTTCCAGATCCACCGATCACAGAACTGGCGACTCTGCTGGGGATAATTACTTAAAGTGAGGTGTACCTTAGGATAGTTCATAACTGTGTTTTCAATTATTTTGACTTGTTTGCTTTAAATTGTGGGTTGCATCGGAGTTACATAGATCCTAACCCGGATCTGGGGATACCCTGTTTAGGTAGCATAAGCTGTGAGGGACCTGTCCGGCGTAGACCGACATGGGTGAAGCAGTAGCTACGTTGGTGTGGCACCTTGGTCTGTACCGATATCCCTTGTGTTGCAACGAGGAGAATATGGGTCTTCTGAGGAGTCATTAAGCACCAACAGACCTTAGAACCTTAAATGACACAACTTGGCCAATAGAACAGTAGCAGTATGCTACGCCCATTGAGGCTAAACTCTCGTGATGGTTCTGGCTGCAAGAAAAGATTGCGATGCTGGAGTTATGACCGATTGAGGGTAGTCAATGATATTGGGATCCTCTAAGAACCCGGTTACTTTTGATAGGACAGGTTGAGCCCACCAACTTCAAAAGGGTAATACCCAGACCCCATGCTGGCCTAAACTCTAAGGGTTTCTCTTGTGTGACTTGTGTTCCTTCCAACTTGACTATTTGCATGCTTGTTATCTGACACTTGAGTTCCCTGCAGGTTTCGTTTATAGTCCTTAATTGGGACTTATAACAGAGTTTACTGAGTTTCTTGCAGGTTTTGTTTACAGTCCTTAATTGGGACTCATAACAGGGTTTACCTACGTTACCCCATGCATAGCATAACATCATACCATTGCATGCATCTTACATAAGGACTAATCCATTTCAAGGATCTCAAGGGCTTGTGATACAGGTCATGATGAACCAACTGTCCAGCAAGGGGCAAAGGGGATTTATTTTCCTCTAGACAAGGTTGTCAGGGGCTATGACCCATTAGATATGGTGAGCCTTGACCCTTGGGGAAGGAATCTCAACAACATGAAGTTCCTTCAATCAAGTTACCAGTTTCCAACTCTAACCATTTTCTTGTTTACCCCGCGAGGTCCTTGAAAACACTACATGTATATCATACATATCATTGCATTACAGGTACCCTCGTTATAGGTCACTTACCTTCTCTGCTGTTTATTTCAGCAATGGCTTGCCAACAAGATAACCAGGATCTTCATGCTCAAGAGACCCAGTTCGGGGAAATCCTCCTGAATCTATCCAAGGGACAGGAAGAGCTGAGAACACTTCTCATGGGGACTTTGGTCAGGAACAGTGCTGAGGATGATAAGGACGAACGGATGAAACATCTGCAAGCCGAGGTGGATGCAATGAGAGCCCAGATGCTGGGGCAGGTGACTATCATTCAAGACTTAGCTCAAAGACAAGAGGAGCTCGGGGTTCTCGTCAACCAACTGCTTCGGGGTAACCAACTGGGGAAAACATCTAATGTTGAAGGGCCAGTCATCATTCAACCATCTTTGAGACAAGGAGATAAGGGGAGAGCTCCTCAAATGGCTCCAGTGTCACAAATTCAGCATCAACCTCACCAGCTTCAGCCAGACAAGCCCAGGAGGCAATTCACCTAGCTCAACATGTCGCTGTTTCAAGCTTTACAATGCCTGTTGAGATTGAATCTGATCACATTAAGGGCTCATCCCCGGAACCCCAACACAGCAGCTCCTACCTATCATCCCAATAAAAGGTGTGCCTACCACTCTGCCAGTCCAGGACATGATACAAATGAGTGTTGGGCTCTGAAGAACAAGATCCAGGACCTGATTGATGAAGGAGCATTGGAGTTCACACAAGATGGTCAGGCTGAGTTTTTCTACCATCCCTCCAAGGCTCACCATTTGAAGTAACAAGCCCTGAAGATGAAAAGACTTTTGTTCATTAAGATTTTCAAGTTGTAATTTTCTTTTGTTCAAACATTTACTCATGTTAAACGTTGTTATTCCATTAATGCATCGCATACGTCTGTTTTGAAGCAATATATTCGTATTCACTATATGTAAATTATTTTCATATTTTTTCTGATGATCAACGCTCGATTAATAATGCTAAGCCTCTTGAGGGAGGATGACGAAAACGATACCATAATCTACAGTATGCTTTTGAACAGACCCCGCTGATGAGGTACAGGCATTGTTTCAATTCCTAAACACTGGAGTTATAAGGAAGATAATCCCTCGTCAACCCCTTTGAGCCAAAGAAGTGGGAGTTTTTCTTTTCGAAAATTAAAACCCTTAATCATAACCTGGGGCAGGGTAGTTCTCTCAGTTGATCCAAGTGCATAACGAATGGCACCAAAGAGGTCCTTACAAAACAAAGAAAGACAGTGATGGTTCCGAATAATCAATAAAGAAAGGCAGTCATTATCTTTCAAAATAAGAACCCATTAAGTCAAAACCTAGGAAGGAGACTTACAAAGCTATGGCATCCCGCTGGCTGTAATCACAAAAGAACAGCTCAGGCAAAAAAAAAGGGATAACAAAAATCAGAAAAAGAAAGAGGTCTTACAAACCCTCTACAAAAAATGACTGCCTATTCAAAATAAGTTATCAACATCCGAATCATCACCGGAAAATCAGAGCAAAGACTCAAACAAGGTCTAACGTATGATCAACTGAGTTTAGGTTTGGAGAACATCACGAAGAGCGGGTGGGTACAAATAAAATTTGAGCCTTTATCCTTTGTTTCTTAAACCGTGAACCAGGCCACGTTATAACCCTTAAAAGTCCTAGCTGAAGCATGGGTTAGTTCGAAAGCATATTGTTACAAAAGGTATTCTGACTCCTTAAGGCCTACGGTAAATACGGAGTTGACATCACGTTTTACAAACATTCACTTGTTTTATGAAAAAGAATGCATTTTCAAAATCTTCAAGACAGACATAAGCTTTGCATTTTTAACATAACTTTGTTTGCATATGACTTTTTGTTTGAACAACATAGAAATTCGCACGACGAATGCCTAATGAACAGAAGCACTTCCAATCAAGGGGCATGATATGATCATGGTCTATTATCTGGGGCAGCCCAATCAAGATTCGGAGAATCTCTCAAAGGCCAAATAGCCTGGGGCAAATATCCGCCTGAGTCACTTGGGGCATTCCAACAACGAATCTTGCCTGATCAAACACCTTCTGGTGGCATGACAAAACACTTCTAACAGGGGCAACGCCCTACATTCTGAAAGCACGGACATAGTCGGAAAAAAAATACGCATAATCAAAGACCCGCTAGGTTGACGTACCTAGGCAAAAATAAGGGCTTCCCGGCGAACCAAAAGGGTTCGGGCAAAAATAAGGGATGAAATAAAAAAATCTGTACACCCGGCAAGTCAAAAACCTGAAAAGGCGGCTTGGGAAAAAATGGGTATCCCGGTGGATTGAAAACCCGAAAGGGCGGTCCGGGCAAAAGTTAGGGATTAAAGCACACGACTATGCCCTGTCATCCTGTCACCTGCCTACCAGAAGAAGGTCTGTCCATCAACAACTATCAGCACCTCACAGGTCTTCCTCTCCCACCTCAGAAACAGGGGCAATGATGAGTTGTCCAAACGATCTAATGGCTCTGTCCACCAAGGTACTAAGATAGGTTCGGCTGAAGAACAACCGAGATATCTTAACTCCCCAGAGAGTGAGCCAGCAAGTCAGTGCACTCTCCCCAAGCAAAACTATACAATCAGCCTTAAGGAAGTTGGGTATCCCCCGCAGATCTCAACATTCCCCAGCACGATATACAGATATTCTTAACAAGCATCCCCGGCAGTCTTGACCTAAAGATTGTTCCCCGGCGGTATATCAAACATTCAATGGAGTCACTCCCCAACCCAGCATATCAAATTAATTTCCCCAGGAGAGTCCAATCCAGTTTCCCCAGGAAAGTTGGGATCCATCTCCCCAAGCAGTAATCTTATCCCCAGTAGATTCTGGAAGCTTATCCCTCGCAGAGCACGAACGCGTCCCCCGACTTTATTCAAAGGTTATTTCCCTACCAGGATATAACTAGGTTATTCTCAGCCAAGAGCCACGGAAAGATCGTACTCGGCATAGTCTTCTTATCCCCAGCAAAGTCTATTAACATTTCCAACACAACAACGGTATCCCCAGCGAAGCTACCATCAACATCCCAGCAAAATACCTCTCTCCCCACAGAGTATTGTTCCCTAGCAAGATTGCTAGAGTAACCTTCTCCCCGCAGAGTAATCCATTCGCCAAGTTTATTCCCCAACGGAGTTATCGTCTCCTACCGGTATTCTTGCAACCATCACTCCCCAGCGGAAACAACAAAGCACTATTCTCCCAACATCAGCCCAGGATATGACTTCCCGGCACCCGTCAAGGATTTACTTTCCAAGACAAAAACATACATTCATAAACATAGCATGCATATACGCATCATATCTTACAAATCTCATTTATGTTGAGAACATCATTACTTGATCCATATCATGTATTGCATATGACTGACCTTTACCTTTCAGGAAAGATCCAGTTAAGTTCTCAGCTATATTTCAAGACTTTAGTCCGGTTCAGTTAAATCGACCCTAAGATTTTCCTGATTCTTATCCAGTCAAAGGCCTTCTCTGGTTCAGTCAGATCGACCCTAAGATCTCCCTGATTCTTACCCAGTTGAAGATTCCAAGACCTTGTCCGGTTCAGTTAAATCGACCCTAAGATTTTCCTGATTCTTATCCAGCCAAAGGCCTTCTCTGGTTCAGTCAGATCGACCCTAAGATCTCCCTGATTCTTACCCAGTTGAAGATTCCAAGACCTTGTCCGGTTCAGTTAAATCGACCCTAATATTTTCCCGATTCTTATCCAGTCAAAGGCCTTCTCTGGTTCAGTCAGAGCGACCCTGAGATCTCCCTGATTCTTATCCCAGTAGAAGACACCCAAGATTCTCTCAGCGTTACTGTTGAGGTTGAAGTCGCCAAGATTCTCTCAGCATTACTGTTGAGGTTGAAGTCGCCTATGATTCTCTCAGCGTTACTATTGAGGTTGAAGTCGCCTATGATTCTCTCAGCGTTACTGTTGAGGTTAAAGTTGCTATGATTCTCTCAGCGTTGTTGTTGAGGTTGAAGTCGACAAGATTCTCTCAGTGTTACTATTGAGGTTGAAGTCGCCTAAGATTCTCTCAGCGTTACTGTTGAGGTTGAAGTCGCCTATGATTCTCTCATCGTTACTGTTGAGGTTGAAGTCGCCTATGATTCTCTCAGCGTTACTGTTGAGGTTGAAGTCGCCTATGGTTCTCTCCCCGTTACTGTGGAGGTAGTAATCGCCCCAAGATTCTCTCAGCGTCCCTGTTGAGGTAGTAATCGTCCAAGGTTCTCTCAGCGTTCCTGTTGAGGTAGTAATCGTCCAAGGTTCTCTCACCGTCCCGTTGAGGTAGTAACCATCCTTGATTCGTTCGTCACCATTTGAAGCTCCAGATTCAATTCCTGTAACCAGTCAGGACGCATCTATACAAAGAGTTTGAAGACCAGCTCCTATAACAGGTCAGGTAATCATCTTTCTTTTTCAGATACGCAAGTTCTCGCTAAGGAATCTCTTATGCGATCGACATCCAGATGGCATCTATAAGCCCATCCACCTACCCATCACCTCTCAACATGGCATCTATAAGCCCATCTTCCTATCCATCAATCTCCAAATGGCATCTATAATCCCATTCCCATCATCACACTACTATGTGAGCACAAATTTCTGGGCACTCTAGTGTTCAATCATCTTCCACCTTCGGATTACGAAAGGCACAACAGCCAATCTACATCCTCAGGTCTAAGAAGATTGAACAGGGGCAACTGTTGTATCCCAAAATTTGCCCTCCCATTTTCTTCAAGATTTACAAAGAGCATGCTTCAAAATCTCCCCAAGGGTTGCACAGTTCAAGGGCCTCCTAACAATCAAAAACTAGGGTTTTGATTCTGACAAAGAAGTTGAGGTTGCCAAGGGTCCAAACAAGTCCCACATGCCTATAAACATTGTCAAGCATCCTCATGTCAAGTTTCAAGACTTACAGCATAAAATTGCACAGTCAAAAACCCTAATTGCCCTACAGTCAACTGCAGGGGCAAAATGGTCATTTGACAGTCAAAAGTTCAAATTTTTGGTCAACATCTTATTTTGAAGCCACAAACATCATTTGATCAATTCTTGATCATGATTTTCAAGGCATGGCTCAAAAAGTCTCAAGATGCAAAAGTTTCCATATTTGGACAGTTGAAAAAGTCAACTGTAACTTGACCAAGGCATAACTTCCACATGGTTCATCAGAAAAATTCCATCCAAATCTCATTTTTAAGAGAAAGACATTTCCTACAAATCCTCTTCACACTTAAAGTCCAAGGAATGCTCTCACAAAAAGTTATCAATTTCAACATTATAGGTCATTTTCAAAAGTCAACAAAAAGGGACTTTAAGTCAAAGACCATAACTTGATATTGGTAAATCAAAATGACATAGGACCAAAGGCATTGGTTAGAGGACTTCAATACCTTTCCAAAATGTCAAAGAACATGATCAAAGCTTAAAAATTGAGCAAGATATGCCTTGTGGAAGTTGGGAAACTTTTGGGAATTTTGAAAAGTCAACTTTGCTTCAAATACCTCAAAATTGCTAATGGGCCACATTTTCCTCCAAGAATCATCATCCAAAGGCTATGCACGACCATTTGACCCAAAGGGGATTTATTTCATCATTTTTTATTATTTATTTGAATTTTTATCACCATTAATTCATTTAATTAAATAAAATATGACAAAAATACTCAAGCATGCATTTTAAATCTTTTTATGCAGCTAATAGGTCTATCATAACTCCAAGATTTCGTGCACACTCAATTTGGAAGATTTGGCCATGATTGGTATCAAAAAGGCATGAAAAAAGATTGAAAAGATTCATTGAAAATCAAATATTGGATTCATGAATGCAAAGGCTTTTGACTTGGATTTTTTACCCTAAAACATTCCCATACATAAACAGAATGCAACCCTAATGCATAGAACCTTGAAGCTGCGCCTCAAACCTCATACACACTTTGCATTTTTTGTGAAAAAAGTCAAAACTGAAAACGCACTTAGAGTTGGTTTCAAGGCAAAATAATCATTCCAATAGCTTTCCAAGGCATCAAGGAAACTTTCTGAGTCCTTTTCCACGCTTCTAACCTCAGGAATTGGTATATAGAAGTCAAACTTTCTCAAACTTTTTGCATAATCGTGTCTCATAATTCATGCCATATTTTTTATTTTTAATGCTTGATTTGTACTAGTTTAATCATTCTAAAGCTAACCATGCCATTCAATTAAGTTTTTAAGGCCAGTATGTGAATCTACCATGGGAGCTCGTTAGGGTTGCAGACATTTGAAATTGGGGATTTGTTCATATGGAAAAATTGGCCAACGAGACTTATGCCATTAGAACCAGAAGCTTCACACGAACTCAGTCCACATGTCGCGCTCAATTTATGAGCAACGGTGTCCTATTCGCTATTTTCACATATACTATTTAGTGGGGGTTTAAAACCCCCGCTATTTGCTTTATTTACAGGTACAACGTGAGGAAGACGCTGAGTTGTCTCAATGTGATAGGGCCATTCAAATGTTCGCGCTTAATTTTTGTTTTACACCAATAGTACTTGTTCTCTTTCATATGCATCAGGTTCCACTAATATTACAAAGAGCGCGCTTGGCACAGTTGGTTGATGCGTTGTCCTTCAAGCACTGGGACCTGGGTTCGATTCCCAGGTCCCCATATTCCTCTATATTTTTTATGTTTATGTGTTCAGGTGATCACCATACTCAAGGGAGCACCATAGGCCTCAACGTTCGTGCCTGCCACGCGCCAGGGAGATTCATCTAATGGTCAGATCATATAGTCCACCATGCACCCTCAGTCAACCATGTGCATACAAGCCAGAAAAGTCAACGTGGCCAAGCTTCTATTGGGCCAAAATTGCTGCAAGTCCACCTCTAAATTGGGACAACCACCCCCCATGTTTGCCTTTCTTTTCTCTATTTTTTCTTTTCTATTATTTATTTTAAATTATATTATTTGTTTTGTTTAATTCCAAATTAATTTTTTAATAATATAAAAACACACAAAAATCAGAAAAAGCCAAAAATAAAAATATGTTTTTAATATTTAATTCATAAATAGTTTTTGTAAATAAATTTTATTAACTAATTTAGTTTTAATTCTAGGTTTAATTTTAATGTTTTTTTAATAAACTAAAAAGTAGAAATTAGGGTTTTATACTTTTATTCCTTTTTTTCTTTTTTACCATATTTAATTATTAATTATTTTTGTAAATAAATTTATCATTAAATAATTAGGTTAAAACTAGATCAAACTTAAATTTTTTTTTAATAATTAAAATGTTTAGAATTAGGGTTTCAATTTCATTTAATTTTCTCATTAAACTCCATAAATACAAAAACTCCAAAAATAAATTCTTTCTTTTATTTAACTTAATTAATTTATTAACTGTAACTTAATTTCTTTAAAAGGGTCCAATGCCCTCGCATTCCCGATTTTATTTCTTTTCGCATTTACTTTTATTTCTTTTCTTATAAATTTCATGTAATTACTCCAAAGCCTTGTAATAGATTAATTAGGACATTTATCTTTCCGCATTTTTATTTCAAATCGGGTCTTGGATTAATTTGGCGATGTAGACCCGCGCCTTTGTAATAGCGTAGGACTTTTACCTTCTTGCATCTTTTAACTGTTAATAACTTGCATGAAAGAATGAATGCCAAAAATAAAAACAAAGCGTAAATCACCAATGCATGAACAAGATAAACATAATTGAAAACGACACACAAATCACACACCACCCCTAGGGTACGTCTCACTGTTGCCTTGCCCCTCGAAAAGTGGTCGTCGAGTAGAGGATGTTTTAGTAAGTCCTCATGTCCATGAACATGGCATGAGGGTAGCTTCTAAGGTGTCTTCCTATTGCTCTGGTGATCACAATGTCCCGAACCCTCGAATTGACCCGAACACCTCCAACGGTGGTGCTACCTACCTCTCAATGGTGGGATGCACTACTTTGAGGACATTTACGCAGACGAATTCCTTAGGGTAGGTAGATGACTCGTAGATGCTTGCCCTAATTCAAAACAAATCAAAAACTCTTTTCACACCGACACTTTTCAAAAAAATTTCAAAAAGCAATTTTTCAAACACTCTTGAGGACTGATACAAGAGTCGAACTGAAATTTTCAAAGAAACTTTTTTTTTTAAACCCACAGTTGAAAAGCAAACAAACAATTTTGAAAACACAAATGAGCAAGTATCTAAGAGCCCATGGATAACCATGGATAGAAAGGGTGCTAACACCTTCCCTTTCTATAAATCTACCTCCCGAACCGAGAGCAATCTCTATAAGGAATTTTTCTGTGCTTTTGTCCTTTCCATATTGGAGAAAATAAAAGACGGTGGCGACTCTTGCTTCCGCGACATTTCGCGAACCAGCGTTAAACAGTCAGTTCCAGATCCACCGATCACATTACCCAATAGAGATTACAACTCTTTCTTGATTGAAGGAAGTTTCGTCTCCATAATAGCCTTCGTCTTGTTCAAGTTAATTTCGATCCTCTTCTTGTGGACCACAAAGCCTAGGAAATCCCCAACCTGAACAAATAAAGCACATTTAAGAGGATTCATTTTTAAGCCATGTTTTCTCATTCTTTCGAATGACTGACAAAGGTGAGTCAAATGATCCTCATCAGAAACAGATTTGACCACTATGTCATCTATATAAATCTGCATAAATGACTCAATGAAATCATGAAAATAGTGTTCATTGCCCTCTGATATGTTGCCCCAGCATTTTTTAGTCCAAAGGGCATAACTACCCATTCATAAGTGCATAAGGCGCCTGGACATCTGAATGCAGTTTTGGGAACATCATCCTCAGCAATAAAAATCTGATTATACCCAGAGTATCCATCTAACATACTCAGGTATTCGAAACCCGCAGCAGAATCAATCAGCATTTCTGCTATAGGCATGGAATATTCATCTTTTGGGGTGGCAGTGTTTAAATCCCTAAAATCTATGCAAATTCGTAAAGAGCCATTTTTCTTAATAACAGGTACAATATTAGCAAGCCATTCTACGTACCTTGTGGTCCTGGTAAATTTGCATCGAAGGAGCCGTTCCACCTCTGCCTTTATTTTTGAGAGGATTTCTGGAGCGAATCGTCTAGGCATCTGCTTGATGGGCTTCTTTCCATCCTTGATTGGAAGCCTATGTTCTACCAGTTCCCTCTTTAAACCAGGCATTTCATCATAGTCCCAGGTGAAGAAATCTCTGTTTTGTTTGAGCATTTCAACCACCTTGCCTTTCAGACTGGGACTAAGTTTCGCACTGATGTACGTAACCCCTTTTTTCGACACCATCCCCAATATCAACTTCCTCCAAAGGATCTTGGGCCAGCATCTTAGCGCTTGATGACTCTGGATCCTTCTCGAACCCCAAGGGCTCTTGATCATAAATGGCATCTAGTCGTTGATCCACCAATTCAGAAGTTTGACCATTACATGGTGAGAGTGAATGGTTTCCTTCAGGATTTGCTATTTCTTTTTTGTCTATGGCTTCGACAGCCATGTTTTGTATTTCGGCTTCGAGAGCCGTTCTTCTTTTGTTCTCAGCCAGATAGGCTGAAATCTTTTGGTAGTAATTTGACTCAGTCATAATAACCTTCGCTTGCCCAGCCAGTTGGCCGTATCGTCGAAGTCTCTCCATCTTTCTCAGTCACCTGCCCATCCCACATGATTTCCCTATCCCATTGGAATCCATTGGGACGCAGGGTTAGGGAATAATAAGCGTTCTCATTGGGCTCGAAATATTCCTCAGGTGGGTGACATGGCCCTATGTTGGCCATATTTCGATCGAAGTTTTTTTTGTCAACATTGTTGATTTCTTCCAGATAGTAACTTTGGTCTGCTTCTATGTTTTCAACAATTCCATCATCTCTCCACAACACTAACCTTTGATGCATTGAAGAAGGCACTGCGCCAACTCCATGGATCCATTCCATGCCAAGCAACAGATTGTAGTTTGCCTTCGCAACAATGACCATAAACATTGTTGGTCTTGTGAGGGAACCAACTGTTAAGTTAACTTGTATTACTCCCAAAGTATGGCCAACCTTTCCTTCATAATTCGAAAGTACCATGTTGTAAGGTCTAACATCTGAATCCTGCATTCCTATCCTCTTTAGCATGAATTGAGGCATCAAATTGACAACAACTCCACCATCCACCAGAACCTTGTTCACACCATATTGTTCCACCTTTGCCCTGATGAATAAGGGTTTTAGATGGTTCCTCATTCCTTCGTCTGGTTTTTCGAAGAAAGCGTTCTGCTCTTAGACCGCTCCATTGTTCATCACATAATAGCATACTGGCCTATGTCTGGCCATTTCGTCCTCATCAATCTCCTCATCAGCATAAACCTCTGTTTCCTGACTGTACTCACAAGGCAGCACCGAAACTACATTGTAGTTTGCATTGAAGAAGGATTCCCCCTCAGATTCGAAGTCATCAGTCATCAAGTCCTCTTTGTTCGCAGCTTCCTTCTGAGTCTTATTTTCTTTAGTGTCTTTTTGTGGTGAAAAAAGTTTCCTGGACACTGGGGGCTTACCCCCAGTCTGGTTCACTGATGTTGGGTTATTGGTACTGGATTCTCCTACTCCCATAGGCTTCAAATCCCTTGCAGCTTTTTGGTTTCTCTGGTGTATGCGCCATTGAGAGAGAGACATTGGGTTTCTGCCTTTATAATTCTCCAATCTTATTTATTCCCTCCTGTTTGAATTGAATTGCCTCCTGTAAGCCATCGTTGTTCTGCCTCCTCTGTCGAAGCTGCGCCACTTCCCTTTTCCCTTATCAGCATTCACTTGCAACCATCTGTCAGTGGGGATTTCTGCAGGTAGTTTAAAGGAAACTCTCTTTGCTCCCCTGGGGTAAGGGCTATCTGGCCTCCTTGGCATACTTCTTCATGTGCTAACAAGAATCGAAGGCATTCCACCTTGGTGCCCCCAGCCTGACGCAAACGGAACTCTCGAACGCTTCAGCCATCTCCTTATCATACACTGCTGCACATCTGGGACATATTAAGCATTATGTTCCAATCTTGTGGCAACGAACCAGGAATTCGAGCAGACTTTCATCAGCTTTTGGATAGACTTTGTATAGTTGGTTGTCTTGCCTCTGGTTGACTCCTGTTCGTTCACGCTGGGCCCTTTAGAATTCAACAGTAATTCTGGGGTTGCAGATGATACTGCGCCTTGGGCATAGCCAGTTTTCCTGATTTTTCTTATGACAATGGAAGAGGTATTCACGCAAACCCGTGTCTTTTCTAGGTAGGCTCTCTCTTCTTTGCTCTCTTTCCCTCTCTAAACAACGTTCCACTTCTTCCATTTCAGCGTTAGACTGTTCGAAGTCCATCATATTCACTCCCAGCATTTGATCATCAGAAATTTTGACTTCTTCAAATTTCATCCTAAGACCCTCAGTGGCCTCAGCTAATTTTTTGTCTCTTAATATCTTTGCTTTGAGCACCTTTGGGAGGCCATCAGTAGCCTCTGTTTTGTTTTTGATCAATGGGAGGCCATCAATGGCCTCTCTTTCAGTTTTGATTAAGATGAAGTCCCCATCCTCTTCGACTTCCACTTTCGACTCAACTTTCCCCTCAGCAATTTCTACCATATTGATGTCTAGAGGTTCAGCATAGTTAGTCTTCGCCATCAGCAACGGATTCGTATCAACTTTCATTGGATTCTTCCCTTTGTCTGAGAACTTCAGCCTGCCATCTTTGATTGCATTCTGTATCAGATCCCCGAAAAGAAAACACTGTGAGGTTTTATGGCCTAAAAAATTATGATATTTACAAAAGCCCCTCTTTTTCCTTTGTTCCAACGGAGGAACCTTAAGGTTAGGAGGAACTATTAACTGGCCATCTTTAACAAGAAGATCAAATATCTCATCACATTTAGTTATGTAGAAAGTATAGATTTTCTTAGGGAATTTATCATTCCTTTCACTTTCGACATGATCCTTTCCATTGGAAGGAAGCAGAACTTTGCAAGCATAAGGGGGTGCTTCCTTTATTTCTGCAAGATCTATTTCGAACTAATCGAAATTATAAGGGTCTTGAGAATCATCTATGTTTTCCTCTTCAGCCTCTATGTAGGCTATTCTCTCTTTCTTATGATTCTTACTGGCCCTGGCCTTTTCAGTTTTTAACCTTTCGACCTGACGAACTCTGTCTGCTAGTTGGGCCATATCTCTAAGATACTGTATATCCAATTTCTTTCGAATGGAATAATCTAGGCCCCCAGCAGCCATTTCGACCAATTCATGTTCAGGGACCACTGTGAAGCATCTGGATTTTAATAAACGGAATCTATTCAAATATTCATCTATTGGTTCCGTGAATTTTCTCTTAATGCTTGCTAGTTCCTTGAGACTGATTTTAGACTGACCCATGTAAAATTGTTCATGGAAAAGTCTTTCTAAATAAGGCCATGTGTCCACAGATCCAGAGGGCAAGGTGGTGAACCAAGTGAAAGCGTTCTTTGTTAAAGAACTTGGGAAGTATTTTATCCTAAGATTTTCATTATTTTCTATATCTCCTGCTTCGCTTAAATATCTTGCTATATGTTCCACTGTTGATTCACTTGTATCTTCAGCAAATTTCATGAATTTAGGAACTTTAAAGCCCCTGGGTAATTCTGTTTGCAAAACATAATCTATAATAGAAGATGTGTTGTTTGGCCTCCTAAATCCTGAATTTAAACCATTTTGGGCCATTATTCTTTCAATCATGGTGGTGAGGTTATTTTCTGCCACCAAATTGTCATTTCTAATCCTATGAACAATTTCGTCTGCATTTTGGTCCCTATTCACCATCATTATAGGTCTAGGTTGTTCATTCTGAACTTCCTGAATTCCCTGGTCTCTTAATCTTACCCCTATATTTCTTTCTTCGACCACTTGTACAGGGGGTCTAATTTGTTCAATTATGGGTTCTTCATTTCGAATCACCACCGGGTTCTGCCTACGCCTTGCAGGCGCATTAGGGGCACCGAAAAAATATGCTATTCTGGCCATCTGGGCTGCATTTTCTTGGTTTGTTCTATTTATATTCTGGATTAGGGGATTGAAAATAGCATTCATTTTGCGGGCTAGGATGCCTACCATATCATGATTGCTATCATCCATCTGTTGCCTAAGCGCTGCCTGACTATTAGTTGTAAGAGTAGGCAATTGGGCGAAGTTTCCTATATTCTAGAAATTTGTACCCAAATGGTTTATTCCTGAACCAGATCCTTGGAGTGGGGACGAAGTTGTTGCATTATGTAACCCTGCCATAAACGAAGTTGGCATCCCATACTGAGGATTTCTGGGTCTCAAAGGTTCGAAATCTGGAGGCCTAGGGGGGGTCGAATACTGTTGATTCCCTATGTGTGGTGCAGTTTGTACTGAAGACACGTTTGATGGAATGTCTAATGTACTTACTGGGATCGTATTCGAACTGCCAACAGGAATGGCATTGGAGGCATCAATTGAACTCGAAACGATTGTTGCAGCCCCCTGTGGGGGATTTTGTACCCCATCTTGGTTGGTTGTGTTAACCATTATTTTGGTACGTTGTTTTCTGGGTATATGTGGATTATTATTCTTTATTTTGCCGCTTCGAAGGTTCATGTACCGAAACGCGCTCCACGCTCAGAAAATCCTAAAAGTTCTTCTAATATGTTTGATAAAACTTTTTGTTATGACACTGTCCCACCGGGTGTGCCAATTTGTTTACAGTGATTTCTAGTAAACAACCGCTAGTCTTCCAATTTATTGATTATTATTGGTTACTTGCAGGATCGACTAGATTGATCCTAGAACACATGTGTCATAACTTATTTCTATGTTCATACTCATTATCTTGATAAACTTATATTGTATGTTAAGTTCGAATGTGAGATTCTTAAGAAAGATCTCTAGGATTGTCTATAGGAATAAACTAACTTCATGTAGAAAGGAAAGCCTTCGAATTAGACTTAGGATTTAATGCTTGAATGGAAGGATAAGTGTTTGAATAAAAGGATAAAGTGAAAGCAAAGTTTCTAACGAAGTAACTGTGTTTAAAGGCAAGTAAAACAAGGAAATGCAAGGAAATTGAAGGATTTAAGGGCGGAAATACTGTAATAGCGAACTAAAATATAAAAAGACTTGTATTGAAATTGTAAAGAATGATGATGTTCAATACGTACATTGTGTCTTATGACTCTTTTCCCTTAATTCACGGTAGTTTGAGTGTTTTGAGATCTTTTAGTACATAAAAATGAACATGTTAAATCTAACATAAGAACACCTATTTATAGTGTCTTGACCCTAACGGTCCTATTCTAAAATCACGCCACGTTCGAAGCATGCAGGCTTCCTATGTTTACTGACTTCCACGCGTCTTCTAAGGATGGCGCTCCTATTTGAAATTCGAAATCTGTACCAATCGAAGAATCTTGTTTCTTTTTCGCTTTCGAAATAACCCAATTACCTGGACCGTTTCTAATTCTGGCACCCTTGCATAAAGGAGCTCTATATAATTCGAAAACTAAAAAATCCAAATCGAAATCCACTGGAAATTGAATAATCCTTCAGCATAATGACTCCATATTTCCCACCAATATCCAATATTGATATCAATCTCTTTAGGTACTTTATTCGAAATATTATTCTGATAGTGGTTTCTTCTTTATTCGAAATAGCCAGCTAACATCGGTACTTATACTTCTAACTGCATTAACGCAACCCCCTTTTTCAGATGCTCTCATCTTCTTAAAATTTTCGGATTTAGCCCAAAATTCGGGTGACTCTCAATATTTAAGAAGTTCCTCAAAAACCTCTTTCCCTCTCAACACGCCGCATTATGTCACAAAGTCGTCTTGAGGTTCTGTCATAATATTTATTTTTATGATCTTCCCGTTCAATGGATCTCACACACATTTTTCCTGCAATATCGTATGACATTAAAATAAATAGTTAGATAATATAATGAAAAAGTTATTTAAATAACATTAACTAAAAAATAAATTAATTATACCTTAAATTTGTTAAACCAAGCTTCTTTATTTTTGACATCTTTGAAGATCTTCCAAAATTGTTTATACATCTTCTGAATTATATAATTTATAACCTTGACAGCAGCCTGACTCGGCGAAAAACTAAACAAAAATAATTTGAATTACAAATATTAAATATAAATTTATATTAAAAATAAAAATGTATTCTTAAATAAAAATTTATAAATAAGAAACTTACGAGTTTCCTTTGGGCCAAATCCAAACTCTTCCATCAATGACATGAATCTCACTCGATCATCATTCCCTCAGAGATTATTTCCATCCAACACATCATCATCTCTATCCACATGATTATCATCATCATCCGGCTGCGCATGATCATCCTCACGTGCAGGTAAATGTGGGAGATGTATGGTGCGGGATCCTCTAGTCTGTGTGGGATGTGGGGTGCTGGATCATCTAGTATGCTGAAAGGATAAGGGCATCTTTGTTGTATGTGGGGTGTTGAATCCTCCAGTCTGCTAGAAAGATAAGGACATCTGTGTGGGATGTGGGATGCTAGATCCTCCATTCTGCTAGAAGGATGAGGGCATCTGTGTGAGATGTGGAAAATTGGTTCCTCCAATATGCTGGAAGGATGAGGGCATCTGGGTCTACAGAAAAAGAAAACCAGGTGGCCTAACAAAAGATGGAACCCCATACAGGCTAATAAAAGAAGAACTCTGAGATGGGAAGGGCATATTCTGAGAGGAGAGTAATAGCACAAAAGGCTGAGTACTGGCCATGGACATAACATATTCCAAGTAATTGTATACCAACTCGTAGATATGTTTAACAAAGCCATATAAGTCATTTTCACCGCCATCTGTAACTCCCTTTACAAATACACCGATGTTTATGGTTTTTTCCCTTCAGTCCATGTCTCAGTGTGAAATTTATATTTGTTCACGAAGTATGTGTGTCATTCACTTGCGCTTTGAACAGGACCTTCAGACAAGTTTATCAAATGGAGTATTTCTAGAGTCAATGCAATAATGTTAGACAATCTCTCCTTGAAACACGCTGGAAATTGAGCATGGATGACACCAGCTGCTGATTGTTTATCACATATTTGTTCATATCTCTTTACTTTAATTTGTGTGCAAAAATATTTTTTTTGTTTTAATTTTTGTACCTGTTGAAAAAAACAATTGTTCTCACATCGAAAAAGTTATGACATTTGGATGAGTTAGAAGTATCTAAAAAAATGAGCTCAAATGTAAATTTCAAAGTGTGAAATGTAGTTTTTAAGATTTTGCATGTATGGGCCAAAAATTACAAATAAATATAGGCATCGCCGAGATGATACAAATTTTACAGTTCCTCTCTATGCATTATGAGAGAAGTTCCTCCAAAATATTATCCCAAAATATGACTCATATGTCAATCTTTTTGTTGTTTAAACCTCTATGACACTTGAAACTCAACCATTTAATACGAGTAAGTAAGTAAGACAGCGAATTAGTTTGGGATTCATTAGCATGAGATAATACCGCATGATTATAATGCATTGTAATGGCCTTAAGGATATGAGAAATGATTAACAAGGACAATTAGGTGAAATTTATGAATTAATGAAAAAGGAACAATTGCGAAAGCATTTTCTAAGAATGTTTTCATTTAATCAAGAACGATAGTTGATGGCACAAAAACAATCAAATGGTGCCCAAATCTCAACCATAAACAATGTTTAGTATAGATCAATAAATGTTGCTTTTAGGACTCAGTCAGCACCATATGATGAATCAAAGTCTTCAAATTCTTGTGGGAGTATGGTCACAAGGATGAAACTTAAAGTAATTGACAAAAGGAAACCACCAGAAGTGGAGTCAATGCATTAAATTGACCCACCAAGGGGAAATTAATTATGTCTAAACATAGTAGGAATTAACACACTAAGAGATCTTTCTTGATTCTATGTGTGGTGATGCATGGTTGAAATTAGTTGATAGAGCGATTTATTTAGTCAATTTATTACAAAAAATATCTTAGCCTGCTAAATATATAATTTGAGGTTACCCTTCATAGCTAGCTTCTTAGAGGGACTATGGATGCTTAGCTCATAAAAGCTTTAGGCAATATCAGGTTTATGGTTTACTTAGATGTTGTTGGTCGCACATGTGCTAACAAATATATTCAATGAGTCCATAATATTGTCTGGAGAGCCCAAGTATCATTTGAAATTTCATCATAAATGGATTTTGTTATTGCAATTGTTGGTCTTCAATGAGTAATTCCTAGTAAGTTCAAGTTATTAGTTGACGTTGACTACATCTATGGCCTTTGTACACTTTGCATGTTTCTCTTAATGATTAATTGGTTCTATAAAGTGTTTGACTTGCAACAATGTGGGTAGTTTTTTTCCCATGATGTTGTGAGAAGTCCTTTTAGCCTTATGATTTAGAGTAAGCAAAAATGGTTACAAGGTTTACGTAAGTGAAGATGAAAAAGGATCATTGTCGATTCCTTATATGTAGTCTAACATGTGAATCAATATGAACACATATGATGGGTTTGAGGCGTCATGTATCAAAGCTACTATCAACCTCTTTCCAATTTATTTTGCACAATGAATGTTAGCCTTTCGTGAGCTCTTTCCTCTCATGGAAAATTTAAAATTGTGACATTGGTTTAGTGCGCCATGATAGATCGTGGTTATAAGTGTCCTGATGTAAACCCTAATAACTAATCTATATTGGTTGTATTTGTTTTTCATTCATAAACTTGATATATATATATATATATATATATATATATATATATATATATATATATATATATATATATATATATATATATATATATATATATTATTAGACATTGTATATTGTGATACGATGGGAGAACTAACTTGAAGGTTTTGCGTTTGATCACAAATGTTGCGGTTAGCAAGAGTTGCCACCGACTTTTCTTTTATCCAAAAGGAAAGGTGAAAAAGCACAGGAAAGACCTTTGAGATTATTTCTTGAGTTCGGGGGGTAGATTATGAAAAGGGAAGGTATTAGCACCCTTGTCATCCATGGTTTTCCATGGGCTCTTAGTTACTTGCTAGATCACTTGCTTTTGTTTGAAATTGTGCTTTGTGTGGTTTTAAATCTAGCGAGTAACTATAGAATTAAATCTATGGTATCATATAAATAAAGAGATTAATTGGCATGATGTAAAACTTTTACACAATCACCACTCATAAATATAATTTTATAAATAATTAAAATAAAAGTTAAATTTTAATATAAATCTAACCGTCTTGATTAACTTAAAATGTAATTTACAATATAGATGTATTCCAATTAAATTGATAAATGAAAGCTATGAGTTAATAAATAATAACACATTTTAAAGTTGTTACGGGAGAGTCGACCACGGCAAACGCGAGAGAGAAAACACATCGTCTTGTAGGCATCCGGAGACGCAACCACAAACCTCTGCTACCAATCACTCACAATCTTCCTTCTCTGCAATGCTTTACAGAGGGTACACCTATTTTCTCTATTTTCTTTCTTTTTATTTTCTTCAGTTTTCTATACTCTCTCTGTCTGTTTCCCCCAATCTTGATTAGGGTTTTTTTGTTGTAAATCTTCGGGGCTTAATTCATAATCTCGTTTAATTATGGGTTTTAAATCTAATTTTCTTTCTTGAATTTGTTAATTTTTCTACACCCATGAACACGTTATGGGTATGATTGAAAGAGTCTCTTAGTTGACAAATGCTTCATATTCAATGAAAATTAATGTGTTATTTATTAAGTTTTTGCTAGCTTTGGTCTTAGTCTCTGTTTGTTGATGCTTTCAATATAAGATATTTAGTTAATTGATCAAGTTTATCTTTTAATTTAGATTGGATATGTATTAAGTAGCAGGATCAAATTCAATAGTTTTGTTATCAATCAAATCCTGGATTTTGTTCTTCAAGGCCCAGCACTGGTCAGTCTCGTGCCCGGGGCTGTTTGAATGGTAAACATATTTAGCGTTTGGATTATACTTTGGTGACGAGGTGTCAGGGTTGGCGGGAGGATCGCGCAATGTCACTAAATTAGCCTTGAGAAAATGTTGAAGGGCTTGAGACAGTGACATGCCTAACCTCGTAAATTGTCTTCTTGGAGTTTCAAAACGTTGATGTTTTGCAGATGGTCTTGGAGTAGGAGTCAGGTTGGAGATTCGGACAACATTGATAGACAGACGATCATTCTTCTTGATATGTCCCTTGCCCCATACCCATCATTAACTTCCTTCTTTGCAGCAAAAGGTTTCTTAGTAGGATTGATGGTGGAGGTAGAAGCCACAAATATCTTCCCATTTTTGATGCCACTTTCAACTCTTTCATAGGTTAAGATTAATTCGGTGAAACCAGAAGAAGAGCAGCCAACCAACAGATTAAAGAAAGGACCAGATAAAGTGCCCATGAACATGTCGATGTGCTCTTTATCAGTCAAGGGAGGTTGGACTCTACTAGCAAGGTCTCTCCACTTTTTCGCATATTCCTTAAATCCTTCATTCTTTCCCATGGTCATATCTTGTAACTAAACCCTTGTTGGAGCCAAGTTGGCATTGTATTAATACTGATGGTAGAAGGCAGTAGATAGATCCTCCCAAGTGCTGATACGAGAACCATATAACTGATAAAACCAATCAAGTTGTGTTTCAGCCAAGCTCTCTTGGAAAAAGTGAACCCAGAGCTTCTTATCAGCAGTGTGCGGCTGTATCTTGCGTACATAAGATTTAAAATGGAGTTTGGGACAAGAAACCCCATCGTACTTTGCAAATATTGGTACTTTGAATTTATGGGGAATGATTACCCTAGAGATCAAACCCAATCATCAAAATCTAAACCGGGGACGACTTGAATTTCAACAGCTTTCAATTTGTCTTCTAACTGCTTGTATTTGATGTCAGCGGGTGGATACTGCTCGTTGAAATAATCATCATCAGATTCTTGATTATTAGCACATTCAGCCTGAGTACTCTTGATCTCACCGACCTGGTTCTCTTCCTCTTCAGATTAGTCTCCTCCTACTGGGATTTGATGGATTGTTTCCTGGAACCTTCTACCCATGTCGAGTAGAGCTTTCTTCTTTGGCTTCTTTTTAACGGGCAACAAAGCCATCATATCTTGCTGCCCCTTGGCTAGGGCGAGTAGAGCTTCCTGAAACTGATAGTTCTAGGTTTGGATTTCCATAACAGTTTTCTCTAGATCCATCTTGCTGAAATAAACAGCAGAAAGATAAGGAAACCTATTATGCGAAAACCTGTCATGTTATGATGCATGGAATATGTATATGAAAATCATTTCAAGGATTAATGAAATTTAAATTTGTATAGACAAATAATGGACAAGAGTTAATTCTTATTAGACAAAACAAAAAAAGATTACATCATGCCCCTTGGGCTTACAAAATACCTTTCTAAGATAAGAAGACCGAAAGCATCCTTTTTGGCGCAAGATAAGCGTTCACACTTTGTTCTTCTTGTAGCTACTTTGTAAGCTCCAAGACCCTCTTTTCACTAGCATAGAATTGAGCCTCGAAAGTATCTCGTTCTTCCTTCAGCTAGATCTAACCCTTTTGTAAGTCTTCGAGAGAGGTAGGCATATCGGGATGGAGGAGAGTGTAGGGAACATCTCCTTCGACCACAGGCTCCACAATGACCGGTAAGATGGAGGGATAAGGCATCACGTGTTTCTGAGAACGAGCTCGTACCCATTTAAGGTAAGGCTCAAGAGGAATGGAATTATTGTGTCCTACAGTCTTTCCCTCCACCTTGTTCAACATCCTCCATGCTCGGATAAACCTCTGACAGTAACCTTGATTGTCATTCTCGTAGTCGAATACCAATCCTTGGATAAGCATCTCATGTGGACCATCCCTTCTGGCGTAACCAAACTGTCTTAAGGCTAAGCAAGGGTTGTAAGTGATACCTCCTCTAATGTCAAGCAAAGGGACATTAGGGAACTCTCCACAATGATCGATGATAGTAGCATTCTCCAAAGAGCGGGAACACCAACGAATATTTGAATGTCTGAGTGTCATTAACCTATGGGACCACCTTAATCCTTGCTCGTTCTTTAATACAGATTGGGGAAGATGCGAAATAAACCATCTTTCCAAGAGAAGAGTTCAACACATAAGAACACCTATTTTCCTCATTGTGCGAGTGTGAAATGAATGTAGGATGTCCCATAGCAAAGTAGGTACCGGGTTACAAGACATGAAGATTTTGACGGCGTTCTCGTCTATGAGTTGGTCGGGATTTGGAAACAAAACCATCCTATAGATGAGGAGAGCCACAATTTCCTCAAAGGTTTGCAAATCCAAGGAATTCCAATAGCTTTGGGCTTTCTCAAACAAGAACCTTGCTAGGAAGCCTTTGACACCACTCCTTGTTTCCCAATTAGTTGTGATATCAGATGGTTGCAAGCATAGAACTTGAGAAATCTCTTCTGGCTTTGGGTCTCTTTCTGTACCGTTGAAAGGTAGTTGATTGAGAATAGGAATCCTCAAGAGTTGGGAGAATTCTTTCAAAGTAGGCACAAGTTGATAGTCGGGAAACGTGAAGCAATGGTGTAAAGAATCAAAGAACTGAAAAAGCACCTTCATCATGTCCTCATCTGTGTTAGAGGTGACCAAGTTGAGTAGGCGACCATATCTTTCGGTAATTGGAGAATTTTTAGGAATCCTTGATGCTAGTTCTTTGAGTCGAGGAGGGATCCTTATGAGATTGACTTGAATGGTTTTCTTGCGAAGAGAATCCATGTCCTACAAAACAAAACAAAGATAAATCCCAAGATCCTTGAAATGGTTAGTGAATATGAGTATGATGTCACGATGTTTATGATGTTATGTACAAGTAAATATATATAAACAAAGCAAACAAATCCTTAGGTTTAGGCTTGCATGGAGTCTCATAGGTAAGTACCCTCTTGAAGTTTAGTTGGCTCAAATTTGTCCTAGTAATAGTAACCGGGTTCTAAGGAGTTCAAAATCACTGGTTTGTTTTCTCGGGCATTGTTTCAGCGCAAGCCTCTTTAATGGCGACCGAAATATCCCAAAAAACCCAACCGCAATGAGTGTAGTATCGAGTATCTACCAACTTCGAACTGCACCAAAGTCGGTCATCTCACTACCTCCTAATGGCCAAGTTGGTCAAGTAAAGGTTCTAAAAATCAGTTAGTGCTTCATGACATCACTCAGCGGCCCTGTATTCTCCTTAACTACTCAAGGGCTACCGGTAGCCACAAATATGTCGCACTAACGTAGCTATTGCTTAGACCATGTCGGTATACCCCACACAGTTTCCATAACGTATTGCTACTTACCTATAAGGTATCCCAAATCCGGGTGGAGGATTCAAACCCAAACAAAGAACCAAAATGTAAAGCATACAAGTCAAACAAAGAAAGCAAATAAATGTGATCTAACCCTAAGGTAACCCCACTTTTATAAAAATTCCCCAGCAGAGTCGCCAGTTCTGTGATACGGTGGGAACTGACTTGAAGGTTTTGCGTTTTATCGCAAATGTTGCGGTTAGTAAGAGTCGCCACTGACTTTTCTTTTATCCAAAAGGAAAGGTGAAAAAGCACAGGAAAGACCTTTGAGATTGTTTCTTGAGTTCGGGGGGTAAATTATGAAAAAGGAAGGTATTAGCACCCTTTTCATCCATGGTTTTCCATGGGCTCTTAGTTACTTGCTAGATCACTTGTTTTTGTTTGAAATTGTGCTTTGTGTGGTTTTTTGAAAGTATTTTGAAAAGGCGCCATCATTTAGGAAAACTTTGTAATAATTCTCGTTCGTAAGAATGTATACAAAGTGTTTATCTTTTGAAAATGTTTTAGATTTTGAAAGGTGTTTTGAAAGTGTTGGTGTTTATTTTTGAAAATAGAAAGGATGTTTTTGTTTTGAAATGGAGCAAGTAATTAGGAGCAATCTACCTACTCAAATGTCTTTCTTGTTCATTTTCTTTTCCTTTGACATTGTTGTCTTACCATTGATTTGGTAAGCAACCCTATCTTTGGATGTAAGCGGGACGAGCGTGGGTCGTCGTATAGTCATGATTAGAAATGTTGCAAGGTATCTTAACATTTTTTGAGGGACTAAGATCATTTTGTAAGGAAACTTAGAATAGCGTCATCGAGGGACTATGATCTTGTATTTGTTTGTTTTTGCTAAGATACGTTACATGCGTAATATGGCCATTTTGTAAGGCGACCAAGTGGGATTACCCTAAGGGTGCTAGTGTGCAAGTGTGTTTGATTGCATGCATTTTTAATCTTGATTAGAGTTATCTATTTGTCAATTTCATGTCTTGCCATACACACCCTAATTACTAACATTATATGAAAGCAATACAAAGTGCAAAAAATAAAGATTCTACGCTATTACAATCATTGGGGGGATGGGGTGTACAAATTTACAAATGGGGATTGCAAATAAAATTAAGTCCTAAGTTACTATTACAACCATATTGAAATGGATAAGAATGTACAAGGAAATATGAAATGAACTTGTTTTGTTTTAGAAAAGAGATAAGTTTGGTTTAAGAAAATATTTTTGATCATTTTGTTTTAAGAAATAAAATAAAGCATGTAAAAAATGAAAAATATGTTTTTGGTGTTTTTGATTAATGAAAAATAAAAGTGATGGTAAAAAATAACAAAGAGAACGAATACAGGATCAGCGCAAATGCTAAAATAGAAGAGGTAAGAAGTTCTGACTCTGACGTGCTGCACAAACAGAAACAACGTTAATAGAAATAAGGAAGGTCAGAAGTTCTGGATCCGCTGGGAACAAAGAAGTTTTCAGAAGTTATGATGCCACTGACAGAACTTCGTCTCTCCTCTCCATGCTAGTCAGAACATCTGCAACTTAGTCATTTCTTAATAGAACAAAAGTTACACATATAACAGTTATGACAAGTTTCATAATGTTTCAGAAGCAAGAGATATCATCACTATAAATCAGAATCAAGCATGAATTTGCTAAACTTAATTCTGAGTTCTAATTTCTTCAAGAAGTTCTGAACTGGAATTCTCTCTATTTAGGCAGGCAGATGCATGAAATCTCAGAATATGTACATCATCAGAATCAGGATGTCTACATTGTATTTTTAAACATGTAAATCTGACAGTGCCTAAGTAATATGATGAGGGTCAGCAAAAGCTTACCCTGCAGCTGGAAAATACTCTGTGAGCTGGAAACTGGTTCTGACCGCTTGTGATGTTCTGAGCCACTTCTTCACGTACTCAGCAAGTTGGAAGTTTTCAACTTCTAGAACAACCAAGGGGTGATGTTCTGACTTGTTTGAGGTGGAGGTGGATGGAAAGTGTATTACAGTATGAACACAGAAGTTAGGATAGCTTCTAATATGTGAATCAGAAACTGTGTGGATGGTTTTAGTCAAGAAACACTTGAGAACATATGGAGTTTGAATGCAAGAAATCAAAAGTTAACAAGTTTTGTATTTTGTGTTGCAACTTTGGGCTCTTGGAATTTTAGCAGGGATTCAAGGCTTTTTCTTTCTTAATTTTCGACCCTTTCACAGTTGCAAATGTAACTCAATTTATAGGCAAGGCTTTAGTAGCTTGGAGAAATCAAAGGTACAACCATCATATGCTAGGCGCTGACTTGTTCTTGAAGCAAGTTCAAACAAGTATGGTTCAAGGCACAAAGTAAGGTGGTTAGCAGCTTTTAGTCGTGCCTAATCTGGAATTGTAAGCAGGAATTAAGGAAAAGTAACTTCCAAAGCAAAAGTAACGCATGGGCCAACACACTTTTGTACAAGAGTTTGCTTTTCCAAGACAGTAAATGTACTTCTATGCTACACGTGGAGAAATCCTTTAAACAAAGACCCATAAGTGGTTGTGAGCATTAAATGATGATGAGATTGATCGACCCAGAAATCGTGCAACGTGATATTCTGCATCATTACTTAGTTCTGGATCAGAAGTTCAACTTCAACGTGACTTAGAATAGACAATCAACTTCTGATCCTTGAATCCCTTTGCTCCAGCATGTTCTGAAGGAGCTCTCAGACTTTTCAGGAAGCTTGTAGCACGCTTCATAACCTTCTTTGAATTTCCCCTTGCAAACTCTGACTGAACCTTTATGAAAATTGGCCCAGAAGTTCTGACCCAATTTCGTCTTGAAAATGTCCAGAATTTGCTGAGTGCTTTAATTTCAAGGACGTGTCTCTGAACATTTATAACTTGAAATTCCAGCATTTCCAGGGGAAGTTCTGTTCTACAATATTTTAGATCTCATTGAAATCTATAACTATTGTATCAGAAGTTCTGCCAGAATTAGCTTGCATCATGGTGATAATCTGATCAGAAGTTCTGAGCTTGTCATATTTCTTAAACACTTAGAAAAAATTCTAAATATTTAGAAATTTAACTTTTCCAAAGTAACTTTTGATTTTTGAATTTCCAGATGAAACAAATTTCATATCTCAAACATGTCTTGATGAAATATGACTCTTGAAACTTGATTTGATCAAAAGTCAAAGTTTGACTTTTCAATGTGCAAATGACCATTTTACACTCGTGAATGACTTTCTTGGAAAATTTGTAAATCCAGGCTTGAAATTGGATGGAAGAAAACCTGAGGGTCCAGGGTGATCTTTTGAGAAATGAGATGGCAAATTTTGGGGTACAACAATATGCATCTGAACATAATTATTGTTTACAAATAAACAAAATGGGAAAGACAATTACTGATAGGTTGAAAGGATAGGAAAATATCTCTAGGCTATTCCATAAGTAATCCCCTGCAGTACGTCGTTTAAATCCCCAGCGGAACAAAGTTTCAAATTATTAATCCCCAGTAGAAGTCGTCAAATTTCTCAGGATTCCCCAAGAAGATTTTACAAGCAGTACATGGCATTGCCCTTACAACAGAGTTTATTTCTCTCGACATAAATTCGTCAATACTTCGACTTCAAGACATGAAGACTCACACATCCTCAACAACATTCAGGGATTTATTTTCCTCAACCAAACAACAATACAGCAGATTAGCTCACATACGTATACATCACATCCATATATCATAAACATTGATAAGTGCATGTATCCCATTACACCATGCATTTCATACAACATGACTTTGCATATTAGCTAACATTTTACCCTTTTCAAGATAAGATTAATCAATGGCTACCATTAACAATGTTCAAAGATTTCAAATACAGTTCAGATACGCTCCAGACACAGATGCCATTCTGATACTCATTCAGATCTCAAATTTTAGATACAGTTCAGATACGCTCCAGACACGGATGCCATTCTGATACTCATTCAGATCTCAACTTTCAGATACAGTTCATATACGCTCCACACACGGATGCCATTCTGATACTCATTCAGATCTCAACTTTCAGATACGGTTCAGATACGCTCCAGACATGGATGCCATTCTGATACTCATTCAGATCTCAACTTCAAGATACATTTCAGATATGCTCCAAACACGGATGCCATTTTGATACTCATTCAGATTCAACTATTCAGATACAGTTCAGAAACGCTCCAGACGCGGACGCCATTATGATACTCATTCTTCCAGCTTACAAATTACAATTCAACAAATCATTTAAGGATGGCATCTTTAAGCCCATCTCCCACATCTTTCTATCACCTCTCCAAATGGCATCTTTAAGCCCATTCCTTCTACCATTACATCATCGAGTGCAAATTTCTGGGCACTCTAGTGTCCAATCATCTTCCACCTTCGAGTCACGAATGGCAAAACTCGCCAATCTAACTCTTCAGGTTTAAGAAGATTGAACAGGCGAAGTTGTTGTACCCCAAAATTTTCCCTCTCACTTATCAAGATTTTTCTCACAAGATCTCTTTGACTCAATACTGGATTAAGGTTTGACCAGCTCAAGACACCTCCTCATGCACTAATGACCAAAATTAGGGTTTGAGTTTGCACAGGTATTTTTGGACTATCAATGCTTCATATGACTTTCAAGAATCATTATGGACCCCTAAGATTACTCATGTCAAGTTTCAAGTCTTGAATCACACTTTTGATCAGTCAATTGAACAGTTGACCTAAAAATCAGTTGTATTGGGGAAAAACTCAACCATGGCCAATTTACAGTCAAACTTCATAAATTTTGATACACATCAACATATTAGACTCATATTTATCATTTGATCAAGTTTGGACCACAATTCCTCAAGAAATTTGATCAAATCATCAAAAGGGCAAAATGGTCAAAATTAGGGTTTTGACTGGGAAGGGGCAATTTCTGATTTTTGACCTAGGAAATGATCAATTGGATTGAAGCATGATTTCAAGAGTTCAATTTCATCATTTTGACCTAATATCATGATTCAAAACATTACAAATCCATTGGATGGACAGATGAATTTTTCAATCAACTGATTAAAAGTCAACTGTATACTGAAAAGTCAAACTTTGACTTTTTGGTTAAAATCAAATGCCAAAGATCATAATTCATCAAAACATGTCAAAATGTGAAACTTTTTCATCAAGAAATCAAGGATTTAAGATTTTGTTTTGAAAAGTTGAAATTTTTTAACTTAGAAATTTTTCTAAGTATAGAAAATATCTAATTTTTTCTCAACTTTGAGCCAAATTTTCACCATGATGCAAGATGATTCAAAAGAAATTTACAACATGAAAGTTGTAGATCTACGTGAAATATACAAATTTTCTTCACACAATTTCTCCTAAAAATGCTTGGATCTCAAGATATAATTTTGTGAATACATGCTCATGAACTAAAATAACTTAGTGAAATTTTGCCCTAGCTAGGCAGATTTTTGACCTAACTTCATGGCAATTTTTCACATAGTTCCAAATGGAATTTTCAAAAACAATTCAAATATGAGTTTTATATAACATTGCAAGCTTTCCAAAACGTCCAAGAACTCCTTGAGATCATTCTTGAGTATGGAGAATCGAAGAGATGAAGTTGGTGATTTATCACTTTGATTTCAAGCCATTTCATGATGAACAAAAATTCAAATCCAAGCCTAGGCTGCATAATCTTTGCTTTGAAGGCCTCAAACTTGTGTCTCACTCCACAATTAAATGTTTACACAACTGATAGAGCTTTAATCTAAGCACTTGAGCCTTTATCCAAGTTACAATTCCATTTTTGGCACAAAGTTGCCATTTCCATTTTGATAAAGCACTACTTTTGCCTTTGTCAACTTCTTGAGCCTCTCAATTGTTTTCTCTGCACACAAGCAAAGTAAAAAACAAAAGCAACTTGTCTAAGGTCTCTACTAACTCAGATCATGCTTGTACAAACTTAGAGACTTGTCACCTCACTTTTCTTCAAAAGCAAGTTATAGAGCCAAAAAGGCTATAACTCAGAAACCTGGAGTAGAGTTGATCCCTAACCTTTTCCATACATATACACAAATGTATTGCAACATAAGACACGGATGCTACGACTCAAAAACACTCCCAAATACTCTGCAACTCATAATCTGCAATAACTTGACATTTTTTAACATTACACAGCCATCTCCAAAACCACTCGTGTGTTTTGAGTTTTAACCACCTAAACACTTAATATACCTCATATCTAAGTGATCCAGACCCCTGTTCTCTCACTGTAACTCCTCATCCACCATTTTCAAATATTGAGCTTTCAGGTTCACTTGAGTATGGAGATTCAGGGACTTTCAAGACAAAGTAAGGATTGGAATACACTCAGGGAGGTCCAAGCAAGCTAAACAGATCCTCAGGCCTTCTCAAAACTTGCTCAAACTCCATTCACGATCCAAGCTGAAAGAGGTAAAAACTCAAACTTCTATCTCTTCATACAAGTATCATTTGGTCCTTATTTGTGAAATAAAAATGTAGATATCCTTGCCCTAAAGCTAACCATGTTCATAGTTTTCATTTATATTAACTGTGTATAGAGAATTTTGGATTTGAAATTTCTGTAAAAATTAGGTTTCAAATTAGGGCAAGTAAAATTAGCTTTGATCTTTGACTTTTAGTTTACATAAATTATATGGTTGAACTCGTGGGAAGAAACACCATAACTTTCATGTTTGGACTTTCTATTTTTATGGAGAAATGAGAGAGATATAGGTGGTCCGGCCATGGCTCAAGGTTGAACATGAAGTTGCCTTCAGGAGGCGTTTTCTAATATATATTTGTGCTTTTGTTTATATAAACGGATGCACAACCACCCCAGTGGTAAGGCAACGCGCAAAAATGCTAGAGGTCATGGGTTCGAGCCTCAGCGCGCTGCCTTTTGCAAATTTTTTTCTTCATATTTTTCCATTTTTTTTTTGTTGTTTTGCAGCGCATGGGCTTCAGTTTCATGGGCCTTGTGTTTTTTCTAACATCCCACCTCCTGCTTACTTTTAACACCCCTGGGCCATATAATTTTATTTATTTATTTTACTTTCATTTTATTTTATTAAATATATTTTCCTTAATATTAAAATTCATAAAAAATATAAAAATGATAGATTTATATTTTAGCTTATTTTATTTTATTTTTCTCACAAAAAATATTTTTATTTAGTTATATATTATCCATTTTTATTAATTAAATTTGTAAATTAAAATTAGAACTAGTTTAAATATTTATTTTTCTTCACACCCATTAAACATATTATTTTAGTATAAAAAAGACCAAATTATCTCATAATGCCATATATTATTTTCAAGTTAAAAAAAATACAAAAAAATACATACTTTTTCTTAAAGAAATTTATTTCCTTTTAATCAAATAGAATTAGGGTTTATTCAAAAAAATATTTTCTAAAATAATTTATTTTCTTAATTGATTTAAGTTAATCTTGATTTATTTATTAGGTTTAGGTTAAAACTTTTTTCACATAAAAAACCAAACAAAAATCTTTGTGTTTACATACCTTTGCATATTTAATTCATCTTGTATATTATTTATTCCAATATTTGTACATATTCAATTTGGTTGTAATAGATTAATTAGGTTTATATTATTGCAATCCCCATTCATAAATTGTATACCCCCTCCCACAAATGTTGTAATAGCGTAGTAACTTTAAATTTCGCAATTTATCGCTTTTACATAACATGCTAGTAACTAGGGTTTGTATGGTAAGATAAAACTAAACAAATAGAAAACCCTAATCCAAGACAAAATCAAGCATGAAAATGACACACTTGTACACAAAACAGCCCTAGGATTATCCCACTTGGTTGCCTTATACAAAAATGGTCATATTACGCATGTAAGGTGTCTTAGCAAAAACAAACAAATACAAGATCATAGTCCCTCGATGACACTATTCAAAGTTGCCTCACCAAATGATCTTAGTCCCTAAAAAAGGCTAAGATACCTTGCAACATTGCTAATCATGGCTATACGATGACCCACGCTCGTCCCGTTTACATCCAAAGATAGAGTTGCTTACCAAATCAATGGTAAGACAACAATGTCAAAGGAGAAGAAAATGAACAAAAAGACATTAGAGTAGGTAGATTACTTTTAGTTACTTGCTCCATTTCAAAACAAATATCCTTTCTATTTTCAAGATAAACACACACATTTCCAAACATCTTACAAAATCGAAAACATTTTCAAAAAGATCAACATCTTTGTATACATTCTTATGAACAAGAATCATTACAAAGATTGCCTAAGCAACGACCTCTTTTACAAAATACTTTCAAAACCACACAAAGCACAATTTCAAACAAAAGCAAGTGATCTATCAAGTAACTAAGAGCCCACGGAAAACCATGGATCAAAAGGGTGCTAATACCTTACCTTTTCATAACCTACCCCCATAACTCAAGAAATAATTTCAAAGGTCTTTCCTGTGCTTTTTCACCTTTCCTTTTGGATAAAAGAAAAGTCGGTGGTGAATCTTGCTAACCGCAACATTTGCGATCAAACACAAAACAATCAAGGCAGTTCTCCCACCGTATCACATAGAGCACATAGGAATTCAATTGACCTCAACTAACAAAGTTCAGAGTGTCTAAGAGGATACGAGGTATTAAAAAATCTCTTCTTGGTTTGATATTGGCTGTGTAAAATCTTATCATTGTTTGGAGGCCAATCCATGTAAAATTTGGTTTGGTTCGGAGGATAGCCAATACAAAACTCTATCTTAATTCAGAGGTTAACCCATACAAAGTCTCTATCTTGTTCGGAGAATAGTTGCTCAAAATTCTTCTTATTGTTTTTGTTAGAAGTTTGCCATTTAAAAACTCAAATCTTTGTAAAAGGAGTTTCGTGGGCACATCATTTTAAAAACCAAGATAGTGGAAAATCTCAAGAATTCTTGGGCAGGTTATTATATCACCTTTATTTAGAAATAATCTCTAAAATTCACTGGTACTTTTCTATTTCCCTTATCTATTTTACATTTTAGTTATTTTCTTTCCTTTGGTTTTCCATTTGTTTTTTTATTTCTGTTGCTTATTTTTTTGTTTGTTTGACAAATGATTTTAAACTCTGATTTTCCTAAAGTTTTTGTTTTCAATCAAAATTTTTTAAACCAATATAATTCCCACCCTCCCCTCTTGTTTTTGGAATCACATGTCCAACAATTTTTTTCATATACTTCTGCTTATTTCTTTTATTGTGGGAACATACTTAAACAAACAGTTTGTAGAAAAATAAACACAGTGGAGATATGTTAATTTAGCACTTGTTAGAGGAATAATCAAATTTTTCTGAGTTCATTCTCTACCAAGTGATTTATATCTCATCAAACAGTAGGCAAGATTTAGACGACTTCTTCCACTTGATTCTTTCTTGAACAAAACATAATTTTCTTTTAAGCTTTCTAAATTGAAATGCAATTATGAAATCTAATTCTTTATTCCTAAAGTGATTTCTTCACATACAGAATGATTTCTCTTTAAGAAATGTTTTGACAATCTTCTCCTTTGATTCTACATAGCAGTCCTTCTTCATATTTGTACAACATTAATTTTTTGATTAAGGAATGATTTATTAGTAGTATTAAATATGATATCATCAATAAAGTTAAGCACAAGTAAAATATCATTATTGGTTTTAGTTGGAATTGTATCAACCTTTCCTTTTTAATTTTTTTTAAAAGCACAAACTTGCTTAAACGATCATACCAAACTCTAGGAGCTTGTTTCATACCGTAGAGATCTTTTTTTTTTTTGTGTTGAAAATATGATTAGAAAATAAAAGTTTTAGACTAGTGGAAGGTTGATCAACATACACTTTCTCTTGGATGTAATCATTCTAAATGATTTTTAAATTAAAAATACATAAGAACTCTAAAAACATTCTTATGGCCTATAATCTAGCTACAATGACACATGTATCGTTAAAATCTATGCATCTTTGATTGTACCCTTCGTAGTGAGTCTTGCTTAATTTCTTAAAACATTTTAGTCAAGCTTGTTGCAAAATATCCATTTGGTTAAAACTACTACATTAGATGAAGGTTTGTGATCAAGTTCCCAAACATTGTTTCTCTTAAAATAATTTAACTCATCTTAGATTGCATGAGGCCAATGTTAGTCAATGTGAGCTTCTTCAAATTCCATTGTCTCAAATTGAGAAATAAAATCCATAAAGATACATACATTTCTAAGGGAGTGTCAAGTTGTGACTCCATTATAAATTTCCTGAATAACTTCATTTATTGGATTATCTTTAGTTGAAGTCCATTATTTTGGAATATCCTGAAGATCTACGATTAATTCCTCATTTTGATGATCTTCTATTTCACATTGATCTTTTTCTTTATCTTGACCCATTTATTTATCTTGATCTTATAGAAGAGTGTTCTTCAAGAATATCTAGATGAATAAAGAATTATACCTCAACTACAAAAGTTGTTAGATTAACAAAGGTAAAGTGTATGAATTCTTCTATAGTCACAGTCTTTTCGTAAGAAGTTTCAATAGAGGAAAAAAGACAAATTTTATTTTATAATTTTGAAAGATCATGAATACATAATAATTAGATGGTATTATATTAAATTTGAATCACAAATTATTTAATACTAAATAACTTTTGATATAAAATGTTAAAAATTAGAACAACTCGACGCTAGGATTAACACTCTTACCAATAATTCCAGATCCAACAATTTTACCTTGTTATTAATATATAAAGGAACTTATCATGTCATAGAAGAGAAATGAGATAACTTGTTTATTTATTCATTAGTTTTATTTGTACAAACACTATCAATATAATATTTTGAGTTAGAGTTGCCAATCATATATGCTTCACAATTTGTATTTTCAACTTTAGGTACCCAATTCTTTTTGGGTTCTCTTGCGTTAATGGAATAAACATTATCTATGGAATTATGATCAAGAATATTTCTAATTATCACGTCAATATATTATTTGTAGAAGTGAGAAGGAGAAAAGACAATTTCACTCATGACTTTTATTAACAAAGCAAAACCGAACGAAATTGTCATTTTTATTGCAATAAATAAACACTTAAGAGTATTGCATTTAGAGATATTATTCTCAAAGCATATATTGATAAAACTTTTAACATTATTTTTAGGTTCATAACCTAGACCATCTTTATTATATGATGCTCTTTGATTTTCAAGAAGGAGATTCAAGCTATCTCTTCTTTTGGTGAATTTGTCAACTGTGTTTTGCAAATGTTTTTGTACACTTCTTAAAACATCACACCTTTTCACTTGATAGATTTATCAAATACTTCATGAGAAGGGGGTGATATCTGAGATAATATATTTTGTCTTTCTTTAATATTATATATTTCTTTTAAAAGGTTTTTCTTTTCAAATTTAATGCATGAAATAATATCTTCAGAAGTGGAGGCAAGTTGTTTTAACTTACTTGTTTTTCTATTTAATTTCAAATATGAAATAATTCATGCTATGAAAAATGAGAAGTTATCTTATTTTCTTCATGATTTTCCATAAGAGAGATGTTGGAATTGAAAGAACAAGATTAAGTTCTGACCTATCCCAAGTGTTTTGATGATAACTAAATTATATTAAGATTATTTATGCTCTAATGAATGTGGTTTTGAATGTCTTAGTTAATGTTCTGATAAGAAACATTCCAAAGTGCTAAGCAAAGATTATAAAGAAGTTCTTTGACATAAGAACCTTTTATTCAAACGCATCTGCTGACTCTGGTAAGAACACTCATTTGTTAAATGTATCTTCTAACTTCTAGCAGGCTTCTTGATTCTGAAGATAACTTGAAAGCAAGCGCTGTTCAAAGATCTTAGCAAGCAACGCTCTGACCAGAAGTTTAAAGCATGTTCTGAGTTAAAGCAAATACTGAAACAACGTCTTAATCAACGTGTCTTGTCAAAGCAAAGGAAACACGTTCTTACATTCTGACGTTTGCTAATTAATGCAAAGATGGTTGAAAACACTCAAGTGCCTACAACTAGTTTCTTGGAGAATGGAATTTTGCAAGGATACACGCAAAGCATTTAATGCTCTCCATATTCCTCTGAAGGCAACAACGGTCTTATTTTTTCCTACTATAAGTAGAAGGACATTTATTGCAAGCCAACAAGATCGTTCAAGTGAGAAACTACGTGAAATATTTAAAAGCTTACAAACTCATAGTTCTTACATTATTGTGTATTACATTCTAAGAAAAATCACAGTTGTGATATAGCTTGATTAGAAACAAACTCTATTTCAATTATCTGTAAAGATTATACTTCTGTATTTGTTCCTTGAGAGACCAAGTTTGGTCAGATTTCTTAAGCAGACTAGGACTAGATTTAAGTCTTAGTGGTGTTAGTCACTTGTAAGTTTACTTGTGCATTGTTAGTCACAACAGTTGTTGTGTGATTGTAATCAGTTGATTATAGTGGATTAAGTCCTTGTTGAGAAAGGAGAAATCACCTTGGCGGGTGGACTGGAGTAGTTTGAGTTCAAACGAACCAGGATAAAAATAACTGTGTTATTCCATTACTGTTTTGAGCTTTGTATTGAAAGAACGAAAAGAGTCACTTATTCACCCCCCCCCCTTCTAAGTGTTTTCTTACCCCTTCAATTGGTATCAGAGCTTGACTCTGAGCTCAACAGTTAACCGTGTCAGAAAAATATCCAGAAGAAAACACAATGGCCGCTGAACAAAACAATAATAGTTATAACAAACCTCCAGTGTTTGATGGAGAAGATTTTGAGTACTGGAAAGATAGGCTAGAAAGTTTCTTTCTAGGTCATGATAGTGATCTTTGGGATATAGTCTTGGATGGTTACAAACATCCTACAAATTCAGAAGGAAACAAAGTGGATAGAAAAAATATGGATAGACAACAAAAAGCTGATTTTAAAAATCATCACAGAGCTAGAAATATTTTTTTAAATGCTATCTCTAAAGTAGAATATGAAAAAATCACTAATAGAGATACAACGCATGATATGTTTGAGTCTCTCAAAATGACTCATGAATGAAACGCCCAAGTTAAGGAGTCTAAAGCTCTGGCTTTAGTTCAAAAGTATGAAGCCTTCAAAGTTGAGGAAAGTGAGTCTATAGAAGCAATGTTCTCTAGGTTTCAGACTCTGATCGCTGGTCTGAGAATTTTGAACAAAGGGTATACCAAAGCAGATCACGTGAAAAAGATCATTAGAAGCTTACCCAGAAGATGGGCACCAATGGTCACTGCATTCAAGGTGTCAAAAGATCTGAACAATGTGTCTTTAGAGGAACTCATCAGCGCTCTCAGAAGTCATGAGATTGAACTGGATGAACATGAGCCTCAGAAGAAAGGTAAGTCTCTATCCCTTAAATCAATTAAGAAATTTTATACTAACGCTTTTCAGGCTGAAGAAGAAAACTCTGAAGAATCAGCTTCAGAAGAAGACGAACTATCTTTGATCTCCAAAAGGATCAATCATTTGTGGAAGCACAGACAAAAGAAGTTCAGGAACTTCAAGAAGTCAGAAGATAAACCAGAATCTTCTGGACATAAAAAGTCAAACAGAAGAGAGATCATCTGTTATGAATGCAAAGAACCTGGTCACTTCAAAAGTGAATGTCCAAAGCTTCAAAAAGAAAGACCAAAGAAGAGATTTGGAAAGAAGAAAGGAATGATGGCAACCTGGGATGACTCAGATTCTTCTGAAGATGAATCTGGTTCTGAAGATGAAAATGCCAACCTAGCTTTAATGGCTATCACAGAAGATGACTCAGACTGTGAGTCAGAACAAAGAGAGGTATTTTCTGAATTTTCAAGAGAATAACTTGCTGATAGTTTATCAGAACTTCTGGAAAACTACAATAAGCTCAAAATCAAATACAAGAAACTCAAGAAGAGTCTTGCATCTGATTTTAAGAAACTTGAAACAGAAAAATCTGAACTTTTAGAAAACAATCTTAAACTTAAAAAAGAAATTCAAATTGTTCAAAAGAATTTTAGTTCAGAGTCTGTATCTAGTTCAAAAGATATTCTGAAAGAATATGACTATAGCTTTCAATGTTTTCTTGCTAAAAGCATAGACAGAAGCAAAATGGATTCAATGATTTATGGAGTTAGTGGGAAAAACAGAAGAGGAATTGGATATGAACCTCCCAAAGGGAAGGAAACATACATTTCAAAACCTGTTGCTAAAATGACCTTCACTTACAAACCTCTGAATAAGCAATTCAAGTTTGGACATTCACATGATATAAAATATACATCACATTCTGTAAACTCTTATGCTAACCCAAAAGGACCCAAAAAGATATGGGTACCTAAGGATAAAATAATATTTGTTGCAGATGTCCTTAACAACTCAATTGAAAAACCAGTCATGGTACCTGGACTCTTGATGCTCACGACACATGACGGGAAAAAGGTCTATGTTCCAAAGCCTGGAACTTAAAGCTGGAGGAGATGTGAAGTTTGGAGGTAATCAGAAAGGGAAGATTATTGGTTCTGGAACCATAGGAAATGGTAACTTTCCTTCTATCTCTAATGTTTTATTAGTAGAAGGATTAACTCATAATCTATTGTCTATAAGTCAAATAAGTGACAATGGTTATGACATTATCTTAAATCAAAACTCCTGTAAAGCTGTAAATCAAAAGGATGGATCAATCCTCTTTTCTGGTAAGAGAAAAAACAACATTTACAAAATTGATTTATCAGATCTTAAATCTCAAAACGTAAAATTCCTTTTGTCTGTTAGCAATGAGCAATGGGTATGGCACAGAAGATTGGGACATGTCAGTCTTAGAAAAATCTCTCAACTAAATAAATTAAATTTAGTCAGAGGAATTCCCAATCTGAAGTACAACTCAGATGCTATGTGCGAAGCATGTCAAAAAGGAAAATTTTCAAAACCTTCCTTTAAATCTAAAAATGTTGTCTCTTCCTCTAAGCCATTAGAGTTACTTCATATTGATCTCTTTGGACCAATGAAAACTGCATCCATCAGAGGCAAGAAGTATGGATTGGTCATCGTTGATGATTTCAGAAGATGGACATGGGTAAAGTTTTTAAAACACAAGGATGAGTCATATTCTGTATTCATTGACTTCTGTACTCAAGTTCAAAATGAAAAAGATTTTAAAATCACAAAAGTTAGAAGTGATCATGGTGGTGAATTTGAAAATCATTATTTTGAAAAATATTTTAAAGAAAATGGTATTGTTCATAACTTTTCTTGTCCTAGAACTCCCCAGCAAAATGGAGTTGTAGAAAGAAAGAAAAGAACATTACAAGAGATGGCCAAAACCATGATCAATGAAACAAATATGGCTAAGCAATTTTGGGCAGAAGCTGTGAATACAGCGTGTTATATTCAGAATAGAATCTCTATAAGAGCTATTCTTGAAAAGACTCCCTATGAATTGTGGAAAAACAGAAATCCCAACATTTCTTATTTCCATCCTTTTGGATGTACTTGTTTTATTCTAAACACCAAAGAAACTCTGAATAAGTTTGATTCCAAAGCACAAAAGTGTTTCCTACTTGGATACTCTGAACGCTCAAAAGGCTATAGAGTATACAACACAGAAACTCTAATTGTTGAAGAATCAATCAAAGTCAGGTTTGATGATAAGCTTGGCCAACCACAGCCAAAGCAAATTGATTTTTCTGTAGGTACTGAAGATCATCACTCAAACTCTGAAAGTTCAGAAGCAAAAGAAGACGTAGCAGATCATCCTCTTGATGATGCTCTCAACAATCTCAGAATCTCTGACCAACTCACTCAGAAAAGGTTTCCTAGATTATCTTCAGCTCACAAAGAAGACGTAATCATTGGAAGAAAAGAAGATCCCATCAGAACAAGATCATCTCTCAGAATCAATGAAGAATCTCTGTTCGGTTTAGTCTCTCTGATTGAGCCAACTATCATTGATGAAGCTCTGGAAGATAATGATTGGATCTTAGCAATGCAAGAAGAACTAAATCAATTCTCAAAGAATGATGTATGGAGTCTAGTTCCAAGACCCAAAGGATTCAATTGTATAGGAACCAAATGGGTCTTCAGAAACAAATTGAATGAACAAGGAGAAGTAATCAGAAACAAGGCACGACTGGTTGCACAGGGTTATAGTCAACAACAAGGAATTGATTATAATGAAACCTTTGCCCCAGTCGCCAGGTTAGAATCTATAAGATTATTAATTTTTTTTGCTGTAGAAAATAACATTACATTATATCAAATGGATGTTAAAAGTGCATTTCTAAATGGTTATATTGAAGAAGAAGTATATGTCCATCAACCTCCTGGATTTAATGATTTAAAACAACCAGAACATGTTTTTAAATTGAAAAAGTCTTTGTACGGTTTAAAACAGGCTCCAAGAGCTTGGTATGATCGTCTGAGTAATTTTCTATTAGAAAAAGATTTTACCAGAGGGAAAGTGGACACAACTCTCTTTAGAAAAACATTTAAAAATGATATTTTAATCTGTCAAATTTACGTTGATGATATAATTTTTGGAACCTCTAATATATCCCTTGGAAAAGAATTTGATAAGACAATGCATGCAGAATTTGAAATGAGCATGATGGGTGAATTGAAATTCTTTCTTGGAATTCAAATCAACCAGACTCAAGAAGGTACTTTCATACATCAGACGAAGTATGTTAAAGAACTTCTGAAGAAATTTCAAATGTCAGAAAGCAAAGATTCCAAGACACCTATGCATCCAACCTGCATTCTAGGTAAAGATGGGGTAAGTATGAAAGTAGATCAGAATCTCTACAGAGGTATGATTGGATCCCTTCTCTATCTGACTGCATCTAGACCTGATATATTATTTAGCGTGTGCTTGTGTGATAGATTCCAATCAGATCCTATAGAATCTCATTTAACAGCTGTTAAGAGAATTCTTAGGTATCTGAAAGGTACTGCTAATCTTGGTCTGTGTTACAGAAGATCACAAGATTACAAACTAGCAAGTTATTGTAATGCTGACTTTGCTAGAGATAGAATTGAAAGAAAAAGCACCTCTGGAAGCTGCCAGTTTTTGGGTGACAATGTTATCTCATGGTACAGCAAGAAGCAAGCAACAATTGCTCTATCAACCATAGAAGCTGAATATATATATGCTGCTGGATGTAGCTCTCAGATGATTTGGATGAAAAGTCAACTAGAAGATTTCAACCTTTATGAAAGTAAGATTCCTATCTTCTGTGACAATACTTCTGCTATTTGTCTTTCTAAAAATCCAATCTTACATTCTAAAGCCAAACATATAGAAATTAAATATCATTTCATAAGGGACTATACTCAGAAGGGGATTTTAAACTTGATTTTTGTAAAAATAGACCATCAATGGGCTGACATTTTTACTAAACCCCTTTCAGAAGATAGATTTAATTTCATTCTAAAAAATATTCGTATGCAAGTATGTCCTGAATAAAATAATATTTATTTTCTGTGACTGGCTTCAGAACTTTCTGAAATGAATGCTCTGATCAATAACTCTTCAGAAGTTAGAAGAGAAGTTGTAACATAAGCTATATGAATCATTCTAACGCTTCGTGTCCAAGTATAGTTTAGAAATTCATTAGAACAAACAGTTGTTACATGCATCCTTCAGGAGATGAACATGTGACGTGTTTCTGAAAGGTCAAGCGTGCAAAAGCTACTGATGACGTTCTAGGTAACTGGTGATGATTAGCCATAATCTCACGTTTTCCATCATTTTTAGCAATTCATTAAATGCAAGTAATGATGAGTGTTGTACCCCAAAATTTGCCCTCCCATATTCTTCAAGATTTGCAAAGAGCATGCTTCAAAATCTCCCCAAGGGTTGCACAGTTCAAGGGCCTCCTAACAGTCAAAAATTAGGGTTTTGGTTCTGGCAAAGAAATTGAAGTTTCCAAGGGTCCAATCAAGTCCCACATGCCTATAAACATGGTCAAGCATCCTCATACCAAGTTTCAAGACTTACAGCACAAAATTGCACAGTCAAAAACCCTAATTGCTCAACAGTCAACTGCAGGGGCAAAATGGTCATTTGACAGTCAAAAGTTCAAATTTTTGGTCAATATCTTATTTTGAATCCACAATCATCATTTGATCAATTCTTGATCATGATTCCACAAGGCATGGCTCAAAAAAGTCTCAAGATGCAAAAGTTTCCATATTTGGACAGTTGAAAAAGTCAACTGTAACTTGACCAAGGAATAACTTCCACATGGCTTATCAGAAAAATTCCATCCAAAGCTCATTTTGAAGAGAAAGACATTTCCTACAACTCTTCTTCACACTTCAAGTCCAAGAAATGCTCTCACAAAAAGTTATCAATTTCAACATTATAGGTCATTTTCAAAAGTCAACAAAAAGGGACTTTAATTCAAAGACCATAACTTGAGATTGGTAAATCAAAATGACATGGGACCAAAGACATTGGTTAGAGGACTTCAAGACCTTTCCAAAATGTCCAAGCACATGATCAAATCTTAAAAATTGATCAAGATATGCCTTGTGGAAGTTGGCAAATTTTTGGGAATTTTGAAAAGTCAACTTTACTTCAAATGCCTCAAAATTGCTAATGGGCCACATTTTCTTCCAAGATTCATCATCCAAAGTCCATGCACGACCATTTGGCCCAAAGGGGATTTATTTCATCATTTTTATTATTTATTTGAATTTTTAATCACAATTAATTCATTTAATCAAATAAAATATGAAAAAATACTAAAACAAATGTATGTGAATCTTTTTATGCAGCATTTGCTCCCATTGGTCACTCAAGATTCGTGCACATCAAAAAAGGAAGGATTTGGCCATGATTGATATCAAAACACATGAAAAAAGATTGAAAAAATATGCCATTAAAATCAAATATTTGATTCATGATTACAAGGGTTTTGGATTCAAATTTCAACCCTAATCCATTGGCATACATATACTGATCATAACCCTAAAGCTAGAAACCTGAAAGCTGCGCCCCATATCAAGAACCAACTTTGCAATTTTTGTGAAAAAGTGAAAACTGAAAACACCATTCCAAAGCGTTTCAAAGCGAGATAACTATTCCATTGCACCCCCAAGGCATCAAGGAACGTTTCTGGATCAAAACCACTGCTTCTAACGCAAAGAACTGGTAGAACCATGTCTCACTTTTCACGAAAGTAATCATAATCGCATCTTGAATTCCCTGCATTTTTCATGTGTTTTTGATGTTGATATATACTAATCTAATCATTCTGAAACTAATGGTGTATTTCAATTGAGTTTTCGTGCCCTCTATGCAAAATTACCATTGGAGGCCACTAGGGTTTCAAGGCTGTAAAATTGGGGTTTCTCTTGTCCATAAAAATTAGACCTCAAGACCAGGACTATTGGACTCAGAAGCTTCACGCGAATTGAACACATAGGTCGCGCTCAATTTATGAGCAACCATGGCGTAATCGCTATTTTCTTATCCTATAGTTAGTGGGGGTTCAAAACCCCCGCTATTTAATATGTTTTTCAGGCAAAAGCAAGGGCGTGGTGGAGAAGACGCTGAGGTGTCTCAATCATACAGGTCCATTCATATTTTCGCACATTTTTTTATGTTTACCAAATGATGCTTTTTTCTCTCTCATATGAATCAGATTCCATTAATATATCAAAGAAAGCGCTTGGCACAGTTGGTTGGTGCGTTGTCCAATAGGTACTGGGACCTGGGTTCGATTCCCAGGTCCCCCATATTTCTCTATATTTTTCACTTTTCCATATTCAGGTGATCAACACGCCCAGGGGTTCACCATGCACTCTCATCAATGGATTGCCACATGTCTCAGAACATCCATCCAACAGCCATGATCTGAAGAGTACCATGTGCATAAGTCAACCAGGCCACACGCTCCCATGAAAAGTCAAAAAGGCCAAGGTTCTAATGGGCCTAATTACTGGGACAAAACCTCCAAACTGGGGTCAACACCCCCACTGGTTTGCTTTCCTTCATTCTTTTTTTCTTTCTATTTTATTTGTTTTGTTCAATTTTAATTTAATTCTTTAAATTAATTTGTTTTCTTTAACATAAAAAATAACAAAAAAATCAGAAAATAAAAAATAAAAATATATTTTATTTAATGTTACTTTGTAAATAAATTGTATTAATTAATTTAGTTAATTCTAGGTTTAAATTTTAATATTTTTGTAATAAACTAAAAAATGTAGAATTAGGGTTCTAAATATTTATATTCTTTTTTCTTTTCTTTTATCATTATTGAATATTAATTATTTTTGTAAATAAAATTTGCCATGTAAATAATTAATTTAAACTAGGTCTAATTTAAATAGTTTTCTTAATAAATTAAAAACAATTTAGAATTAGGGTTAATTGACTTTTCTTTTTAATTTCATTTAATTTTCTTACTAAAATCCATAAATACGAAAAACTCAAAAATAACTTCTCTTTTCTCATTAAATTTAATTAATTTCATAATTGTAATTTAATTTCCTAAAAAGGGTCCAACGCCCTCGCATTCCCGACTTTAATTCTCTTCGCATTTTATTTCTTTTTATGAATATTCATGTAATTCTCCCAAAGCTATGTAATAAGTCAATTAGGACATTTATTTCTCGCACTTTATTTTATCTCAAATCGGGTCCGGGATTAAGTTGGCGATGTGGACCCGCGCCTTTGTAATAACGTAGGACTTTTAATTCCCGCAACTTTTTAACTGTTAACTATTACATGAAAGAATGAATGTCAAAAATAAAAGCAACGCGTAGATCACCAATGCATGACAAGACAAAAATATTTGAAAACGACACACAAATCACACACCACCCCTAGGGTACGCCTCATTGTTGCCTTGCCCCTCGAAAGGTGATCGTCGAGTAGAGGATGTCTTAGTAAGTCCTCATGTCCACGAACATGGAATGAGGGTAGCTTCTAAGGTGTCTTCCCATTGCTCCGGTGATCACCATGTCCCAAACCTTCGAATTGACCCGAACACCTCCAACGGTGGTGCTACCTATCTCTCAATGGTGGGATGGCACTACCTTAAGGACTTTTACACAGCCTAATTCCTTAGGGTAGGTAGATGACTCGTAGATACTTGCTCTATTCAAAAACAAATCAAAAACTCTTTTCACAGCGACACTTTCAAAAAAGCTTTCAAAACAATTTTTCAAACACTCTTGAGGACTGATACAAGAGTCGATCTGAAATCTTTAAACAAAACTTTTTCAAACCCACTCACACTTTGAAAAGAAAACACTTTTGAAAACACAAATGAGCAAGTATCTAAGAGCCCATGGATAACCATGGATAGAAAGGGTGCTAACACCTTCCCTTTCTATAATCTACCTCCCGAACCGAGAGCAATCTCTATAAGGAATTTTTCTGTGCTTTTGTCCTTTCCATTTGGAGAAAATAAAAGACGGTGGCGACTCTTGCTTCCGCGACATTTCGCGAACCAGCGTTAAACAGTCAGTTCCAGATCCACCGATCACAATGAGAATCGTTTTTTTTTAAATCCGTCTTAATCTTTATTTTAATTTGTCTTAAATACTTCTAATTTAATTCTTAACATATTCTCTGAAATTAATGCCTATAAATACTCTTTGAAAAACCCTTTCATTCTTTACTGTCTCTTTCAACTCAAGTTTTTATTTGAACATTTCTCTTAAAAACCCTTTTCGAAAAATTCTCTTTTCATAAAACTTCAATGGCTTCTTCTTCCTCTACCCACTCTGAGCAATACTGTATACTGGAAAGGATAACACTCATTCCGATAGAAAGTTTGGAAGTTTTGGGTGAGCTAATGGTAGACTTTGAGAATCTCAGAGAGAATGGATTTGACTTGTTCCCTGCTGTGAAGTTTCAAGGTTGGGAAAGCTACTTTGATCGTCTTACTAGTCCAGTCTTTCCTCATTTGGTAAAAGAATTCTGGATTCACGCTATTACAACTCCCAAGGTTATTCTCTCCTTTGTAATGGGCAAGGAAATATCCATTACAGAAAATATAATCAGAAGGTTGCTGGGATTTAAAGGACTTGGAGTTACAGGAATGCCCACTGGAAGAATGAAGATGTCTAGGGTATACACAGAGATTTTTACAAATGGTCAAGGTTCCTCCAAAGTTAGGGATTTGAAAGACAAGTATAAGATTTGGGCATGGATTATTCATGGATGTATTCACCACAGGAAAGACACCAGTTATCCTGATTACATCAACGCTGATCAACAATATTTGTTGTTTTGCCTTGGAACCAATGTCAAAATTGATTTGCCCTACTTGCTTTTTGAACACCTCTAGAACCATGTCAAAGAAACCAGAGAAGCTGAAAGGATGAAGAATCCCAAATCAAATAGGAATTGGATTCCCATGGGGAGGTTATTATCAGACATTCTGACTGAGAATGATCTGATTGCTCACCTAAGAGAAGCAAATCTTCTGGGGGAGCTTGAACCTATCTGTGGTAAGACAATGACTGGGAAGAACTTGCTAAAAAGGAAACTTATTGACAAACTGCTGGTGGAACCCTCTCCATGTCTGTCAACTATTGTGAAGAAAATAAGAATTCCTATTGCTAATTTTCCTATGTTCAACTCGTTGGAACATTCTCGTATGGTTTTGCACTATCTTGAGACCTGCAGAGAAACAGGATCACCTATTGATCCAGCTTGGCTTCAAGGAAGAAATCAAGCTGCTGCTGATGTTGTTCTCCAAGGATCTGTGAAGAGAAAAGCTGTAGAAGGACCTTCTGACTCTCCTCAGAAGAAAAAGAAGACATGTAATCATGCTGAAACTATACCTGTTTATAATTCTGAAAATATATCTGCATCTGCTGAATCCTCTCAAACCTCACCATCTGAACCCCTTGCTGACAACCTTAGTAAAAACCAGTTCTCAACAGATTTTAGTGATTCTGACTCTGATGAACATTCTGACAGTCAATCAGAACCCTCTCATTCAAAACCCCCTGAACCATCTGTTTTCAACCTATTCCTGCGGAATGTTTCTCAAGACCCCCTCCCAGACCTTTATCACCCAGACCCACTGGATGGTATGATGCTGGATCTTGGAGAATTCCTGGGATTAATGAACCTCTAGCAACCATAAAACCACCTTTCAATCTACCAACTGAAAACATTTTTGCTATGAACCAACCACAACCTCAAAAACCCATTCCCACTCCCGCTTATACAATAATAATTTCTCCTGATATCACTCCACCCACCTCACCACAACATACAACCCCACTCTCAACTCCTCAAATTCCAGAACAACAATTTTTTGAACAAACTGATATTGCTGAACCATCCGTACCTCATGATATATCAGAACCTCATATTTGTGTTAACCAACCTGAACCTGAACCTACAAATACTCCTGAAACCAATAGCTTTTTAAGAACTGTAGTGGACTCTCAATCTCTACAATTCTTGAAAAACAAATCTTACAGAACGGCTATCCCTAAACCTATTCAGCCAGATGTAAATATTTTGTTTCAGAATTTTATAACAAATGTTCAAGCATGGTTACAACTGCTGAAAGAAGATTGCCTCAGAAGTGTGAACACCGCAGCAACAGATCTTCTATGGGAAACTTTCAGAAGAACCTTGGTTGCTGAATCACGGAAGTTACAGGATTTGTGCCACTCTCAGGTGCCGGAATAAGACGTCTTCGCTACTGATTGCTGATACACCAGCTGATAAGATGGACATATCAGAAGACGAATATGAAGAATACTCTGAAGATTCAAATCCTCTGGCTATTGTTCTATTGAATCAACCTTCAGTTAAGGATGGACCTGAACCTGTGCCAACTCTTGCAATGGATCTGGGCACTCTGCTCTCCACCTTTGTGAAGTCTGATTCATCAGTTGCTGCTTCTAACCATGTTTCTACTGAAGCTTCATCATCTTCTGCCCCTACCTCACTCATTATGGACACTCTGAAAGAGCTAAAGAGGGAGAATGAAGTCTTGAATAGACGCATGGATAAGCAATATCAAACAAATTTAGAGTTCAAGAACTGGATGGCAATGCAAAGTGAATCTGCCTCTGAGATCAAGAACCTTCTGATGGCTCTTGTCTCTAAGAAATCCTAGTTTATTTTTGTCTCTTATTTGATGTTTTGTTTGTACTTCTGGTTATCTATTTTTTTAACTTTTTATGGAATCTTTCAAAATTTCTCATTTATTACACTTTTGATTATGCCAAAAAGGGGGAGAAAATATGCATGTTTTAACTAATCACTGTTTAACAGTTATGGGACTATGTCTCAGACATTCTAACATAATTGCAAGAATTCCCTCTGTGAAAAAGATTTTTTTTTCAGGTATCATTTAACTCTGAAAGAATATTCCAGCTAAGATTTATCTTCTTGAAGAAGTTCTGAAGAAATTCAAAGAAGGCTGTGTATCACTCTGACTAAATAATCTCAGGATGTCTTATGCATAGATATATTCATTTCAGGGGGAGATTCTTATCTCTTAATCTGTTTCTTTTCTTTATCTAAAATAATTTTTTGTCATCATCAAAAAGGGGGAGATTGAAAGAACAAGATTAAGTTCTGACCTATCCCAAGTGTTTTGATGATAACTAAATTATATTTAAGATTATTTATGCTCTAATGAATGTGGTTTTGAATGTCTTAGTTAATGTTCTGATAAGAAACATTCCAAAGTGCTAAGCAAAGATTATAAAGAAGTTCTTTGACATAAGAACCTTTTATTCAAACGCATCTGCTGACTCTGGTAAGAACACTCATTTGTTAAATGTATCTTCTAACTTCTAGCAGGCTTCTTAATTCTGAAGATAACTTGAAAGCAAGCGCTGTTCAAAGATCTTAGCAAGCAACGCTCTGACCAGAAGTTTAAAGCATGTTATGAGTTAAAGCAAATACTAAAACAACGTCTTAATCAACGTGTCTTGTCAAAGCAAAGGAAACACGTTCTTACATTCTAATGTTTTCTAATTAATGCAAAGACGGCTGAAAACACTCAAGTGCCTACAACTAGTTTCTTGGAGAATGGAATTTTCCAAGGATACACGCAAAGCATTTAATGCTCTCCATATAACTCTGAAGGCAGCAACGATCTTATTTTTTCCTACTATAAGTAGAAGGACATTTATTGCAAGCCAACAAGATCGTTCAAGTGAGAAACTACGTGAAATATTCAAAAGCTTACAAACTCATAGTTCTTACATTATTGTGTATTACATTCTAAGAAAAATCACAGTTGTGATATAGCTTGATTAGAAGCAAACTCTATTTCAATTATCTGTAAAGATTATACTTCTGTATTTGTTCCTTGAGAGACCAAGTTTGGTCAGATTTCTCAAGCAGACTAGAACTAGATTTAAGTCTTAGTGGTGTTAGTCACAACAGTTGTTGTGTGATTGTAATCAGTTGATTATAGTGGATTAAGTCCTTGTTGAGAAAGGCGAAATCACCTTGGCGGGTGGACTGGAGTAGTTTGAGTTCAAACGAACCAGGATAAAAATAACTGTGTTATTCCATTACTGTTTTGAGCTTTGTATTGAAAGAACGAAAAGAGTCACTTATTCAACCCCCCCCCCCCCCCCTTCTAAGTGTTTTCTTACCCCTTCAGGAGTCTTCTTCATTTGAGGATTCCATATCATTGTAATCCATATATATATATATATATATATATATATATATATATATATATATATATATATATATATATATATATATATATATATATATATATATATATATATATATATATATATATATATATATATATATATATATATATATATATATATATATATATATATATATATATATATATATATATATATATATATATATATATATATATATATATATATATATATATATATATAATATGACCTTTTTTTACTTTTCTTGGAGGTTTCTTTAATTTCTTTGATTATAATTCTAATGCCTTTGCATGTTCTGATTTTGAGGAAAGTTTGATCTTGTTTTCTCTTCACTACTACAAAAAAACACATTTTACCTTGAATGCGGAATGCATCTTAGATCAACTACAGAAACGAGATAACAAAGAGTATCATGAAAAGTTTCCACTTTATCCCTCGATTTTTAAAACACCGAGGGGAAAAGTTATCTGCATATGGGTTCGAACTCCAACATTTGCACTTTTATTATTTTCAAAACTAGCACATCATATACCTCTCAGTTTATCAATAAAATCGAGGAGTAAGATAGATATTTTTTATAAAAAAAACTCCTTACAAACTACAGAATATTAATAAATTAATTGTTTTCCCATATTATTACATTGTTTACACAAATTATTTCTGTAAAAATATGTAATAAATTTTGAATCTGATTCATCGTCATCACTGTTAGTAAAAATAAGATGTTAGATCCTCTTTTCATTGAAATCTTGTGAAAGAGAAAATGTTGGGTGAAATATATTCCAGATGCCTTTTGCATTCATTTGTTTCTGATATACAAAAAAAAGGGTTAATTAAATAAAATAAATATATGATTATAATATATGATTATATGAATATATGGTTATTGAAGAACACAAACCTTAAACCTAATTTCTTTTCTTCTCTTGCAATCCGTCATAAAAAGCTTTTATGTTATATGTTTCATTATTAGTTATTGATATTCAGAATACTTTTATAATAGATGTCTGTTAGGTTTCACGTGAATCACTAATGGAAGTGTCTTGAGCGTCGATACTCATGAAATATAAGACAATGGTTTCTATAACGAAGGTGATCAATATTTTCAATAATCACATTAAATTATCCTCTTTAGTTTGACAAAAACCGAAGTAAGATATGTTTACCCCTCAGTGTTAGTAGAAAACCGAAGTGAATAAGTTTTTTTAAAATATTACATTGTTTACATAGAATATTAAAATTTATCATCGTCGTTGTTATTTCAGATCTTGTTGCATATCTTGAATCAAGAATGAGATTCTAATCTTTTTAAAGGTTGAACTTCCTTCTTTGTTTAATTTGAATCAAGAATGATTTTATACCCTTGCAATCCATCATAGACAATTTTTCCAAGATTCTTTAACTTGAAACAAAGATTTCATCATCTTGAGCAAATGCTTTCACAAGAAAGAGAATACAATATATAATAATGGATGTAAGTAGTTTGTTGTGGATTGATGTCTTGGTAATATCTTGACTGTTGTTCCTTTATGGATGTAGGATAGAGATTCATTGTTGTAGCTTTCTAACACATCCCCTAGATTTTGTTAAAAAAACCAAGGGGAAAATAATTTTATTTTTTAAATATAAAAATAAAATAAAATAAGTAAACCCCTCGGTTTAAAAAAAAAGGTAATAAGTTTGTAGCAAAAAGTGGTAAATGATAAAGAATTGGAAGTAACATGTGATGTTTTCATTTTAATTTTTTACCATTCACCATTTTTTGTGTGTAATTTACAATATGTTTGGGTATAAATTTCTCAATGTTGTCAAACGAGGAAATCAATATTGTTTTCCTTGATTGACAACATATGAAGGTTATTCCAAAAATACAACATCAACAATATCAATACCATTATGTGAGGTAGATTGCAAGGGTAAAAAAATATTTTGTTCAAGATAGAAGAACAACGAACATTGAATATTTTTTCTGTCTTGCAATCCATCCAAAAAAATGATGCATACATATTTGGGGCAGCTACATATAAGTTAGGTTTATTGTAAATTTTTTTAACGAGTGTTTTTATAGTAAAATATTGTTATTTTATCCAACGGTTATTAAGGAAACTGAAGGGATATATATTTTAGTTTACACTTATAAAGAAATAAAAACATAAACTATAATAGATGGGATTTGTAGTCGTGCTTTCTTTTTGCATTGATGACATGTAGGGTTGAATGAGGATCTTTCTTCACTTTTCTTCTGGAACTTTGAAGTTTTTTTTCATTCCTTATGAACTCCTTTAATTTTATAAACATGAGTTCCATGTTTTATAACTTTTCTTTGGCAATATTCATCTTCTGACTCCATATATTTGATGTTTGTAAATTATAGAGTAAGACTCTTCTTCTTCTTGTTGTCAGTTTCTTCATCATGTGCAAGTGTTTTCAGCTCCATCTCTCATTCATGAAATTTTCCGAAGAGAGTAGCCAAGTACATAGATGAAAAATCTCTAAATTTAGAAATTACAATGAATTTAGGTTTCTAACTTCAGTTTGAGCATCATAGGACCTTTACAACCAAGTTCTCGTTTTGAATTTTCTTTAACAAGGGTTCTCATGTGATTAACTATGCAGATAAAGCATTTTTGCATATCATGATTATTTTATTTAGACTACATTCTGAAGAGTTCAAATTCATGAGTCAAATTGTTAATCCTTGCACTCTTTACCCTGCTAGTACCTTCATGAATAACTTGGTGGGTACCCGAATTTCTTTAGCCGACTCGCAATGTGAATTACGCAAAAAATGAATAAAGATCGAGAGCGGTAGTGATGATAGTTTTAGCTTTCAAATTGTGTTGCAATTTTTCTATTTTCTCTTAGGTACAATCATATTCCTCTTTTTTCACCATATCATTATTGACTTCATGTGTGGTAACAAATGGACTATTTTTCATATCCTTCCACGTTTCAAAATATATCCATTCTATGAAGATTCCCATTATCTCTTTCCACAAAGCATACATTTCTCCATTAAAGGATGATGGTTTCTTAAGTGAATTGTTTAAATTTATTTCCTTCCTTCTAAGATGTTTAGTCTTGAACATGAGTTAGACTCTGATGTAATTTTTTGAACAAGTGACTCTAAACACAAGATGGAGCGGGCGGAATTGTGAACTGTAGAATTCATAATTAATGTAAAAATATGTTTACTTTGAAAACAATTAATGTTAATATAGAGATGAAAGCATAATACAATAGAAAGAAGTAAATAGAGAGTAAATAAAACAAACCTTTAGAAAAAAAATATATATTGATAGAGAGATTGCACCATGATTTATAGAGGTTCAACCTAACCACTTGACCTACATCCTCTCTCCAACAATTTATTTTTGAGAGTTCCACTGTAAAATATATTTATATTTTATTGATATTATTATGAACCTTATTATAAAGATGAGAGATTTTAAATAGGTTGATCCCTCAAACCAAACTGAGCTTTTGACGTCTTAGCTCACAAATCAAATAAAGATTTTACCAACTAATCTCAAGAACCATGCATTGATTTTACAAAGTCAATTTCAATAACCAAACATAGATTTTACCAGGACAATCACAAGATCTAAAGATATCAAATAAGAGAATCACAATCTTGGTAGAAGATAATTCATCATAAACACCAATACAACAAAAAATTTCATTATTTCACTCACAAGGAACTAAGGCAACTTTAGTGAAAGAATATTGAAGGCAACTTGTTTTAACTAAGATATAACCTTTGTACCTCTACTTTAGTCTGTGTATATTGCTTTAATTTTTTTCCTCTTTTTGTTTGAGCTTCTTGACTTGTATCTTTGCTTGTTTTTGGAATTTTCTTTTCTTTTATGTAGACTGTTTGTTTTTCATTGTTGATTTAGTGCATCTTTTATTAATCATGTTACCTTACTTTATTTATATCAATGGAGAATTCCTACTTAAAAAAATTAGTCAAACTTACACCAGAGGTCTTTTAAGTTATTTTTTTATAACAGATTAGTCCTTTAAGTTTTTTTTCGTAATAACTTGATCCTCTAAGTTACCAAATGTGTGCATCGTTACTTTTTTTTTAAATTCCATTTCAAAAATGAATATGTGACATTAACGTGAATGAGATTTAGTAACATTATTGACATATAATTTTTTTTTTCGTCGCTGATGTGTTATTTTTGTAAGAATTAAAATAATTTAAAAGTAATTTAAAAATGAATCACATGGAGGTCCTTTAAGTGATGTTGTAGAGAAAAAAAAAATTAAAATTGTATTTTCTTTCATACTAGCGCCATGAACAATCTAATTGCCGATGTTCCCTACAAAAACCTAAACCCTGAAGAAAAAGAAGCACCACCAACCTCACACACTAATCCTCAATCCTCTATAGCCCTCCAAAACCCCAAAATTGAAAGCATTCCCAATCCAAACCCTAATCAAGATTAGCATACGCTCATGGAGGATGCCTAAATCGCTGATGATCCTGAACCCAAGGTTCCAACCCCTGCAACCACCGCTCGCCGTGCAAATAAGCAGAAGAAAATAAGGCCAAAGAGAACTGCATCCCAGAAAAAAGGTTCGAGGAGAAATGTCAAGCTCTTGTCGAAACCTTAAAACCCATTCCTTTCAAACTTGCTAAAGCTCTCAACTTTGACAGCTGCCAGAGCCTTCTGGAGTGTCTGGGGCTATGGGGTTTTGTCCACATCGAGTTTAATTATCCTATTTGCACTGATTTACTTGCTCAACTTAGTGCAAGATATAACTGTATTGTAAGGTGAAATTATGTTAATGATATCAAGGTGATGGTGAACCGCTCTGAACTTCATCGTGCTCTCAAGCTTCCTAAGAAGAATTCATCTGGTGCTGGCCCTATAATTGTTGTTGATGAAGTTAGAAAAAAGGATATTGCTTTCCTTAATCAATTGGTGTCGAACTAGATGCTTTTGCATGATGAATAATTCATTACAAAGGATGTTGTGTAGATAACTTCATTTATCAAGGATGGGCATTTTGAAAAGGTTTATTGGGCAAGACAACTATGGAAAGAATTCAGTAACTTTCATTTTGATAACTTTGTGTAACTTTAGTTATTATTAATGAGAGAGAGTAAGAAAATGGAGGGAAATAGAATGAGAAAGAGTGTTAACTAGTGAGAGACACACTTAATGTTATGGTGACTTTGGCGCCTCAAAGTCACCGAAACCCAACCCAACAACTATGGAGAATGTTAAAGATGGAATTGATGGCACCTCTTACGAAAAACTATTAGTATGCTTCACATTTGCAACATTTGATTAAAACTACATTTAAATTGTTTTAATTTTTTAAAACTACACTTAAGCGCTCGTGAGGGTTTGTACTGTGTTGGGCGTGAAAACAGTGTTATGAAAATAATAAACATACCGTGTATACTGAGCGTGTCTTATTTTTTTAAGCCCACCCTTAGCCAGCGCTTCTAGTAGAAAGCACTGTGTAATCTCCCCTTTAGGCAGCGCTTCTACAAAGCGCTGCGTAAGCCCACCCTTAAGGCAGCGCTTTTAAAAAGCGCTTTGTAAGCCCACCATTTAGGCAGCGCTTCTCCAAAATGTTATAGTACCTATCCCATTTAGCAGCATTTATTTCAAGCACTTTCTAAAATCCCCCTTTAATAGCGCTTTATGAAACCACATTTACCCCATTAGGCCGCGCTTTTTTAGAAAGCGCTATTTAAGGTATGCGACCAAATTAGCGCGTTTTTGAAGTGGACTTTTAACAGCGCTTTTGATAAAAAGCGTTGTCTAAGGTGTGCTGTCTAATCGACGTAGTGTTAGTTTATGGTGATTTGTGTGAGCTAAGATATAAACTTGTGTACCTCTAATTTAGTATGTATATATTGCTTTAATTTTTTTTCTCTTTTTGTTTGAGCTTGCTGGCTTCTATCTTTGCTTGTTGTTAGAACCTTCTTGACTGTTTGTTTTTCATTGTTGATTTAATACATCTTTTATTAACCACGTCCCCTTCTTTTATTTATATCAATGGAGAAGTTGTACTAAAAAAATCATCTTCTTTCAACTTAATGTGAATAAAAAGTCTCTATCTTCATGTTAGTATGTAAATTTCTGACTTTTTGGGTGTGAAATAGAAATTTATTTGCTCTACATAAATGGAAGATGGTAGATATTTTAAATCAAATCATTTGCTCATTGAATGAATTATATTTTTGACTTTTTATTAATCTTGTAGCATCGTAGTATTATCACATATTTGAACATGATTTTGAATATATATTATCATATAGATACTCATCATCTGATGCTTGTTACTAATATATATCATATAGATACTCATCATCTGATACTTGTTACTAATATATATCATATAGATACTCATCATCTGATGCTTCTTACATCGGTTTCACTACGAAACATGCGTCTAAATCTCAGAATTATAGGAAAATATCATACGAATTTTGCTGGAGATAATTTTTTCTTATATCGAGATAAACCACATTTAGGGCACTCAGTTAACGATGCATATTCGTTTCGAAACAAAATGAAATCATTTGGAAAATCATGTATCTTATCATAGCTAAGGCAAATAGAGCACAACATTTTTTTGGCCTCATAGGTTCGATTAGGAAGAACATTATCCTCCGGACGCATATCTCTCATAATGCCTAATAACTCTGAAACTTTTATCCGACCATCCATTGCCCGCCTTTAAGTTGTACAACTTTAATACCGCAGACATTCTTGTGAATTTAGTGCAACCTTTATACAACTGGTTCTCTGCATCGCTTACCAACCTCTCAAACATTTTGGAACAATCCTAAAGATCTTCTTCAAGTGCTTCTGCAATCTCTTCGACTCGATCACAATCGTATGTATCTATGTCATTATCGTCTGAAGCATATGTCGTACTATTCTCCGGTTCAACATTCACGTTACTTTTCTCACCATGGAATATCTGACATGTGTAACTTTGATCAATTCCAAGCCTTAATAAATGTGATTACAACCCAACTGCATCAACCGACCCACAAAACAACAACTTAAAAAAGGATATTTCATTCGATTGGCTTCTTCAGCGTGTTTAACAGCAAACTTAACGAATTCCAATACCCCATTCGTACTCTTTGGAAAATCGATTGGCAGACATCCATTTTTTATCCATGGTCTTACTATTAAGTAAGCTAAACAAAAACAATACTTAAAAAAAGGACAGAGACTAAAAAGCTTAATACTAATTAGGAATATTCATAGAAAATCATAGGAAAAGCTTAATACTTGTAGAGAAGTCAGCAACTTCTGAAACTACACAGTGTAATATTCTTGGAAACGCTCAGAAACTCCACTCTTCACAAATAACCTATATAAATGATCAATTAATTTCATTATAATAAAAAAAATCTATAGAATAAGAATTACATTAGAATATAAATACTATAACTACCCTTTTTAATATATAATAATATAATAAAATAATAATAATAATATAATAATAATATTATATTATTATTATTAATTATTTTAAAAAAATCAAAATTTATTTTTCTAAAAATGTATATTAGTTATTTAGCAATTAATATTTAGAACTATAAAATTTATCATATTTTTTTAAAACTATTTTAAAAATAGTGAAATCATAAAGTAATTTAATTTGACGCATGTAAGAACCGGGATAACTTGTACATTCTTGCTAACATATATTTTACTAATAAAATAATATTAAACTAATAAAACAGTTTCAATTATATGAGTTCTTTCAATTTCAATTTCAACTCTATGTGAAGTGCTTTCAATTGCAACACTATAAGTGTTATTACGACAACTTCACAAACCAGAATTTATAGTTCGATTAATTGAATATGAACATATTTTCTATCAATCAATACATGCAATACTCATTGTGACATTTACACAAACATCTTACATACAAAACTCATTGTGACATTTTCACAAACACCTTACATGCCACACAAAACACAATATAATGCAACATTATCAACACTAAATCAACATTATCAACAGTATCAACTAAACCAAATACAATATTATATATCAATATTATCAAATATATTAAAAATCATACCTAGAGGAGAAGAGAACCTTGGTTGTGAATGAAAGAAAGGATGACACGGTATTGAATGGAAGAAGGATGAGAACCTTGAATAATGTGGAACAAATAGAATCGATTTCGTTTAGAATCAAACGAAAAAAATGGAACTTAAGCGCTGGTGAGGGTTCGTACTGTGCTGGGCGTGAAAACGGTGTTCTGAAAATAATAAGCTTACTGTGTATACTGAGCGTGTTTTATTTTTTTTAATAACAGGACTTTAGACAGCGCTTTTTAAAAGCCCTGCTTAAGTCAACCCTTAGCCAGCGCTTCTAGTAAAAAGCGCTGCGTAATCCCCCCTTTTGGCAGCGCTTCTACAAAGCGTTGCATAATCCCCCCTTTTAGGCGGCGCTTCTACAAAGCGTTGCGTAAGCCCACCCTTTAGGCAGCGCTTTTAAAAAGCGCTTTGTAACCCCACCCTTTAGGCAACGCTTTTCCAGAACGCTATAGTACCTACCCCATTTAGCAGGGTTTATTACAAGCGCTTTCTAAACCCCCCCCCCCCCCCCCCCCTTTAACAACGCTTTATGAAACCACTTTTACTCCATTAGGCCGCGCTTTTTTAGAAAGCGTAATTTAAGGTATGTGACCAAATTAGCGCGTTTTTGAAGTGGACTTTTAGCAGCACTTTTGATAAAAAGCGCTTCCTAAGGTGTGCTGTCTAATCGATGTAGTATTAGTTTATGGTGGTTTGTGTGAGCTAAGATATAAACTTGTGTACCTCTACTTTAGTATGTATATACTGGTTTGATTTTTTTCTCTTTTTTCGTTGAGCTTGTTGGCTTCTATCTTTGCTTGTTCTTAGAACCTTCTTGAGTGTTTGTTTTTCGTTGTTGATTTAATACATCGTTTATTAATCACGTCCCCTTCTTTTATTTATATCAATGGAAAAGTTGTACTAAAAAAATCATCTTCTTTCTGCTTAATTAATGTGAATAAAAAGTCTCTACCTTCGTGTTAGTAATACATGCAATATTCATTTTCCTTGAATATGAACATATGTTCTCTCAATCAATACATGCAATACTCATTGTGACATTTACACAAACATCTTACATACAAAACTCTTTGTGACATTTTCACAAACACCTTACATGCAAAAACTACATGCCACACAAAATACAACATAATGCAACATTATCAACACTAAATCAACACTATCAACTAAACCAAATGCAACATTATATATCAATATTATCAAATATATCAAAAATCATACCTAGAGGAGAAGAGAACCTTGGTTGTGAATGGAAGAAATGATGAAACGGTCTTGAATGGAAGAAGGATGAGAACCTTGAATAATGTGGAACAAATAGAATCGATTTTGTTTAGAATCAAATTAAAAAAATGGAACTTAAGCGCTGGTGAATGTTCGTACTGTGCTGGGCGTGAAAACAGTGTTCTGAAAATAATAAGCTTACTGTGTATACTAAGCGTGTTTTTTTTAATAACAGGACTTTAGACAGCGCTTTTTAAAAGCCCTGCTTAAACCCACCCTTTATTAGCGCTTCTAGTAGAAAGCGCTGCGTAATCTCCCATTTAGGCAGTGCTTCTACAAAGCGCTGCGTAAGCCCACCCTTTAGGCAGCGCTTTTCCAAAATACTACAGTACCTACTCTATTTAGCAGCGTTTATTACAAGCGCTTTCTAAAACCCCCCTTAAACATCACTTTATCAAACCACTTTTACCTCATTAGACAGCGCTTTTTTAGAAAACACTATTTAAAGTATGCGACCAAATTAGCGTGTTTTTGAAGTAGACTTTTAACAGCGCTTTTGATAAAAAAAACACTGCCTAAAATATACTGTCTAATCGACGTAGTATTAGTTTATGGTGGTTTGTGTGAGCTAAGATATAAACTTGTCTACCTCTACTTTAGTATGTATATATTGCTTTAATTTTTTTCTCTTTTTGTTTGAGCTTGTTGGCATCTACCTTTGCTTGTTCTTAGAACCTTCTTAACTGTTTGTTTTTCATTGTTGATTTAATACATCTTTTATTAATCACGTCCCCTTCCTTTATTTATATCAATGAATGGAGAAGTTGTACTAAAAAAAATCATCTTCTATCTGCTTAATGTGAATAAAAAGTCTCTATCTTCATGTTAGTATGTAATATTTTGACTTTTCGGGTGTGAAATAGAAATTTATTTACTCTATATAAATGGAAGATCGTAGATATTTTAAATCAATGGTCATTGAATGAATTATATTTTTGACTTTTTATTAATCTTGTAGCATCGTAATATTATCACATATTTGAACATAATTATATACGTTCAAATACTCTTTTTAACGACAAAATAATACATTTATAAATATTATCACATACTTTTGAATATATATTATCATATAGATACTCATCATCTGATGCTTATTACTAATATATATCATATTTCAACCTTTCCACAACATACACATATTCAAACTAGTAAAAAAAAAGTGGCAAATATAAAAAACATACAACAACAACAAAAATACAGAAAAAAGTTTTAGTATAACAAAAAGGATTTGGAGTTGAAACCTCTACCGAATGGAAAATTATTAAAACCCAAGGCTTATTTTATTCTGAATTCCCAAGAAGCTAAAGCAGTTTGTCGATGGTTAAAAGATTTGAGAATTCCAGATGGGTATTCTTAAAGTTTAGCAAGGTGTGCCGATGCTAACACTGGGAAGTTGCATAGTATGAAAAGTCATGATTGCCACGTTTTATGGAAGAATTGCTACCAATTGTGTTTGGTTCACTACCCAAACATGTGCTTAATCCACTAACTAAAATTAGTCAATTTTTTAGAGATATTTGTGTGTCATCTTTAAGAGAGAATGACATCATTAAGTTGGACCGAAACATTCTACTCATTCTCTGTAAGTTGGAACAAGTATTTCCGCCTAGTTTTTTTGACTCCATGGAACATCTACTTGTGCATCTTGCATATGAAGCTTATCTTGGTGGACCTGTTCAATATAGGTGGGTGTATCTGTTTGAAAGGTTCATGAGTGATTCAAAGCGATCATTGAAAAATAAATCTAGAGTTGAAGGATCTATATGTTCATATTACTTGCATCGGGAAACATCATATTTTTGCACTCATTATTTCAATCACTTGATGTTAAGTCCTAGAATCATACGAAATCCTGTAAATATTAACGAGAGGAGTCAATTCACCTTATCATTCTTTGGGCTTCCAGGTCGTCCCTCTGGAAAGAAGGGTTTGCATTTGTTTACCCAAAAATAAATGCAATCCGCACATGTCCATGTCTTGATCAACTGCGCTGAAGTTAAACCATATCATGGGTAAGTATACCCCAACTGTTTAATTTTCTTTCAGTGTTAATATAAAACTTATTATCTTGAAACTTATAGTGTGTTTCTTTTTTAGAGAATTTAACATTGCCTATTTTTATAGTGCCGGTGTACAATCAACATCTGGTGTCATTCATGCTCAATTTCCAGCGTGTTTCAAGGAGAGATTGTCTAACATTGTTGCATTGACTCCAGAAAGACTCCATTTGATAAACTTGTCTGAAGGTCCTGTTCAAAGCGTAAATGAATGAAACACATACTTCATGAACAGATATAAATTTCACACTGAGACATGGACTGAAGGGAAAAAAACCATAAACAATGGTGTATTTGTAAAAGGAGTTACAGATGGCGGTGAAAATGACTTCTATGGCTTTGTTAAACATATCTACGAGTTGGTATACAATTACTTGGAATATGTTATGTCCATGGCTAGTACTCAACCTTTTGTGCTATTACTCTCCTCTCAGAATATGCCCTTCCCATCTCGGAGTTCTTCTTTTATTAGCCTGTATGGGGTACCATCTTTTGTTAGGCCACCTGGTTTTCTTTTCCCGTAGACCCATATGCCCTCATCCTTCCAGCATATTTGAGGACCCAATTTTCCACATCCCACACAGATGCCCTCACCCTTCCAGCAGAATGGAGGATCCAGCATCCCACATTCCACACAGATGTCCTTATCTTTCCAGCAAACTGGAGGATTCAGCACCCCACATACAAGAAAGACCCGGACAAAGAAAACCGAGGATTTTGTTGACGAATGACTCTAAAAGCTTTCGTAAATTATTTAATTTAGATTGTTGTTTATATTTTTTTATTTAATGACAATTTTGTGTCTTGTTTTTCACGTGGCAACTGAGAAACTATGACTTGAAAATCATGTGGCAATTGAGAAGTTGTGGCGTGAAAATCACGTGGCAACTTTTTTAATATTATTTCACTACAAGAAAAAATGAGTTTTACGACACATGAGTTGCGACGGTTCCCATAAATCTGTCCTTATTCTTGGACTGCGACAGTTGTCACGACAGTTAGAGCCAACCGTCGTAGATTTTTAAGCATATTGAGTAACATAATTGAGACAGTTGCCAAAGAACTGCCCTCTTTCCACACTCGCGACCAGTATAACAGATTGTCGCGACTACTTTGACCAATCATAATTATTATTTTGTTATTATTTTATTTTCTCACTTTTTCCATTTGTTTTATTTTTCCATCTTTTCACTTTTATTAATTAAATATAATAATAGTAATTAATTAATTATAATATTAGTATTATAATATTACTTACTAACTATTAATTATATTAATAGTAGTTATATAATATAATAGTAACTATATTAATATTAGTAGTATTTAAATAATATAATAGTAATGTCAATATATATTCAATAAAAAATAGAATTATAGCATATCCCACGACGGTTCCTTTCACCGTCCCTTTGGCTGGAACGTATCATATCCCACGACGGTTTAAGAACCGACCCCGCTCAGATTTATGATCGTTCTCAACCTTTCGTAACGTTCTTTCAATTCACGCGCTAAGATTCTCAAATTCTACCGCAATTTCCTTTTCTTTTCAGAATCACAAACTCCTTTGTACATAAAGACGACTACGTGTCAGATCTGAGATATCCAATCGAAAGCATCAAATGTCCTCTAGAGGTCTTCGTACTGGCCTCCTTCGATTGCTAAGCAAAGGGGAAGATCTCTCTTTGAAGTCGCACAAAGAAGGTATTCCGTGTCGCACAAATCAGCAGCAATGTCTGGAGAATCCGCCACCGCTATTCACAAGGGTCAAGTAAGATTCAAACTCTATCATTCACTATTATGATCATTGTCAAGTTTATCTTATTTGATTTAGGGTACACAAGTTCTAACCTAGTTCATATACTCTTGATTAGGTTGATCTCTTAGGCTTCATAGATTGGATTGGTGTTGAATGCCTCAATCAAAGCACCACTCTCTCTGTTTCCAGTGCTATCAAACAGGTTATGTTTCTTTTTTCTATGATTCAATTCAGAAGCAAAAACCCTTATTGTGTTAGCTATAATTTTATCTTAATGTAACTTTGCTTGATGAAAATTAGGGTTATAGAGAAGATAAAGGTTTTCATCTAGAAATTGATGCATATGAACAGTTTTTGCTTTATATTGCTTTCACCCAAGTTATTAAACTTTATTCCATTATTGTCAAAGGTCCTGAAGATAAAGTTAACCACTTAATCATTCACATTATAGAACTAAACTACATTATTAATTTTGAAATCTCAATTGTTCTAGAACTGATGTCAGTGTTTTATCTCTAACTGACAATAATCAACATTGACAAGTGAGGTGTCCTATAAAATAATGGTGTTGTTGGTGGTCACTTTTTTCTGTCCAATTAAACTCTAATTGTCCATAAATTACATAGGGAGGTGCTGAAAGGGAACAAGGATTACTTCAGATACTGTAGGAAACTTTGGAACAATCTCACATGTAGGAAACTTTAGCAAGTAAATTACCCGTGACATAGAACAGAAAGCTTGAAAGATTCGAGATCAAGTAAATTACCCGTGATATCAGTTCTCATCTGACACGCTATATATATAAATTTTATGGTGGTAATTGTTTTTCTCAATTTTATAGGAGATCTGAATGTGAGTGATTGCATTAATACTTTTATGTCTATGGCATGGGAGAGTAGAGTTCTACTATGATAAGATTATTATAGAAAGAAACGGGACATGAGGGATAATATTTCTAAGGTTGAGCTCAGTAGACATTTTATATCGCATTCTCAAATCATTTTGTCACTATGTGATTGTCACAGAATAAAACATCTCTAGTCTCCATTCATGTTTTTGTCTTTGCTTCTCTTTTATCTTTTTGTGGGACCATCACTCAATTGGACTAACATTTTCTTTCTTTTTATTTATCCATTGATTTTCATGTTGATTTTCATGTTCATACCAAGAATTTTAAGTTACATTTATGGTGTTTGTTGTTTCCTTCAACTTCAATTATTTATCAAGTGATATAACATTGCGTCTACATAGACCCTTACAGTTTTATCATTAGTAAATTATGATCCGTTAGATCGAGAAGTATGAGTGTTATATATAAATTAATATCGTATGAGTGTAACACGCGGCAACGGCCACAATTCAGAGGCACACAATGCACTCAAAGTTCACTGACTTATCCATAATGCAATGACTATATAATAACCACTAAAATGTGAAATATTGAAGACACTCAAACCCATCATTTATGGTACACTATCTTAACGAAATTAATTCATCAAATTTGTCTCTATGACCTCTCTTTCATGCTAAAATCCAACTACTACACAATAACAACACTGTCTCACACATAACTGGCACCAATTCACAAACTGTGTTTCAAAACAAATGATTCTGCTTAGAGTATTACGTTTGTTTATATTCTGTTTGGTTTTATCAACACTTTGTTCCATTACCAAATGTGGAAGTTCAGATGTAACTCTGAAATTCTTGAAAGCACCTCATGCATTTTCTCACTTGAATTCAGCAACATTTGCTTTTGAAGTTCTTAATTCTGGTAGTAACCGTACTTGCTCAAATTGCAGCCTCAGTTGTAAGGTTTGTATGCCACTAAGTTTCTGTAAGATTATGTTTAGTTTGTAACTTTCTAATGGTTTCGTCGATATTTAGGCCAATAAGTTGTTTTGTTTCTAAGCTTACTATGTGTGCAGCTTGATGATGGGGTCGCGTCAGTTTGCACGAACGGGAGAGTTACATACTCAAGCTTGCAAGATGGAAATCATGGTTTTGAAGTCTGCACCAATGGAAATCATAGTTTTGTGGGCTGTGCTAGCTACAACTGGACTGTTGGTTAAGAAACCATACTTCATTCCTATGTTTTTATTTATCAGTCTGTTATTGCCGATGAATTTGGCCTTTTACATGCTTTTGTGTCTTTGGAGTGATAAAAATCATTTTTAACTTTTTCAGACACAATTCCACCAACAGCATATGTTACAGCCTCAACAACTTTCACAAGTTCTTCAAATGTTTCGGTAAATATATCTTTCACCGAACCGTGTATAGGTGAAGGTTTTGGATGCAAGTCTGTGAATGCCTGCAATGTAAGCATATGTCCATCTACAATTGCTTAGATTTCTCAAAACAAGACGGAGCGAGTACTGTGTTACCATAATATTAGATCCATTTTTAACTTCTTGCTGTTATATTTCTTTGCAGCTTCTTGTCTATGGTGCTGGCCAGGTTGTACCATCTTCCTTTAGAGTTCTGAAGCCAAACCTCATGTATTCTCTTCTTGTTAGTTTATCTCCTACCGTTCAATACGGCCGAGCAATCCTGGTAATGGATAGGAGTTTCTGTACTGACGTAGCTGGTAACAGCTTTACAAGAATGGCGAATTCGAGTGTTCATCTACATATTGGTGAGTGCTATCTTCTGTCATTCTAGCGGTATTAGTACTGGATATAATTAGTAATTCACGAGGATTTGATGTTCGAAAATATGATCCACAGACAGAAGAAAGGTTTATGTCAACATCAGGACTCGTGTACCTGAAAAGCTACTTCGAATTAACAGTGAAACTAGAACAATTCAGGCAACTAATGACCTTAACAAGCTAAAGGTGTATTTGTACTTCTCGTCTCCAATTGTAAATTCATCTATGGAAGTTATGAGTTCTCTCAACATTAGTCGTGGTTCACTCGTTCCAACTAGTGCAGAAAATCTTGGAAATCGTAGATTCGGATTCATGGTTTGTTAATTCTTGGATGTGATCATATGAATGCTTTTCAACTGTATCTCTTCTCCTTACACAACTTTTTTCCGACTAATTGTTAATGCAGATTGCTAATATCTCCTCCACTGCTATAGTCTCGGTTGAATTCAATTTGAAATCTATAATAACCAAACAAGGGACTCATGTTTCTCCAACTGCGCCGGTTAATTTTCTCTATGGTACATATTAATGATGTTACTTACTCACCAAGTAAACACTGTTTGGATTTATAAGCTAATATTTTCATGGAATTCAGATTCTAAGAGGCCTGCGGTGATGTTAAGTACACATAGAATGAGGACAAAAGATCACAATATACAAATATTAATCGAATTTCCAAAGCCTGTTTTTGGATTCAATAACTCCCGCGTATCAATTTCAGGAGGTTTATTAAAAAGGCAAGTGTAACATTGATTCACTGAAAAATGAAAAGTCAAAAGCAAATTGATAATTGATTTTTTTTCTCTTGCAACTTTTCATTTCTGTCTAGCTTTCACAAACTTAGATGGAGCACATACATTCTTGAGCTACAAGCGGATGATGATTTGGTATTCGTCAGTGTTCCCGAGAACGTAACTCGTGATGTTTCCGGAAACAAAAATCTAGCTTCCAATGTTCTACAAGTGAGGCACTGTAAGATTTTCGATACTAGTAATCAAAATTTTTATTTTCATTTGTTAGATGCAAGTTTTTCTTAAAAAAATCTACTCATTTATACATATTTACGATTTCATGAATCATGCAGACTCAGTACCTCTTATTTCTTCTGTGATTTCTGCATTTACAACTGCTACTTTTGCGCTGACATCGATTGTTGCTGGCCTGCTTACTATCTCAACTGCAAGTCTTCAATCAAGTGATATAACTTTAGCAAGGTAATCTCATCTATTTGATAAGTTTAGAATTTGCTCAATCACATGACTTGCCAATGCAGATACACACAGGGTAATGCATGCTTTCAAATTATTGATTTCTATACATTTTTAGATGAATTTACCATAAACTTTACTTTGTAAAATTAATCAGATTTGGAGATAGAGGTTTGAATCTAAGAATGTCCAATCCTCTTTATCTCCACAATATTCTTGAGGACAAGAGATTTGCAAAGTGTAGGATTGTTCTTTTACATACATCATATCCATTCTCAAAGGAAGCATCATATCTAGCTTCTCTCTACTCCCAGGCAAACAATTCGCAACTCAGTCACTTGCGTTAGTTTGTTCGAATTTATATTAGCACTTGATTATAGAGCAAATAACACAATCTTCTTATTCAGGTTTATCTTGATTTTGGGTTGGCTATTCCAAAGCTTAGTGTTCATGGCATGGTTTCTGCAGTGAAAGATCTTTTAGAGCAAGCACCATTAAATAAGGTGACACTATAAGAAATTCAGAAAGTACTGTTTTTTATTACCTTTTGTTAAATTCATAAAGGGTAAACTTTGTATTATTGCAGGTGATGTTTAGTACTGATGCTTATGCCTTTCCTGAACTCTTCTACTTAGGTTGGTTTAACATCGATTATTATGTTACTTAATTTCAAAGATTATACTCTGTGAAGATTATTGGTTAAAATCACGAGTTTTGTTGTGACAGGTGCGAAAAATGCCCGCAAAGTTGTTTTCACAGTTCTGCGTGACTCGTGCATTGATGGCGATCTCACTGTTTCAGAGGCTGTGGAAGCTACAAAAGACCTCTTTGCACGAAATTCAATCAATTTCTATAAGATTATCAGTTAACATTGTTGTTATGTTCAGATGATTATTGTGTTGAAGACTTTATGTTGGGTGGTTATTACTTTTTCATTAAGGTTCTATTTTAGGACTATAGTTTTTTATCAGTTATCTAGTAGTTGTCAAGTGTTGGTTTTTAGATATGTTGTTTTTCAATCATATGTCGGTTCTTAAACCGTTGTGGGATATGATACGTTCCAGCCAAAGGGACGGTGAAAGGAACCGTCGTGGGATATGCTATAATTCTATTTTTTATTGAATATATATTGACATTACTATTATATTATTTAAATACTACTAATATTAATATAGTTACTATTATATTATATAACTACTATTAATATAATTAATAGTTAGTAAGTAATATTATAATACTAATATTATAATTAATTAATTACTATTATTATATTTAATTAATAAAAGTGAAAAGATGGAAAAATAAAACAAATGGAAAAAGTGAGAAAATAAAATAATAACAAAATAATAATTATGATTGGTCAAAGTAGTCGCGACAATCTGTTATACTGGTCGCGAGTGTGGAAAGAGGGCAGTTCTTTGGCAACTGTCTCAATTATGTTACTCAATATGCTTAAAAATCTACGACGGTTGGCTCTAACTGTCGTGACAACTGTCGCAGTCCAAGAATAAGGACAGATTTATGGGAACCGTCGCATCTCATGTGTCGTAAAACATTTTTTCTTGTAGTGAAATAATATTAAAAAAGTTGCCACGTGATTTTCATGCCACAACTTCTCAATTGCCACATGATTTTCAAGTCATAGTTTCTCAGTTGCCACGTGAAAAACAAGACACAAAATTGTCATTAAATAAAAAAATATAAATAACAATATAAATTAAATAATTTACGAAAGCTTTTAGAGTCATTCGTCAACAAAATCCTCGGTTTTCTTTGTCCGGGTCTTTCTTGTATGTGGGGTGCTGAATCCTCCAGTTTGCTGGAAAGATAAGGACATCTGTGTGGAATGTGGGATGCTGGATCCTCCATTCTGCTGGAAGGGTGAGGGCATCTGTGTGGGATGTGGAAAATTGGGTCCTCAAATATGCTGGAAGGATGAGGGCATATGGGTCTACGGGAAAAGAAAACCAGGTGGCCTAACAAAAGATGGTACCCCATACAGGCTAATAAAAGAAGAACTCCAAGATGGGAAGGGCATATTCTGAGAGGAGAGTAATAGCACAAAAGGTTGAGTACTAGCCATGGACATAACATATTCCAAGTAATTGTATACCAACTCGTAGATATGTTTAACAAAGCCATAGAAGTCATTTTCACCGCCATCTGTAACTCCTTTTACAAATACACCATTGTTTATGGTTTTTTTCCCTTCAGTCCATGTCTCAGTGTGAAATTTATATCTGTTCATGAAGTATGTGTTTCATTCATTTACGCTTTGAACAGGACCTTCAGACAAGTTTATCAAATGGATTCTTTCTGGAGTCAATGCAACAATGTTAGACAATCTCTCCTTGAAACACGCTGGAAATTGAGCATGAATGACACCAGATGTTGATTGTACACCGACACTATAAAAATAGGCAATGTTAAATTCTCTAAAAAAGAAACACACTATAAGTTTCAAGATAATAAGTTTTATATTAACACTGAAAGAAAATTAAACAGTTGGGGTATACTTACCCATGATATGGTTTAACTTCAGCGCAGTTGATCAAGACATGGACATGTGCGGATTGCATTTATTTTTGGGTAAACAAATGCAAACCCTTCTTTCCAGAGGGACGACCTAGAAGCCCAAAGAATGATAAGGTGAATTGACTCCTCTCGTTAATATTTACAGGATTTCGTATGATTCTAGGACTTAACATCAAGTGATTGAAATAATGAGTGCAAAAATATGATGTTTCCCGATGCAAGTAATATGAACATATAGATCCTTCAACTCTAGATTTATTTTTCAATGATCGCTTTGAATCACTCATGAACCTTTCAAACAGATACACCCACCTATATTGAACAGGTCCACCAAGATAAGCTTCATATGCAAGATGCACAAGTAGATGTTCCATGGAGTCAAAAAAACTAGGCGGAAATACTTGTTCCAACTTACAGAGAATGAGTAGAATGTTTCGGTCCAACTTAATGATGTCATTCTCTCTTAAAGATGACACACAAATATCTCTAAAAAATTGACTAATTTTAGTTAGTGGATTAAGCACATGTTTGGGTAGTGAACCAAACACAATTGGTAGCAATTCTTCCATAAAACGTGGCAATCATGACTTTTCATACTATGCAACTTCCCAGTGTTAGCATCGGCACACCTTGCTAAACTTTAAGAATACCCATCTGGAATTCTCAAATCTTTTAACCATCGACAAACTGCTTTAGCTTCTTGGGAATTCAGAATAAAATAAGCCTTGGGTTTTAATAATTTTCCATTCGGTAGAGGTTTCAACTCCAAATCTTTTCGGTTACACCAAATTTTCATGTCTTGTATATCCTTCTCATTATATTTTGTTTTGTCTTTAACATCCATCACCGTATTCAATATATTATCAAAATAATTCTTCTAAATATGCATAACATCAAGATTATGACGCAAAAAATTATATTTCCAATACGGGAGGTCCCAAAATATACTTCTTTTTGTCAAATTGTGTGTGACTCCATATCCTTCAATTCTACATGCTTTTCCAGTATCTGTAAATTTTGGTAGTTCATAAACTTGATTCCATATATCACCTGGTGACAATCGAGGCGGAGGTAGATATGTTAATCGTTCGTCTTTTTTAAAATTTGTCTTGTTTCTTCTATAGCGATGATTTGTTGGTAGGAATCTGCGGTGACAGTCAAACCACGAGCTCCCCCCCTTTATCCAACGTAAACACTTTGGTGTATACCATGCAATGTGGATAACCCATTTTTCCATGCGTACCCCAACCAGATAACATGCCGTATGCTGGAAAGTCATTAATGGTCCACAGCAAGGTAGCTCGTAAAGTAAAGTTTTGTTTACAGGATATATCATAAGTCCATTCTCCAATCCACAACCTCTTCAAATCATCAATTAAAGGTTATAAGTACACATCGATTCCGGCTTTTGGACTGGACGACCCTGGAATGACGCATGTGAAAAACATGTATGGTTTTGTCATGCACATCTCAGGAGGGAAATTGTAAGGAGTTACAATAAATGGCCAACAAGAATACACACTTCCCAACGCTTGCACACATGGGGAAAAACCATCATAGCATAATCCAAGCCTGATATTTCTAGGTTTTGCGGCAAAATCTGGATGTGTCCGATCAAAGTGCTTCCATGCCTCACCATCAGATGAATGTCACGTAGTGCCTGAACTTGTTTGGTTTTTATGATGTCATGTCATTTGACTTGTACTGTGCACTAAAGCAAACATTATTTTAAACCTTGGTATTATCGGAAGATAAAACATGGACTTTACTGCTACACTCTTTTGCTTACTGTTAATGGCTCTATTACGAACTTGATATCTTTGACTCTTACAAAACATGCATTCCTCCAACAATCCATCTTTAGTACACAACTCATTGTCATAAAACAACATGCAACCACTAATCCAACAATCAATCTTTCTTAATTTTAAATCCAACTTCGACACTCACTTCTTTACATCATAAGAACTTGTAGGCAAGTTGTCTTTCGTTGCGGTGGAGTCCAACATCATTTTTGTGAAATGTTTCAAACACTGATCAGGAACATTCCAATTTGACTTGGCGGCCAATAAACTCACACATATTGATAACTTTGAGTCTGACGATCCCTCGAACAATGACGTATTCATCTCATTCAACAACTGATAAAATCTTTGCGCTTCCTCATTCGGCAACTCTTCCCCGTCAAAATATTCAGGTTGATCATATGTCACATTCACATCAAAAGCATCCTCAACCATTTCTCTGATCAGATTAAAGTTTTCCTCATATTCCATAGACGGTCGTCTAATTGAAGCATGTGTGTTGCTAGTCTCTAATGCGTTACTCTGCATTTCTTCACCATTATACGTCCAAACCTAATAATTTTCAATGAAACCCCTTCTATGCAAATGACGTGCTACTTCCTCCGGGTCACTAATTATTGGTCTACTTTCACATTTAAGACATGGTCACCTAACTCCTCTTTCGCTTCGACAACATTCTTGAGAAAATGCTCATGTAATAAACTCATTAACTCCTTCTATAAAATTAGGTTTAAGTGCACGTCTTCCTGAATACAATCTATCATACATCCAACTACGACCATACCGATAATATTCCATAGTGCACATTTATACAATCATTATCTTATTATTAACTATAAATAAATATTTAACTATATATATATATATATATATATATATATATATATATATATATATATATATATATATATATATATATATATATATATATATATATATATATATATATATATATATATATATTAAGAATAATTGTTTTTTAACAAAGATATTATACTTTTAAGAAATGTAAGATATAATTATATTCTATTTTATTTTATTTTAAATACACATATATAATATATTCTACTTTTAATATAAATTTGTTTAAAAAATGAATTATATATATTTAAAAAAATGAAAATTTATTTAATATTAGTTTTAGTTTATTCTGTTTATTTATAAAAATTAAAAAAATATTATTTAATGTGTCTATATATTAAAAATTGTATTTTTTATTCATATATATAATTGAAAATAGAATTTTAAAACAGTATTTTTTAAATATATAGGTTAAACTTTTTTATATATATTTTGTAAGAAAAATAAAACAAAATATAGTAAAGAAACACTATTAATTTTTGTTCATATTAATTTTTTAATTTTTATATATATTGAATATATATAATAGACTAATTCATTTTTTAAACAAATTTATATTAAAAGTAGAATATATTATATATGTGTATTTAAAATAAAATAAAATAGAATATAATTATATTTTATATTTCTTAAAAGAATAATATCTTTGTTAAAAAAATTATTGTTAATATATATATTCAATATGTTTATTAATATGTTTATTAAATGTATAGTTAAGAAGAAACATAAGGGTCAAAGAAGAGGAAACAAATATGAATGGATTTGTGCACGCGTTTTCTATATACGCCACGTAGCGACATGAAAATCACGTCGCTACCTTGTCATGTGATTTTCACGTCACAACACACTTAACAGTTATACAATTTTCATTTAATCTGCACAACACTGAACCATGTCAAGTCAAAAACAAATATTTCCCCCCTTAAATGTTGCAACATGAAAAACACGTCACAACTAAATTTTAAATTTTTTTTAAAAATCCCTCCATCTGAATGTTAGAGACTTTTTTTTTTATATATTAACTTTTTGATAGTGATATGAATCCCACGTTGCAAATAATTTTATTTTAAAAAAAACCCAGAATCCTTCCATGTGAATGCTATTTTTATTTTTTTAATATATAAAGTTATAGTGAATTAATTATCACGTCGCAATAACCTTTTTTTATCCACGTGATAATCGCGTCACAACTTCATGTCACTGGGGAATACATTTCTTGTAGTGTAGGTGGTGGTGTCATGCTAAGGATGACATATTTTTTATAGCCTTGACTTATTCAACTCTCATAGAGCTAAATCTTTCTCGTGATATCCAGCTCAATTTCATGGACTTGGTTGTTTCTCTCATTTGGATCAATTAGACTACTTCATGAGGGGTTATTCTCTCTAACTCTTTCAACATAAGGTCCCTATCTGAGAAAACATTCTTAAATAGAGATTTTTATTGGATTTTGAGGGAATATCTTATCCTTTCTATAGGAAGCATTCGAATTATGGAATTTGGTTTGTGACGTGTGAGGTGGAGAAGTTGTGTGGTATATGAATTTTAGGTGATTGATGTGTTTGTTAGTTCTTCCTAGATAACTTATGTCTCTCTTTAAAGTATTTATCTCTTTTGGATGAGTGTATGATTAATGGTGCCCTTTCCATGATACGAAATTCAACTCTTTGGCCAATATGAAAATCCAAGAATGATGTTGTGTTTATAGGTTTGTCTACTAATATAAATGATGTGGAAGAATATAAATGTCCCTAGCTTTGAATTGGTATCTTGATAAGGTTGCGGTCAACTATGCTTTCTCTAATTGACATGAGAACTTTGTTCTCTGCACGAGCCAATAACAGTTTGAGAATGGTGGCCTTGTTCTTAGGATGTAGGGTTTTTGGTGCTTTTTTTAAGGATTTTTTACACTATGCCAAACAAGCACGTAGACAGCATTTTTTTTGGCAATAGACAATGCTTTAAAGTGTTGCCTAAACTAGCGCTTCTATAGGTAAAGGCAGCGCTTTAGATTAATGTAAAAGTGTTACTATATGTCCCCTTTAGGCAGCGCTTTTACTTTTAAAGCGCTTTCTTATGCAACCCTTTAGCAGCGCTTTCTATTTTGAAGCACTTACTATATGTACCCCTTTAGCAGCGCTTTATCTTTAGACAACGCTTTTGGTTATGTTTTATGCATCTCTTTAGACAGCTCTTTTCTTTAAAAGCGCTGTCTTTCCCCATTTTAGGCAGCGCTTTCCCATTTTAGGCAGTCTTTTTCCCCACTTTAGGCAGCGCTTTTTCCCCACTTTAGACAACGGTTTCTCATTAAGCGATGTCTAATGTTCACAAATTTTTTTAAATATTAGACTTAAATCCAGATTTTTACCAGATTTTCACCATATTTTGTACCAGGTTTTCACCATATTTTGTACCAGATTTGGTAGCTTCAATCCAATATAAATGCACCAAGTTTGCTTATACAAAAGATCTACATATATATAATTGATGATATATACAACAACAACTTGAAAATTGATGATACAACTTGAAAATTCTAAAATTCTAAATTGATGTTTAATCTACATACAACTTCGAGAATTTTTAAAAATATACAACAGTGAACTTGTTAGCTCTATCTTGTACATCTGCACATATAACCTGAAAAAAAACCAAAAGATCAAAATTCATACCATGATAAAACAAAACTTTATTTGAATTTATACTCAAAACTCAAAAGTTATACTCAAAATTCACATCAATTAAAGACAGACAATATACCTTATAAAATTCTCAACTCCATAATGAATGGACACCATTCCTCTATAAGTTCATCCAATTGATCTTTTAAGTAATGAGCATAATTGAATTCGTCAAAGTACTATATAATAATATAACATAGTATGTGATTTAGTCAAAATAATATGCCATTTTATGAGAAATATTAAAATAATTTCCTAAGTTAGAAATCCATATCGTGGATGGAATCTCTATTCGGTCTAAAAGAAGCGTTTCTTTCATAAACCTCGATATGAAATAACCACAATCTATACCATTACGTTGACGAGGACACTACACATGGAAAGAAAACATGGATATATATCAGGATATACCCCTTAACTTGTTTTATCAAGTATCATCACTAATATAATCGAAATTGTGAAAATATATCCACGTAATGTTGTTGGCTCTACTCTTTGGTACTTGAATACCTCTTTATGATTGAAAAGCTTGTAGAATTCTATAATAAAATATAAACGACTATTTAGAACAATCTCACATAGATAAATAAATATACATACGAATATTTAGAACAATCTCACTTACGTATCAATCATCTTCTTCAAATTTGGGTATGTTGTCCAATCATTGTATAACGAATCCAGATAGTATACAATTTCTCTTACATGATTAATCGCAAGCAACAACCAATTTCAACTGTAAGATTAAACAAATGTTAGATGGAATGTTTCTACATAACGTCAAAAAACAAAAATTATAATAGATGAAGTTATGATGAAAATCTAACCAGTGGCCAGTATTATATGGTAAAAAGAACAACTTTTCTGTATCTTTGCTGGCCACAAATAAATCGTATACATACGATATGATATCACATGGTTTTGTTAGGATTAACCCTGCTTTGACTGTGTTGGGAGCGAAGAAAGCGAATCTTTCTTCCAATCCACGCGGGCGCATCACTTTGTCATACAGAAGCCTTAAATAAAAACACCATTAAAATTAGACTATATTCGTTGAAATGAGATAATAAAATTGTTTGTTTAATTAAATAAAGTTGATCGTAGTATACCTGATGTACGTATCGATAACACCAAGTCCTAAAGTCAAATGTTGAAAAACATGATCCATATCTTCTCTACCAATTGCTTCCATGTATTCATAACCAAAAATGTTTGTCGACATAAGTATAAGACGTGTACCACCAATTGGAATATCTGTTATTCCTATATATGTCTGAAGGCACGATCTATATTGAGAAGTAGGTTTTTTGCTAGCCGCGGTCTTCTTACCCCTACTGACTTGTTCAATCTCTTTAGCATGCATCTAACTATCATATAATTAGTTAGGTGAAGTATAAGATCATTCTATGCATAAATATCATATACTTGTGTTATACCTCTTTTTTTGATGCGACTGACCCGGTTTGCCGCATCATCCCCTTATCTTTTGATTTAGGTTTTGTAGGAGTCTAACATTACCATGTAAAAAAATGCATGTAAAATGCTCGTAAAAACTTGAATACTCAAAGGTTCATAATGGTTTTAAGCATACCTCATCATATATGCAAATGAGGCTTGACGTCCATGCAACATACGCACCTACTGCCTCTCCCACCAATGTTGTATCTGAAACATCATCTGGTATGGGTAATAACGCACCTCCTCTAAAGCAATATCAATTAATACCTTCAAATATCCACCAGGGAGCGGTTTATGGTGAAGTATTTCTCCCAAAGTTTTATTCACTTTTCCCTTGCCAACCATCTAATAAACCGGTGACGATAAATAGAGTTGACAGGGTGAAATGCCCTAAAACGAACAATAAATATGACATTGTTAATATATATATATATATATATATATATATATATATATATATATATATATATATATATATATATATATATATATATATATATATATATATATGTCAATTAAATAAATTACACTAATTTAATTTCATAATTATATATATATAATTACCTCGAGAATATTCAGTTGAACATTACAATTAACACTAGCTTTGTCACTAGTATCTTTAAAACCCGAAGCTTCCCTTTCTGATTGATCTCTTTCTCTTTCCTTTCTCAACTCACGAACTTCAGCTTCTAATGCTAGCAACTTTGCCTGCAATTCTTTATTGCTAGGAGATTTTGTATTTGGATTTTTCTTTTTCAAGGATGTTGGAGTGACCCCATGTCCCATACCCCTCACCCGACCGGAATACTCACGAACATCTAATGCTCGACTGAGTATGCTTCTGCAATCAATGTAGTCATATGGAGATATAGACTGAGACAAATTCTCCTTAAATTTATATGAATATCGAAAAAACATGAATATTATATGTTACTAAACTTTTAATTTAATTAAACTATTAATGTTATACTTACACATTTCTAAATTTTTTGTAGAACCTCTTCTTTAACAACTCTATCCTTACCCACATGGGAAGCCTTCCACAAAACATATTTCGGAACAGATGTTTCAGAACTATTCTCCTCTTTTAACTACACATTATGACAAAAATAAGTTCAATTATGTGGGATTTTTGGATCGAACTCTAGTATGATCGAAGTACATGCTGTAGTCGAAGAAGGGTCTAGCATGTATTTGTCGAAGAATGCTTGTTAAATTAGGTTTTAGTGTTTAAACCCTAATTTGTTAAGTTAGCTTGATTATTAAGTTAGCTTGTATAATGGGCCTTGTGGAAAAAGCCCATTAGTTAGTATGTTAGGTCTTATTATAAAGAGCATACTAGTCTCTCATCATTGCAACACAGCAAATCCTATTTTTAGGGTGAGAGGGTTATTTGTTATTCTTGTAAACTTGTAATCTTGTTTCCAAAGAGAAAGTAAAGAATAGCAGTTATAACCAATTCTTGTGTTCTTCTTTCTCTTTGTTCTTTATTCTTCCTTATTCGATACTTTGTTATTAGCATTGAATTCACAACAAATTGGTGCGGTGAGCGTGGAGAAGATGCCTTCAACAAAGTATGAGATTGAAAAGTTCACCGGAGTGAATGATTTCGGTCTATGGCGCTTGAAGATGAAAGCCCTACTGGTTCAGCAGGGTTGTTTGGAAGCGTTGAAGGGAGCAACGGCGATGGACGCTGCGTTAACAGAAAGAGAGAAGACGGCCATGATCGAGAAAGCACACAGCGCAATTTTGTTGAGCCTTGGTGATAAGGTTCTTCGACAGGTATCAAAGGAGACGACGGCATCAGGGTTATGGGTGAAACTTGAAAGTTTGTATATGACCAAATCTCTGGTAAATCGACTCTACCTGAAGCAAGCTTTGTATTCATTCAAGATGATTGAAGACAAAGTGTTGGCTGAGCAGTTGGATATGTTCAACAAACTGATTCTTGATCTTGAAAATATTGATGTAAAGATTGATGATGAAGATCAAGCGCTGTTATTGCTGTGCGCTTTGCCCAGATCACATGCTCACTTCAAAGAAACCCTCTTGTATGGAAGAGAGTCCCTGACCTTTGAAGAAGTTCAATCAGCCTTGTACTCTAAGGACTTGAACGAACGTAAGGAACATAAACCTTCGACGGTGGGTGAAGGTTTGGCTGTTAAAGGAAAATTCGACAAGAGGAAAAGTAAAAATCAGTCGAAGTCTTATAGTGGTGACGCATCTGGTATTAGATGCTATCACTGTAAGAAAGTAGGTCACACAAGAAAGGTGTGCCCTGAACGCCTGAAAGATCATGGAGGTAAGGATAATGGCAATGCAGCTATTGTCCAAGATGATTTCGAATCATCTGATGTTCTTGTGGTTTCAAGCAACAACTCGTCAAAGGAGTGGATTATGGATTCTGGATGCACTTGGCACATGACTCCAAACAAAGACTTGTTCGAGGAATTATGTGATCAAGATGGTGGATCTGTATTGCTGGGAAACAACAAAGCTTGCAAGATTGCAGGCGTTGGATCTGTGAGATTCAAGCTCCATGATGAGTCAATAAGATTGTTGACTGAAGTCAGGTATGTACCTGATTTGAAGAGAAATTTGATTTCTCTTGGTGAATTCGACAAGAAAGGATATGTGTTTCAAGGAGAGAAAAGTATCCTGAAAATCATGAAAGGGTCGAAGGAAGTCTTGAGAGGCGTGAAGAAACAAGGCTTGTATACCCTTGAGGCTGAAGTTGTAAGTGGTTCGACAAATGTTGCATCCACGAAACCTTTGTCGAAGACAGAAATTTGGCACATGAGATTGGGCCATGTCAGTGAAAGGGGTCTGGTCGAATTAGGGAAACAAAATCTGCTTGGTGGAGATAAAGTCGAAAAGCTGAAGTTTTGTGAACCCTGTGTACTTGGAAAGTCCTGTAGAATGAAGTTCAACAAAGGCAAACAAAGAACACATGGATCCCTTGATTACATCCATGCTGATCTTTGGGGGCCTGCAAGGTGTCCATCACATTCAGGAGCAAAGTATTTTCTATCCATAGTAGATGACTATTCCAGAAAGTTATGGGTATTCATCCAGAAGACTAAGGATGAAACTTTTGAGAATTTCAAAAGTTAGAAGACTCTTGTCGAAAATCAAACTGGCAGAAAGGTAAAGAGGTTGAGAACCGACAATGGCCTTGAGTTTTGCAATGAGGCGTTCGACAGTTTTTGTGTTGCCTCTGGTATTGCAAGGCACAGAACTACCGCAGGTACTCCACAACAAAATGGTTTGGCTGAAAGGTTTAATCGAACTATTTTGGAGAGAGTTAGATGCATGTTGACTAGTGCGGGATTAAAGAAGGTGTTTTGGGCTGAGGCTGTTTCGACAGCAGCATATCTGATAAACAGATGTCCTTCGACAGCGTTAGATATGAAGACACCTGAAGAAGTTTGGTCGGGACATCCACCAGATCTCGACAAACTAAGAGTATTTGGCTGTGTAGCCTATGCTCACATTAGGCAAGACAAGGTCGAACCTAGAGCTCTGAAATGCATGTTTATGGGATACCCTGAAGGAGTGAAAGCTTATAGGCTATGGTGCCTAGAGCCAGGCCACAGGAGGTGTATCACCAGTCGAGATGTAGTTTTCAATGAAACTGAAATGGATTTCAAGAAAACTGATGATGTTGACGAAGAGCTGGAACAGGTAGAGATTCCTGTTGAGGTGGAGCATGTTGATGCTGAAATGCGTATCCCAGATGAAGTCGAAGAAGAAACAGAAGATTCTGATGATGTTGAGGAAACTGTTGATGACTACCTATTGTCGAGAGATAGGCAAAGAAGAGTCATAAAACCACCTCAGAGACTTGGATATGCAGACCTTGTAGCTTATGCCTTAATCTCTGCAAGTGAAGTTCTAGACGAAGAACCTAGAGATTATAAGGAAGTTATAAGGAGTCGAATGAAGACTGAATGGCTAAAGGCCATGGATGATGAGATGAAATCTCTTCATGATAATCACACTTGGGAACTAATCAAGAAACCTGTTGGGGCAAGGTTAGTCAGCTGTAAGTGGATTTTCAAAGTTAAGGAAGGAATTGAAGGAGTAATGTCGAAGAGGTACAAGGCAAGATTAGTCGCAAGGGGTTTCACTCAGAAAGAAGGTGTCGACTTCAATGATGTATTTTCCCCTGTTGTGAAGCACAGATCCATTCGAATGTTGCTTGCCATGGTGGCTCAGTTCGACCTTGAACTGGAACAAATGGATGTGAAGACTGCGTTCTTGTATGGTGACTTAGATGAAACGATCCTGATGAGGCAACCTGAAGGGTATGTCGAAAAGGGGAAAGAAGATTATGTGTGCAAACTGAAGAAATCTTTATATGGACTTAAACAATCTCCTCGATAGTGGAATAAGAGATTCGACAAGTTCATGGAACACATAGGTTTCATTAGAAGTCAGTTCGACCACTGTTTACTCCAGATTTCGACCTGAAAATTCATTTGTTATTTTGTTGCTTTATGTTGATGATATTCTGATAGCAAGCAACAATGTCGAAGATGTAATGAGGGTGAAGGCTGAACTCAATAAGGAGTTCGACATGAAGGATCTGGGAGCTGCATCTAGGATTCTTGGAATTGACATTCGAAGAGATAGAAAGCAGTCGAAATTATGCTTATCTCAAGAGGCATACCTACGAAAGATTCTTGACAAGTTTGGTATGTCGAATTCAAAGCCTGTTGTGACTCCAACAAACCCTCAATTCAAGCTGAGCATTGATCAATGTCCCAGTACTGATGTCGAAAGAACCTATATGAACAGCATCCCATATGCTAATATAGTTGGTTCTTTGATGTATGCTATGGTCTGTACTAGACCCGACATAGCATATGCAGTAAGTCTTGTAAGCAGGTACATGGCGAATCCTGGAAAGGCTCACTGGCAAGCGTTAAAGTGGATTCTAAGGTACATAAATGGGTCTCTGAACAGAGTCTTAATTTATGGTGGAGCCTTGGGTGAAGATAGTAAAGCAGCTGTCGAAGGCTATGTTGACTCTGATTATGCAGGCTGTATGGATTCCAGAAAATCTATTTCTGGATATGTTTTCACTATGTTTGGTACAGCAATTAGTTGGAAAGCAACTCTTCAGAAGGTTGTTGCCTTATCAACTACTGAAGCAGAATATATTGCCCTAACTGAAGCTGTGAAAGAAGCATTGTGGCTTGAAGGTTTTGCAAAGGAACTGAAACTTCATGGTCAAGGTATCACTGTTAAATGTGATAGTCAAAGTGCAATACACCTGTCGAAGAACTCAGCCTATCATGAGCGAACCAAGCACATAGATGTGAGGCTGCATTTCGTCAGAGGGGTAATCGAGCGTGGAGAAGTCCAAGTGCTGAAGGTCTCGACAGAACACAATGTTGCTGATATGATCACCAAAACATTGCCAAGTTGCAAGTTTTTCCACTGTATGCAGTTGATAAAGCTGCATGAAGAAAGCTAGTTAGTGTCTCTTGATGCTGTAGAGTTAGGTCCAAGGTGGAGATTTGTGGGATTTTTGGATCGAACTCTAGTATGATCGAAGTACATGCTGTAGTCGAAGAAGGGTCTAGCATGTATTTGTCGAAGAATGCTTGTTAAATTAGGTTTTAGTGTTTAAACCCTAATTTGTTAAGTTAGCTTGATTATTAAGTTAGCTTGTATAATGGGCCTTGTGGAAAAAGCCCATTAGTTAGTATGTTAGGTCTTATTATAAAGAGCATACTAGTCTCTCATCATTGCAACACAGCAAATCCTATTTTTAGGGTGAGAGGGTTATTTGTTATTCTTGTAAACTTGTAATCTTGTTTCCAAAGAGAAAGTAAAGAATAGCAGTTATAACCAATTCTTGTGTTCTTCTTTCTCTTTGTTCTTTATTCTTCCTTATTCGATACTTTGTTATTAGCATTGAATTCACAACAAATTATAACTCATGATGAACAAGTAAATCATTTCAATTTATAGACACTTACTATTTTTTGTTGTAAGCGTGCATATCCCGTATGCCCTTTTCTGTATGGATATGTGAGACCTGATGCTCGTTGGCGATTTACGACACTCGTATTCTGAAATTTTTCGATTCTTAGTTTGTCTTTAAAAGTGTCTCATTCTTCCGGTGAAATCAAGTCTGCATATATACTTGGATGCTCGGCATCAACAAATTTTTTTCGGTATCTCTTAGATACTTGTTTGATAAAAAAGATCTAAACCCTCTATGTCTTTTTCCGGCCAATTGAAGATAATAAGCTCTTCTGGTATCATCAATATTGAAAGACCTCTACGAAAAACATACAAAGAGTGTGTTAGTATAAGTAATTTAAAGACATTATCGTAATAAAAAACAAATAACATCACATATGGTACATGTATCTCACTCCATATTTTGTCTTTAGCAGTATTCAACAGCTCGTTTCTCAAATTATCATAAGTAATTGGAACTTCTCTCCTTACAAGTGAACCAATGTAACTTGTCAATTTAGAACCGTTAGGTTCAATAATTTTCTCATTTGCATTCCAATGCACATCATACTTTATTCCTCTATTTCTATCATGAATTATTTTCTTCATAATACTTTATTCCAAACTGAGTACACACATCTTTCACCTTTTCAAAAATTTGGTCACCTGACAATGTAGGTGGAGCTTTATGTAGTTCGGTGTCTCCATTGAATGCTTTTCTGCACCCACGGTAGGGATGTTTAGAATTTAAGAATCTACGATGACCGAGAAAGACATTCTTCTGATAAAGGTCAAATCACGTCATATAGGTTCCATCTTCACAAACAGGACATACTTTTTGACCTTTAATGTTATACCCTGATAGATTCCCATATGCTAGAAAATCATTAATTGTGCCAAACAACATCGCCATCAAATTGAAACTTTGTTTCCTATATCCATCATAAACCTCCATACCATTCTCCCACAAAATTTTTAAATCTTCGATCAAAGGTGTCAAGTATACGTCTATGTCATTCCCTGGTTGTTTAGGCCCAGAAATTAACATAGATAACATCATGTACTTACGCTTCATACATAGCTATGGAGGTAGGTTATAAATTATAAAAATCACAGGCCATGTGGTATGTGAGATACTTTGAAGACCATGCGGGTTCATTCCATCCGTAGATAATGCCAAGCGACGATTTCTTGCTTCTTCTCCAAAATCAGGAAAATCATTATCAATTTTCGACCACTGTGGTGAATCTGCCGGATGTCGATACTTTCCATCAATAATTATTTCATCTTCATGCCAAGTCAAGTGTCTTGCATCGGTTTCACTATGAAACATGCGTCTAAATCTCGGAATTATAGGAAAATACCATAAGACTTTTGCTGGAGACAATTTTTTCTTATATCGAGATAAACCGCATTTAGGGCACTCATTTAATGATGCATATTCGTTTTGAAACAAAATACAATCATTTGGACAAGCATGTATCTTATCATAGCTCATGCTAATAGAGCACAATATTTTTTTGGCCTCATAGGTTCTATTAGGAAGAACATTATCCTCTAGGCGAATATCTCTCATAATGCCTAATAACTCTGTGAAACTTTTATCCGACCATCCATTGCCTGCCTTTAAGTTGTACAACTTTAATACCACATACATTCTTGTGAATTTAGTGAAACCTTTATACTACAGTTTCTATGCATCGCTTACCAACCTCTCAAACATTTTGGAACAATCTTGAAGATCTTCTTCAAGTGCTTCTGCAATCTCTTCGACTCGATCACAATTGTATGTATTTGTGCCATTGTCGTCTGAAGCATATGTCATACTATTCCCCGGTTCAACATTCTCGTTACTTTTCTCACCATGGAATATCTGACATGTATAACTTCGATCAATTCCACGCCTCAATAAATACGATTGCAACCCAATTGCATCAACCAGACCCACAAAACAATAACTTAATCAAGGACATTTCATTCGATTGACATCTTCGGCGTATTTAACAACAAACTTAACGAATTCCAATACCCCATTCTAGTACTCTTTGGATAATCGATTGGCAGACATCCATTTTTTATCCATGGTCTTACTATTAAGTAAGTTAAACAAAAACAATACTTAAAAAAAAGGACAAAGACTAAAAAGCTTAATACCAATTAGGCATATTCATAGAAAATCATAGGAAAAGCTTAATACTTGTAGAGAAGTCAGCAACTTCTGAAACTACACAGTGTAATATTCTTGGAAACGCTCAAAAACTCCACTCTTCACAAGTAACCTATATAAATGATCAATTAATTTCATTATAATAAAAAAAATCTATAGAATAAGAATTAACATTAGAATATAAATACTATAACTACCCTTTTTAATATATAATAATATAATAATATAATAATAAAATAATAATAATCATAATAATAATAATAATATAGTAATATTATATTATTATTAATTATTTTAAAAAAATCAGTTTTTATTTTTATAAAAATGTATATTAATTATTTATCAATTAATATTTAGAACTATAAAATTTATCATATTTTTTTGAAACTATTTAAAAAAAAGTGAAATTATAAAGTAATTTAATTTGACGCATGTAAGAACCGGGGTATCTTGTACATTCTTGCTAACATATATTTTACTAATAAAACAATATTAAACTAATAAAACAATTTCAATTATATGAGTTCTTTCAATTTCAATTTCAACTCTATGTGAAGTGCTTTCAATTTCAACACTATAAGTGTTATTACGTCAACTTCACAAACCAAAATTTATAGTTTGATTAATTGTATAGGAACATATTTTCTCTCAATCAATACATGCAATACTCATTGTGACATTTACACAAACATCTTACGTACAAAACTCATTGTGACATTTTCACAAACACCTTACATGCAAAAACTACATACCACACAAGATACAACATAATGCAACATTATCAACACTAAATCAACACTATCAACTAAACCAAATGCAATATTATATATCAATATTATCAAATATATCAAAAATCATACCTAGAGGAGAAGAGAACCTTGGTTGTGAATGGAAGAAATGATGAAACGGTCTTGAATGGAAGAAGGATGAGAACCTTGAATAATGTGGAACAAATAGAATCGATTTCGTTTAGAATCAAACGAAAAAAATGGAACTTAAGCGCTGGTGAGGGTTCGTACTGTGCTGGGCGTGAAAACGGTGTTCTGAAAATAATAAGCTTATTGTGTATACTGAGCGTGTTTTATGTTTTTTAATAACAGGACTTTAGACAATGTTTTTTAAAAGCCCTGCTTAAGCCCACCCTTAGTCAGCGTTTCTAGTAGAAAGCGCTGCGTAATCCCCCATTTAGGCAACCGTTCTACAAAGCGCTGCGTAGCCCACACTTTAGGTAGCGCTTTTAAAAAGCGCTTTGTAAGCACTGTGCCAAAAGTGACTTTTAACAGCTCACATTAGACAACACTTTTGTAAAAAAGCGCTGCTATAAGTGTATTAAAAAAACATGGAAAACGTATAAAATAATTAGTAAAAACGCTGCTAAACATATGACCTTAGACAACGCTTTTAAAAAGCGCTGCTAAAGGATTGCCTTAGAAAGCGCTTTATGATAAGCGCTGGTAAAGGGCCACTTTAGACCGCGCTTTAAGAAAGCGCTGTGTAAAGTCATAAAAAATTTAAAAAAATAATTGAAAAGCGATGCTAAAGGTCAATATTAGCCAGTGCTTTTCAAAAGCGCTGTCTAAGGTCCATATTAGCCAGCACTTTTAGAAAGCGCTGTCTAAACCCTTACAAGTCAGAATTAAAAAAATAGAACATTTGTATTCACAGTATCACTATCACTAAAACAGAAACCCTTTCCCTCATGAAACCCATTTCCTTCTCCGTCTCAAATCATCCTCCACCGTTCGCCGTCATACCGTCCTCCACCGTCTCGCTCCGTTTTCCTCCACCCACATCGGTCGGCTCTCAAGGTATGTTCTTTATTGAAAATGTGTTTAACTCCATTGATGTACAAACTGAGTTATCATCCTTGAAAATGTGTTAATATCCATTGATGTCCAAATGTGTTTATCTCCTATTGATGTCTAAACTGGGTTATATGTATGCATTTTAATTTTTGGATTCTTGGTAGGGCTTGATATATAACAGCAACATTTTTAGCATTTAGCATTTTTTGGATTCTTGGTTCTATGTTTTGGAATATAAAAGATGATATATACGATGTTTTTTTTTTAATTTTAATTGGTTTCTGAATTGTTTATCATGTTTATATTTTCCATAAACTAGTCTTTTGTTACTAGTATTTTGAACCTAAATATATATACAACTTGTTTTTTATGATACTTTTGTATTGGTGTAGTTAGGTGAAGTCCATCACCGATTCGAAGAACATCAAAGCCGCATCATCCGCCGTCGACACCAATAGCCCATTTTCTTTCTTTGGTAAGTCAAGTTCAAATTCTATCTGTATCGATCAATTAAAAAACAAAATTATATATATATATATATATATATATATATATATATATATATATATATATATATATATATATATATATATATATATATATATATATATATATATATATATATATATATATATATATATATATATATATATATATATATATATATATATATATATATATATATATATATATATATATATATATATATATATATTGTTTTTTTTAGTCCATGTTATTAACTCTAGAAATAATTCGTTTAATTCAAACAAAAAGAGAATAATCTGTTTATAGTGTTTTTGTTTACTTGAATAAGTAGAAAAAAAAGGATAAAAAATGGATGTTTGTCGATCGATTGTCACAAGAGTACGAGAATAGGGTATTAGAATTCGTTAAGTTTGTTGTTGAACATGCCAAAGACCCCAGTCGAATGAAGTGTCCTTGCTTGGATTGTTGTTATGTGGGTCGGGTTAACGCAAATGGATTGAAATCACATTTACTAATGCATGGAATTTATAGAAGTTATACATGTTGGATATTTCACGGTGAAAAAAGTAACGACAACATTGAACCGGGGGAGAAAAGTAGTACGACCTTTGCTTCAGACGACAAGGACACATATATATATACGATTTTGATCGAGTCATATAAAAGTTTCACAGAGTTATTAGCCCTTATGAGAGATATGCTTCCGGAGGATAATGTTCTTCCTAATCGAACCTATGAGGCCAAAAAAATGTTTTGCTCTATTGGCATGAGCTATGATAAGATACATGCTTGTCCAAACGATTGTGTTTTGTTTTGAAACGAATATGCTTCGTTAAATGAGTTCCCTAAATGCGGTTTGTCTCGATATAAGAAAAAATTGTCTCCAGCAAAAGTATTATGGTATTTTCCTATAATTCCGAGATTTAGGCGAATGTTTCGTAGTGAAACCGATGAAAGACACCTTACTTGGCATGCAGATGAAAGAATTATTGATGAAAAGTATCGACACCCGGCAGATTCACCACAATGGTCGAAAATTGATAATGATTATCCTGATTTTGGAGAAGAAGCAAGAAACCTTCGTTTGGCTTTATCTACTGATGGAATGAACCCGCATGGTCTTCAAAGTATCTCACATAACACATGGCCTGTGATTCTTATGATTTATAACCTACCTCCATGGCTATGTATGAAGCATAAGTACATGATGTTATCTATGTTAATATCTGGGCCTAAACAACCAGGGAATGACATAAACGTATACTTGACACCTTTGATCGAAGATTTAAACATTTTGTGGGAGAACGGGGTGGAGGTTTATGATGGATATAGGAAAGAAAGTTTCAATTTGATGGTGATGTTGTTTGGTACAATTAATGATTTTTCAGCATACGGGAATCTATCTGGGTATAGCATTAAAGGTAAACGTGTGTGTCCTGTTTGTGAAGATGGAACCGATACGACACATTTGGAACTTTGTTAGAAGAATGTGTTTCTCGGTCATCGTAGATTCTTACATTCTAAACATCACTATCATGCGTGGAGAAAAGCATTCAATGGAGACACCGAACAACGTAAAGCTCCACCTGCATTGTCAGGTGACCAAATTTTTGAAAAGGTGAAAGATATGTGTACTTAGTTTGGAAAGCCTTTTGCGCATACGGTTGTCAAAGGTGGGTGGAAGAAGAGATCGATTTTTTTTGAATTGCCATATTGGAAGTCTCTGTATGTGATACATTTTCTCGATGTTATGCATATTGAAAAAATGTATTTAAAAGTGTTATTAGTACGTTACTCAATATTAAATGAAAGTTTAAGGACGGCCTTAAAGCAAGGGAGGGCATGTTAAAGATGGGAATACGAACTGAACTAGGACCCGTGAAGAAAGGAAGTCGAACATATCTACCACCTGCTACTTTTAATCTATATAGAAAGGAGAAAAATATATTGTGTAAGTTTCTAAGTGAAGTTAATGTTCCAGAAGGATACTCTTCAGATATTAGAAGACTTGTGTCTATGAATGACCTCAAGTTAAAGAGTTTAAAGACACGTGATTTCCATGTTATAATGGAGCATTTTCTACCAATAGGTATACGTTATATTTTTCCAGATAAAGTAAGGAGTGTGATAACTAAGTTGTGTTTTTTATTTAGGTCAATTTGTAGTAAGGTGATTGATCCTTAGATCTTACCAACATTGCAAAAAGAAATTATTATTACTTTGTGTGAGCTTGAAATGTATTTTCCTCCCTCATCTTTTGACATAATGGTACAATTAGTTGTTCATCTTGTGAAAGAGACACAGTTGTGCGGCCCGGCTTATATGAGATGGATGTACCCCGCTGAACGTTATATGGAAGTATTAAAAGGGTACGTGGAAAACCGAAGTCGCCCAAAGGATTGTATTGTTGAGCGACACATTGTTGAAGAAGAGGTTGAGTTTTGTACTGAATATTTGTCCAAAGTTCAATCCATTGGACTCCCCAAAAGTCATATCTATGAAAAAAAGGCAGATAAAAGATTAATTGGAAATAAAATTGTGACTGTATCAAAAGATGAACGGGATCAAGTGCATCTGTATGTTCTGCACAATGACAGTGAGATTGAGCCATATGTTGAAATGCACAAGGATATACTCCAAGGGTTAACAAATTTTTGAGAGATGTGTAAGTATAACATTATTTATTTAATTACATCATACTTTTATTTATTTAATTACATCATTCTTCTATTAACATATCATTCTTTAATTACAATATTTATATGAATTTCAGGAGAGTCTTTCCCAGTCTATACCTCCAGACGAAGATACTGATTGCAGGAGAATACTCTTACGAGCATTAGATATTCGTGAGTATTCTGGTCGGGTGAGGGGTAAGGGATTTGGGATCACTCCAACATCCTTGAAAAAAAAACAAAGACAAAATCTCCAAGCAATAAAGAACTGCAGGAGAAGTTGGAAAAGTTACAACAAGAAGTCTATAAGTTGAGAAAGGAAAAGGAAATCGATCAAGCTACAAGCTTTAAAGATACTAGTGACAAAGCTAGTATAAATGGTAACTTTGGACAAAATATTCCCGAGGTAATTATATACCATCTTTATAAATTATAAAACCATGTTTATTAACTATATAACCATGTTTATTAATTATATAACCATATTTATTAAATTATAGGGCATTTCCCAGTGTTAACTCTATTTGTTGACACCGACTTATCGGATGGTTGGAAAGGGAAAAATGTATAATATCTCGGGAGAAATGCTTCACCATAGACCGCTCCCAAAGGGATTTTTGAAAGTATCGGTCGACGTTGTTTTAGAGGGGGGTGCATTGTTACCACTACCTGACAATGTGGCAGATGCAACATTAGTGGCAGATGCAATAGGATCGTTTGTTGCATGGCCATTAAGCCTCGTTTGCATAGATAATGAGGTATGCTTAAAATCGTTTACTATTCAAATTTTTTATGGCAATTATACTTACATTTTGTTTACATGGTAATGTTAGACTCCCACAAAATCCATTCCAAAAGATAAGGGGATTAGGCGGGATACCGAGTCAATTGCATCATTTGAGATAACACAATTATACGACATTTATGCTATGAGAAATGCTAATTTGTGATTTTATACTTCCCCTAACTAATTATATGATAACTAGATTCATGCTAAAGAGAGTGCACAACTCATGAGGGGGTAAGGCGCCTGAAATTAGCAACATTTCCACACAAAAAAAGAATGTTGCTAAGAAGACTGTGGCACACAAAAAAACTACTGCTCAGTTCAGGTCGTGCCTTCGGACATATTTAGGAATTACAGATATTCCAGATGGTGGTACCCGCCTTATACCTATGAGTGCAGATATCTTTGGTTTTGAATATCTTGAAGCAATTGGTAGAGAGGATATGGAGCAAGTTTTTAGGCATTTGGAATTAGGCCTCGGTGTTATCGGTATATACATCAGGTATACTCCGATAAACTTTGTTTAATTAAATGAACAATTTAATCCCTCATTTCAATGAATATAGTATAATGTTAATCATGTTTTAACTTAAGGTTTATGTATGACAACATTGTGCGCCCGTGTGGATTAGAAGCAAGATTTGGCTTCTTAGCTCCTAACACTGTCAATTCCGAGTTGATTGTAACGAGACCAGATGATGTCATATCATATGTACTAGGTTTATTCGTGGCCAGTAAAGATATTGAGAAGTTGTTATTTTTGCCATATAATACTGACAACGGGTTAGATTTTCATCCTAACTTGATCTATTATAATTTTCCGTTTTTGGCCATTGTTTAATCTTTGTTTAATCTTACAGTGGACACTGGTTATTGATTGCGATTAATCCTATGAGAGAAACTGTGTATCATCTGGACTCGTTATACAATTATTTGTTAACATATCCAGATTTTAAATAGATGATTGACACGTAAGTGTTTCGCTCCCAAAGAGATATTCAAGTTTATGTTTATGTTTATGTTTATGGTCAACATATCTGGATTTGTGTTTATGTTTATGATTCTATGTGAGATTGTTCTAAACAGTCGTTTATATTTTATTATAGCGTTCTACTTGCTTTTCGCTTCCAACGAGATATTCAAGTACCAAAAAGTAGAGCCAACAACGTTACATGGATTAGAGTGGAGGTATATTTTCACAAAGAGATATTCAGTTTTGTTTAATTTAGTGATGATACTTGATAAAACAATTTAAGGGGTATATCCTGATATATATTTGTATTTTCTTTCCATGTGTAGTGTCCTCGCCAGCGTAACAGTATAGATTGTGGCTATTTTATATTGAGGTTTATGAAAGAAACTATTCTTTTGGATCGATTAGAGATTCCATCCACGGTATGGATTTCTAACTTAGGAATTACATACTATTTTCATATTTTGTGTTTCTCATAAAATGACATATTGTTTTAACTAAATCACATACTATGTTATATTATTATATATGTAGTACTTTGAGGAATTCAATTTTGCACATTACTCAAAAGATCAATTGGATGAACTTATGGAGGAATGGTGTCAATTCATTATCGGGTTGAGAATTTTATAAGCTAAGGTATATTATCTTATTTCCTTTGATGAGAACTTTCGAGTTTTGAGTATAAATTAAATTCGAATAAAGTGCAACGTTAATATTATCATGTTATGAATTTCGATCATTTGGTTTTTTTCCCCAGGTTTATAGGTACATGTGTAGAAGATAGAGCTAAGATATTCATGTTGTTGTTGTTTAATGAGAATTCTCGAAGATAGAAAGATGTATAGATGTAAATTCAATTTTGAATAATATAGGCATTTTAACTTGTAGAATTTTAACTTGTATCATAAATTTTGTAATTGTTGTTGTCTATATCATCAATTCATATATATATATATGTGCAATTTTTATATATGTATATTTTATTGGAAGGAAGCTACTGAATATGGAGCATAAAAGATAATTCTGAAAACCTGGATCAAAATATTGGAACGAAGCTACCAAATATTGGAATGAAGCTATCAAATATGACAAAAATTCTGATTAAAATAGATAATTAATTGAAAAAAATTGTAAACAATAGACAGCGCTTTAGGAGAAAAGCATTGTAAAAACTAAAAAAAAAGTGCTGCATAAAGTCTGAAAGCGCTGTCTAAAGTGGGGGAATAGACAACGCTTTTAAAGGAAAGCGCTGTCTAAAGCCTATCTGGAAAAAAATTACAAAGCGTTGTCTAAAGCCCAAGCGCAGCTAAAGGGATATATAAAAAAGCGTTGTCTATTCTAAAAGTGCTGTCTAAAGTGGACATAAGACAACGCTTTTACGTTGAAAAAAGCGTTGTCTTTTCTTTTAGCAGCGTTGCTTTAGGCAGCGCTTTAAAGCGTTGTTAAAGGCCAAAAAAAGCGTTGTCTTTTCCCTTTTATGTAGTAGTGAAGCCCACCCTTTAGGCAACACTTTTCCAAAACGCTACAGTACCTACCCCATTTAACAGCATTTATTACAAGGGCTTTCTAAAACCCCCCTTTAACAGCGCTTTATCAAACCACTTTTACCCCAATAGACAGTGCTTTTTTAGAAAGCACTATCTAAGGTATGCGACCAAATCAGCGCGTTTTTGATAAAAAGCGCTGTATAAGATGTACTGTCTAATCGACATAGTGTTAGTTTATGGTGGTTTGTGTGAGCTAAGATATAAACTTGTGTATCTCTACTTTAGTATGTATATATTACTTTAATTTTTTTCTCTTTTTGTTTGAGCTTGTTGGCTTCTACCTTTGCTTGTTCTTAGAACCTTCTTGACTGTTTGTTTTTCATTGTTGATTTAATACATCTTTTATTAATCATGTCCCCTTCTTTTATTTATATCAATGGAGAAGTTGTACTAAAAAAAATCATTGTTCTTTCTGCTTAACGTGAATAAAAAGTCTCTATCTTCATGTTAGTATGTAATATTTTGACTTTTTGGGTGTGAAATAGAAATTTATTTGCTCTACATAAATGGAAGATCGTAGATATTTTAAATCAAATCATTTGCTCATTGAATGAATTATATTTTTGACTTTTTATTAATCTTGTAGCATCGTAGTATTATCACATATTTGAACATAATTTTGAATATATATATTATCATATAGATACTCATCATCTTATGCTTATTACTAATATATATCATATTTAAACCTTTCCACAACATACACATATTCAAACTAGTAAAAAAAAGTGCCAAATATAAAAAACATACAGCAACAACAAAAATACAGAAAAAAGTTTTAGTATAACAAAAAGGAAGAACATTATCCTCCAGAAGCATATCTCTCATAATGTCTAATAACTCTGAAATTTTTATCCGATCATCAATTGTCCGCCTTTAAGTTGTAAAACTTTAATACCACAGACATTCTTGTGAATTTAGTGCAACCTTTATACAACGGTTTCTCTGTATCGTTTACCAACCTCTCAAACATTTTGGAACAATCCTGAAGATCTTCTTCAAGTGCTTCTGCAATCTCTTCTACTATTTTTTGTTTTAAGCGTGCATCGTACACCCTTTTTTGTATGGATATGCGGGACCTGATGCTCGTTGGCAATTTACGACACCCGTATTCAGAAATTTCGATTCTTCATTTGTCTTTAAAAGTGTCTCATTCTTCCGGTGAAATCAAGTCTGCATATATACTTGGACACTCGGCATCAACAAATTTTTTTCGGTATCTCTTAGATACTTGTTTGATAAAAAAGATCTAAACCTTCTATGTCTTTTTCCGGCTAATTGAAGACAATAAACTCTTCTGGTATCATCAATATTGATAGACCTATACGAAAAACATACAAAGAGTGTGTTACTATAAGTAATTTAAAGATATAATCATAATAAAAAACAAATAACATGACATATGGTACCTGTATCTCACTCCAGATTTTGTCTTTAGCGGTATCCAACTGCTCATTTCTCCAATTATCACAAGTAATTGGAACTTCTCTCCTTAAAGTGAACCAATGTAACTTGTCAATTTAGAACCGTTAGGTTCAATTAGTTTCTTATTTGAATTCCAATGCACATCATACTTTATTCCTCTATTTCTATCATGAATTATTTTCTTCATAATACTTTATTCCAAACTGAGTACACACATCTTTCACCTTTTCAAAAATTTGGTCACCTGACAATGCAGGTAGAGCTTTATGTTGTTCGGTGTCTCCATTGAATGCCTTTCTCCACCCACGGTAGTGATGTTTAGAATTTAAGAATCTACGATGACCTCGAAAGACTTTCTTCTGACAAAGGTCTTATCTCAATAAATGTGATTGCAACCCAACTGCGTCAACCCGACCCACAAAACAACAACTTAAACAAGGATATTTCATTCGATTGGCGTCTTCGGCGTGTTTAACAGCAAACTACACGAATTCCAATACCCCATTCGTACTCTTTGGAAAATCGATTGGCAGACATCCATTTTTTATCCATGGTCTTACTATTAAGTAAGCTAAACAAAAACAATACTTAAAAAAAAGGACAGAGACTAAAAAGCTTAATACCAATTAGGCATATTCATAGAAAATCATAGGAAAAGCTTAATACTTGTAGAGAAGTCAACAACTTCTAAAACTACACAGTGTAATATTCTTGGAAACGCTCAGAAACTCAACTCCTCACAAGTAACCTATATAAATGATCAATTAATTTCATTATAATAAAAAAAATCTATAGAATAAGAATTACATTAGAATATAAATACTATAACTACCCTTTTTAATATATAATAATATAATAAAATAATAATAATAATAATATAATAATAATATTATATTATTATTATTATTATTTTAAAAAAATCAAATTTTATTTTTCTAAAAATGTATATTAGTTATTTAGCAATTAATATTTAGAACTATAAAATTTATCATATTTTTTTAAAACTATTTTAAAAATAGTGAAATCATAAAGTAATTTAATTTGACGCATGTAAGAACCGAGGTAACTTGTACATTCTTGCTAACATATATTTTACTAATAAAATAATATTAAACTAATAAAACAGTTTCAATTATATGAGTTCTTTCATTTTCAATTTCAACTCTATGTGAAGTGCTTTCAATTTCAACACTATAAGTGTTATTACGACAACTTCACAAACCAGAATTTATAGTTCGATTAATTGTATATGAATATATTTTCTCTCAATCAATACATGCAATACTCATTGTGACATTTACACAAACATCTTACATACAAAACTCATTGTGACATTTTCACAAACACCTTACATGCAAAAACTACATGCCACACAAAATACAACATAATGTAACATTATCAACACTAAATCAACACTATCAACACTATCAACTAAACCAAATGCAACATTATATATCAATATTATCAAATATATCAAAAATCATACCTAGAAGAGAACCTTGGTTGTGAATGAAAGAAAGGATGAAACGGTCTTGAATGGAAGAAGGATGAGAACCTTGAATAATGTGGAACAAATAGAATCGATTTTGTTTAGAATCAAATGAAAAAAATGGAACTTAAGCGCTGGTGAGGGTTCGTACTGTGCTGGGCGTGAAAACGGTGTTCTGAAAATAATAAGCTTACTGTGTATACTGAGCGTATTTTTTTTTTAATAACAGGACTTTAGACAACGCTTTTTAAAAGCCCTGCTTAAGCCCACCCTTTATCAGCGCTTCTAGTAGAAAGCGTTGCGTAATCTCCCATTTAGGCAGCGCTTCTACAAAGCGCTGCGTAAGCCCACCCTTTAGGCAGCGCTTTGTAAGCCCACCCTTTAGGCAGCGCTTTTCCAAAATACTACAGTACCTACTCTATTTAGCAGCGTTTATTACAAACGCTTTCTAAAACCCCCTTTAACATCACTTTATCAAACCACTTTTACCCCATTAGACAGCGCTTTTTTAGAAAACACTATTTAAAGTATGCGACCAAATTAGCGTGTTTTTGAAGTAGACTTTTTAGAAAACACTCATTGTGACATTTACGTAAACATCTTACATACAAAATTCATTGTGACATTTTCACAAACACCTTACATGCCACACAAAACACAATATAATACAACATTATCAACACTAAATCAACAGTATCAACAGTATCAACTAAACCAAATACAATATTATATATCAATATTATCAAATATATCAAAAATCATACCTAGAGGAGAAGAGAACCTTGGTTGTGAATGAAAGAAAGGATGACACGGTCTTGAATGGAAGAAGGATGAGAACCTTGAATAATATGGAACAAATAGAATCAATTTCGTTTAGAATCAAACAAAAAAAATGGAACTTAAGCGCTGGTGAGGGTTCGTACTGTGCTGGGCATGAAAACGGTGTTCTGAAAATAATAAGCTTACTGTGTATACTGAGCGTGTTTTATTTTTTTTAATAACAGGACTTTAGACAGCGCTTTTTATAAGCTCTGCTTAAGTCAACCCTTAGCCAGCGCTTCTAGTAAAAAGCGTTGTGTAATCCCCCATTTAGGCAGCGCTTCTACAAAGCGCTGCGTAAGCCCACCCTTTAGGCAACGCTTTTAAAAAGCGCTTTGTAAGCCCACCCTTTAGGCAACGCTTTTAAAAAGCGCTTTGTAAGCCCACCCTTTAGGCAACGCTTTTCCAGAACGCTATAGTACCCACCCCCATTTAGCAGCGTTTATTACAAGCGCTTTCTAAACCCCCCCTTTAACAGCGCTTTATGAAACCACTTTTACCCCCATTAGGCCGCGTTTTTTAGAAAGCGCTATTTAAGGTATGCGACCAAATTAGCGCGTTTTTGAAGTGGACTTTTAACAGCGCTTTTGATAAAAAGCGTTGTCTAAGGTGTGTTGTCTAATCGACGTAGTGTTAGTTTATGGTGGTTTGTGTGAGCTAAGATATAAACTTGTGTACCTCTACTTTAGTATGTATATATTGCTTTAATTTTTTTCTCTTTTTGTTTGAGCTTATTGGCTTCTATCTTTGCTTGTTCTTAGAACCTTCTTGACTGTTTGTTTTTCATTGTTGAATTAATACATATTTTATTAATCACGTCCCCTTCTTTTATTTATATCAATGGAGAAGTTGTACTAAAAAAATCATCTTCTTTCTGCTTAACGTGAATAAAAAGTCTCTATCTTCATGTTAATATGTAATATTTTGACTTTTTGGGTGTGAAATAGAAATTTATTTGCTCTACATAAATGGAAGATGGTAGATATTTTAAATCAAATCATTTGCTCATTGAATGAATTATATTTTTGACTTTTTATTAATCTTGTAGCATGGTAGTATTATCACATATTATCACATAATTTTGAATATATATTATCATATAGATACTCATCATCTGATGCTTGTTACTAATATATATCATATGGATACTCATCATCTGATGCTTGTTACTAATATATATCATATTTAAACCTTTTCACAACATACACATATTCAAACTAGTAAAAAAAAGTGGCAAATATAAAAAACATACAGCAACAACAAAGTTTTAGTATAACAAAAAGGACAAAGAATGCAATTAACACCCAAACTGCAGCAAGAGGACGAAGATATAGCTACATCTTAAATACTAAAAAACCCAAATATTAAGCCATGTCTAATGACATCTTATTTATTAGTTAAGATTGATGATCTTGTAAAATTCATGGTTCAAAATAAACCCTTTTCCTTGCAACTTTGAATGGCATCCTCAAACATTTCCTCAATACTATGTTTGAACTCAAATCCAGCATCAGTGAGTTTCTTTGATGTTAAATGTGGAAGCTCTAGACCTTTAGGCCCCCCAAGCAATCTATAGAAAAAGAAATAAATATTAGTATCAATTAAAGAAAGTTCACATTGATTTAGAATATAGAAAACAAACTCACTTGGACTTTGGAATTTGAAATTCAGGATGCTTTGAAGAAACAATGTCAACTACTTCCTCAACAGTTGCAACGAATGGTGAACAATTGTATCTCCCTTTTGGATTAGGATGTTCAAGTAAGAATATATGTGCTCGCGCAACATCGTCAACATGCACCATATGGAAACGAGATATTGGACTGTGGTCAGTATTACCTGAATGCAACTTTCAATTGTTAATTTTGTTTAACTATTAGTATGAATATTCAATATAAAAAAAAATCACTTACCAAATAAATAAGGTAGTACACCATAAACAGAGGTAGGAAGCTTAGGGCAAATGAAGGCTCCAACAATAATAGTTGGTATAATAGTCACAATATCCAACCCATTTTGTTGTCCGTACTCGAGAACAGCTTTCTCCGCTTGTGTCTTAGAAATTGAATAAGCCCAACCAAATGGTTTATGATTTCTAAGAATGTCTATATCGCTCCAATAACTTTCGTCCATTACATCCTTTGCTTTTTCTATGTCTTGACAATAAACAGCAGAAGCACTTGAAGTGTAAATCACTCTCTTCACAGTCTTAGAGTTTTTGCAGGCTTTAAGAATTCCTAATGCTCCATCAATGCTTCTTTTTGTCACTATTTCTTCTGGTTCTTTCTCTTCAAAATCAACCGAAGCGGCGGTGTGGAATATTCCAACGCACCCTTCAATTGCTGGGTTGAAACTTTCTGGTTCGGCAAGATCAGCAATGAAAAATTTTAGTTTTTCAGATGCTCCTGGAAGATTTGTGAGAAAGCTAAGATCTCTCTTTTTCTCTGGATCAGCTCTAACAGTGGTATTAACAGTGTAACCATTTTCAAGGAGACTCTTGATGATCCATGAACCAAGAAAACCTGTACCTCCTGTTACACAAACTCTTCCTTTTCCTTCTGCCATTATCACACTTTTGTTACTTTTGTATGAATGTTTTTGTTAGTTCTGTATGAATGTTTTTGTTAGTTCTGTATGAATGAATGTTGATGGTCACATACAAATTTATATATATAGACACATCCAATGTTGTTGGTCATCACCTTTCTTCCCAATATTATTATATCAATATTACATTCCTAAGTAAACAATCGGAACGTGGAATAAAAAAATTGTAAGTCAATATTTTCAGTCAAATAAAAAATATTCTAGAAGTTGAATTTTGCCGCAGACGAGTTTGAATGAATGACGCGTTATCTCTAAATTGATTGGAATATGGATGGGAATGGAACTAGGATATATGATAGTAACGTTGAATAACTTTCATCATCTTAATTGGGTGATATTTTCAATGGCCAAATAATGAGATATATTTCCAACATTATGGGCCTGTTTGATTTTATTTAATGTTATATAATTTTGTGTAAACTAAATTTATTACAAATTTTTTTGAAATCTTTTTTAGATGTTAGAATTTCTCACTGCCAGAGGTTGGCAAGTGGGAGGGGGAAAACTTAGGTTTGAGATCTTCAATGGAGAAGATCTCGCATATTTTAGCATGAGTAGGTTTTGATACGTAACTTCCTCTTATTATTTAGGGATTTTATTCCTTTGTCTCCACCTGATAAGTGTTGGTGGAGTAATTCTAAATATCACTCTTATTATGTGACTTATGCGTACTCTTTTCTTCTCTCTCACGAGGCTTATGGAGATTGTCAAGTCTTAGTGTCAGAGTCGGGTCTCTCTAATATCTGGAGTAGTTAGTCCCCTCTAAAGTGATAGTTTTCTCCTAACAACTCCTAAAGGATAGGATTTTCACCAGAAAGAATTCGTTGAAGAAGGGGATTGTCGTTAGCTCGAAGGGCGTTTCTTGCTCTTTTTGTTCGAGGTTTGTAGATGGGATTGTCGTTAGCTCGAAGGGCGTTTCTTGCTCTTTTTGTTCGAGGTTTGTAGATTCGTCCTCTGAATTTTTTGTCACTTTTGATGAAGTGTCTTTTGTGTGGTATAAGATTTTTCACATGGATAGGTTGGTTTAAAGTCATACATAGGAATTCTTTGATCCTTTTTTAGATGGTTTTCTCTACTGATGATTCGTCTAGGATTAGGGGAAGGCTTATGATTTTGCATGAATTGATCCGGTCGATTTGGAAATCTCATAAAGATATAGTGTTCTCAGATAAATTGGTGTCAGTGAAAGACGTAGAAAATGTACCTGTTGAAAAAACTATTATTCTCACAACGAAAAAGTTATGGCATTTGGATGAGTTAGAAGTATCTAAAAAAATGAGCTCAAATGTAAATTTCAAAGTGTGAAATGTAGTTTTTGAGGTTTTGCATGTATTGGCCGAAAATTACAAATAAATATAGGCATCGCCGAGATGATACAAATTTTACAGTTCCTCTCTATGCATTATGAGAGAAGTTCCTCCAAAATATTATCCCAAAACATGATTCATATGTCAATCTTTTTGTTGTTTAAACCTCTATGACACTTGAAACTCAACCATATAATACGAGTAAGTAAGTAAGACAGGGAATTAGTTTGGGATTCATTAGCATGAGACAATACCGCATGATTATAATGCATTGTAATGGCCTTTAGGATATGAGAAATGATTAACAAGGACAATTAGGTGAAATTTATGAATTAATGAAAAACGAACAATTGTGAAAGCATTTTCTAAGAATGTTTTCATTTAATCAAGAACGATAGTTGATGGCACAAAAACAACCAAATGGTGCCCAAATCTCAACCATAAACAGTGTTTAGTATAGATCAATAAATGTTGCTTTTAGGACTCTGTCAGCACCATATGATGAATCAAAGTCTTCAGATTCTTGTGGGAGTATGGTCACAAGGATGAAACTTAAAGTAATTGACAAAAGGAAACCACCAGAAGTGGAGTCAATGCATTAAATTGACCCACCAAGGAGAAATTAATTATGTCTAAACATAGTAGGAATTGACACACTAAGAGATCTTTCTTGATTCTGTGTGTGGTGATGCATGGTTGTAATTAGTTGGTAGAGCGATTTATCTAGTCAATTTATTACAAACAATATCTTAGCCTGCTAAATATATAATTTGAGGTTACCCTTCATAGCTAGCTTCTTAGAGGGACTATGGATGCTTAGCTCATAAAAGCTTTAGGCAATATCAGGTTTATGGTTTACTTAGATGTTGTTGGTCACACATGTGCTAACAAATATATTCAATGAGTCCATAATATTGTCTGGAGAGCCCAAGTATCATTTGAAATTTCATCGTGAATGGATTTTGTTATTGCAATTGTTGGTCTTCAATGAGTAATTCCTAGTAAGTTCAAGTCATCAGTTGACGTTGACTACATCTATGGCCTTTGTACACTTTGCATGTTTCTCTTAATGATTAATTGGTTCTATAAAGTGTTTGACTTGCAACAATGTGGGTAGTTTTTTTCCCACGATGTTGTGAGAAGTCCTTTTAGCCTTATGATTTAGAGTATGCAGAAATGGTTACAAGGTTTACGTAAGTGAAGATGAAAAAGGATCATTGTCGATTCCTTATATGTAGTCTAACATGTGAATCAATATGAACACATATGATGGGTTTGAGGCGTCATGTATCGAAGCTACTATCAACCTCTTTCCAATTTATTTTGCACGATGAATGTTGGCCTTCCGTGAGATCTTGCCTCTCATGGAAAATTGAAAATTGTGACATTTGTTGAGTGCGCCATGATAGATCGTGGTTGTGAGTGTGCTAATGTAAACCCTAATAACTAATCTATATTGGTTGTATTTGTTTTTCATTCATAAACTTGATATATATATATATATATATATATATATATATATATATATATATATATATATATATATATATATATATATATATATATATATATATATATATATATATATATATATATATTGTGTTACTTGTATGTGACATAACAAAGTCAATGGAAAAATTAGTATCTTTTATGGTATATTAAGTGAGACTTAATTGTGAGACCTCATTAAACTTAAGGATGTTATTCTTAAAGTATTAGTAGTAAAACTTTACTATCAGATAGGAGAACAATAATGCATAGAGACTATTATTTGAGAAGACTGATGAGCGTATCTTGAGGGTTACGGATATGATATATCAAGTCTTCGTACAAGTATAAATATTAGGAATAATATTTATACTCGATTTATCCACCATAAAATACTACTCATGTAAGTGTCATAAGTTATTTTCATAGTGATAGTGATGTATATAACCTTTCGAGCTAAAAGTACTATGGACCATAAATATATAGTCAAGTACTTTATTATCAATCAAACTTTTTCCATAACACGATGATCATAAAGATGGTTAATGGATAGATCACATATTTTGATAATAAATTGTATATAGTACATAATTGTTTCTTAAAAAAATTGAACTTATAGATTAGAAATAATGTTTCTTGTAAATTATAAATATTGTTCCTTGAAATTCATACATTAAAACACATTTAATAACAAATTATAATTAAAAATAATTTTCTAGTAAACACATTTAATAACTTTTCTTTAAATTAGAAACAACTTTCCTTTAAACACTTTTAAATTAGAAATAATTTTTGACCACATTTAAATTCATATTCATTCTTTTTTTTCATACCATATATTCATATATTCATGTGTATACAAAATTAAAAACAATATATAATACCATTAAAAAATTTCTGCATTTAAATTCAAAAACCCAAATAATTTATTAAAGATTAATAATATTTATAGAATAATATAATATTACATATTAAATATAAAATATTTTAAACAAATAATATAATGGAAATATAAAGTATGACAAATAATTATGTAATATATACAATTTACTAGCAAAATAAGTCATAATCAACGAGACGACCTAGTGTAGGAGCCTCTTGTTGAAGCCTAACTTTTCGAAGAAATTCAATAATCAACAGAAACCATGCATACATTTGTTTTTCTTTTATAATTAATTAAATTTATAATATTAATTAATAAATTAAATATATAATAAATTAAATTAATAAATTCAATATATAATAAATTTAATATATAATAAATTTAATATATAATAAATTCAATATGTTAAATTAGTATAATAAAATTAATAAATTAAAATTATAAATTTAAAAATTAATTAGTAGGTTTAATTAATTAGTACGGTACAAAAATTCAAATTTGAAAGTAAAATTTTTTTTTTTTAAGTTTATGGGTCATCTTGGTTGGTATTATTGTCAATGTCAAAATTATCTTCGTTTCCGTCATCCTCCGGCTCTTGACCACAAAAGTTTTGATTTCCACTAAACCCTTACATAAATTGTCTCATTTGTTGCTCCATATCAGCTTGCCTCTTTGCCATGACTTTCATTTGTAGTTGTTGTTTTTGCCTCATTGCCTCCATTTGGGCTTTCTTGTCGCCTCACGTTACGCTGAATCGCGTCTCGCCTAATTTAACGCCAATTGTCATACCGTTTCAAGTTGTTCTGGTGTCAAATTCCGTTGACATGACCCCCCTTCCACATCTCTAACTCTTTAAAATAGAGTTCTATCCCCACTTCTCAAGGTGCCCGCCAAATTTCCACCACCAAAAAAACAACCGTTAGGGCCTTTTCAACCAATGATTTGATCCCAAATATAAAAATCCACATCTGGATGAAGCGACTCTCCCTCTCCTAGAGTATATTGAGGATTATGAATCAGAAAATTTGCAAGCAATGTCTGATAATCCTCCTATACATTCAATAAAAAAATAAAATAAAATATTTAATAAATTAAATTAAATTAAATAATATTAAAAAAGTTGCCAAGTGATTTTTACGACACAACTTCTCAATTGCCACATGATTTGCACGTCACAGTTTCTCAGTTGCCATGTGAAAAACACGACACAAAATTGTCATTAAATAAATAAAAAAACACAATAACGTAAATTAAATAATTTACGAAAGCTTTTAGAGTCATTCGTCAACAAAATTCCCGGTTTTCTTTGTCCGAGTCTTTTTAACCAACTCAATCATCAATGAAGGTCTTCCCAAATTCTTGGTCTAAATAATAAAATTAACATTAATTAATAAAATATATTATGAATTAAAATATAACTTTAAAAGTGCTAATATTTACCATGTGTCCAACATGTTTTGCGATACTTATACTTCTAACTGCATTAACACAACCCCCTTTTTCAGATGCTCTCATCTTTTTAAAATTTTTGGATTTAGCCCGAAATTCGGGTGACTCCTAATATTTAGATGTTAGAATTTCTCACTACCATAGGTTGGCAAGTGGGAGGGGGAAAACTTAGGTTTGAGATCTTCAATGGGGAAGATCTCACATATTTTAGCATGAGTAGGTTTTGATACGTAACTTCCTCTTATTATTTAGGGATTTTATTCCTTCATCTCCACCTGATAAGTGTTGGTGGAAATTCTAAATATGACTCTTATTATGTGACTTATGCGTACTCTTTTCTTCTCTCTCATGAGGCTTATGGAGATTGTCAAGTCTTAGTGCCAGAGTCGGCTCTCTCTAATATCTGGAGTAGTTAAGTCCCCTCTAAAGTGATAGTTTTCTCCAGACAACTCCTAAAGGATAGGATTGTCACCAGAAAGAATTCGTTGAAGAAGGGGATTGTCATTAGCTCGAAGGGCGTTTCTTGCTCTTTTTGTTCGAGGTTTGTAGATTCGTCCTATTAATTTTTTGTCACTTTTGATGAAGTGTCTTTTGTGTGGTATAAGATTTTTCATATGGATAGGTTGGTTTAAAGTCATACCTAGGCTTATGGTTTTGCATGAATTGGTCTGGTCGATTTGGAAATCTCATTATGATATAGTGTTCTCAGATAAATTGGTGTCAGTGAAAGACGTAGAAAATGTGAGCATTCCTTTAGCTTAGAAATAATATCTTGATAGGTATGTGGGGAGTTCTTTCAAAGTATAGCTCAAGAACCCTATCTGACATTTGGGCCAATAACATCATGAGTGTCTTCTGTCTCCTCTAGCTGTGTTCTTGTTTATAAGTGGAGATTGCTGTCGTTTTGCATGTCTTTGTTGGGGAGATCTAGATAGCAATCTTTTCCGGTGCTTCTAGTTTTTTCCTTTCTACAACTTTCTTTTCTTGTATTAGTTTTTTTAATTCTTTGATTTGATGCTATTGGTGTTTTCCTTTTTCTTTGGATGTTATTTCATTTCCTACTTTGTTGTGTGTTTTAGTAATTCCTGCGTTGCTTCTCATCTTTCAATATTGTACTCTAGGCCTTTAGTGTCTCATTATATTTATATATTTATTTTTAAAAAACCATTTTCGTTGCTCAATAGCTCGCTACATCTGTTATTATTGTGCGTTGTTACTTAACTTGATTGTGATGCTAATTTTTTATCACATATTTGTTCATATCTCTTTACTTTAGTTTGATGTACAAAAAAAATATTTTTTTTGTAATTTTTGTACCTGTTGAAAAAAACTATTGTTCTCATATCGAAAAAGTTATGGCATTTGGATGAGTTAGAAGTATCTAAAAAAAATGAGCTCAAATGTAAATTTCAAAGTATGAAATGTAGTTTTTGAGGTTTTGCATGTATGGGCCAAAAAATACAAATAAATATAGGCATCACCGAGATGATACAAATTTTACAGATCCTCTCTATGCATTATGAGAGAAGTTCCTCCAAAATATTATCCCAAAATATGATTCATATGTCAATCTTTTTGTTGTTTAAACCTCTATGACACTTGATATATATATATATATATATATATATATATATATATATATATATATATATATATATATATATATATATATATATATATATAGACATTGTATATATTGTGTTACTTGTATGTGACATAATAAAGTTAATGGAATAATTAGTATCTTTTATGGTACATTAAGTGATACTTAATTGTGAGACCTCATGTCAATATTACTACTGTTAGCATAGCTTTACTATTTTACTCTTTGGTAAATAGTTATTTACTGTAATTAGCTTTATTACGTAGCAGTATATATAAGCTACTGATCATCAATGTAACAGTTAGATTATCCTTTTCATTATTCAATCAAAGTAAGAATGAGTTCCCTTACTATCTTGATCCTCTTGTCAACATGGTGTCAGAGCTCATCTGAGTTCTGGTAGCCACCAGTTGTAACCGCTTTCTCCGGCTGAATCTTGATTCTTTTCTTTCTTCTTTCTCCTTGAAGGTGCATCTATGGCGCTCCAGAACCACATTGATTTCTCCACCAACTCTGCAAACCCTTACTACTTGCATCGAACGAGAATCCGACGCTGATTCTTGTTTCGCCGCCGCTAACCGCCAAGAACTACCATACCTGGTCACGTTCGATGCATATCGCGCTGATTTCGAAGAACAAAGATATGTTCGTTGATGGCTCCCTTCCGAAGCCTCCCATCTCCGATCCGATGTACGCGCCATGGATCCGATGTAATACGATGGTTTTGGCATGGCTTCATCGTTCTCTCTCCGAATCCATTGCTCGTTCTGTCCTCTGGATCGACACTGCTGCAGGAGTTTGGAAGAATTTGCACGTGCGTTTCTCACAGAGTGATATCTTCCGCATTTCCGATTTGCAAGAGGATCTGTATCGTTTTCGTCAAGGAACTCTTGATATTTCAGATTACTTCACTCGATTGAAGGTTTATTGGGACGAATTGGAGAATTATCGTCCTCTTCCTTACTGTAAGTGTTCAATTCCTTGTTCTTGTGGCGCAATCGAATCTGTTAGAGCCTATCGTGAACAAGACTTTGTTATTCGATTCCTAAAAGGCTTGAATGAACGTTTCTTGCACTCAAAATCACAAATCATGATGATGAAGCCTCTGCTGGATATTGAACATGCTTTTTCATTGGTTTTGCAACAAGAGCGAGAACTGATTAGCTCTAACCAAAATTCTGCTACTGAAATTGCCTCTGAACCTGTCGTAGCTATGCAAGTTAGTTCTAATCACCATAATTCCAATAACAAAGGGAGTTACTATAAGGGAAAGGGACAAGGTTCTTTCAAAGGGGGTAATCGTACTTGCACCCACTGTGATAAGAACAACCACATTGTTGATAATTGCTTTGAGAGGATTGGTTATCCTCCTGGGTACAAGACACACAAGCAAAAGAATCCTTCATCGCAAGCCAACAATACCTCAAATGCTGCCGTTTTGGAGTCTGTTTCACAAGGCTCGTCTGCACAGTCCATGTTTCAATTTACTCAGGAAATGTATCAAGGCATTCTTGAAGCTCTTCAACAGTCAAAACTTGGTTCCCAACCAGCAGTTAATGTTATAACAACTGCTCCTTTTGCTATGCATTCGCCTGCTTCTTCCCAACTTGGTAAGTCTTCCAATCTTTGGATATTAGATACTGGTGCTACCGATCACATCACTTTTGATCTTTCCTGTTTTACTACATATCAAAATATTATCCATGTTTCTGTATCTTTACCAAATGGCTCCCAAGTCTTGGCTTCTATTTCGGGTAGTGTGGTTATATCCCCATCTATCACTATCCACCAAGTCCTCTAAATTCCTTGTTTTCAAGTAAACTTAATCTCTGTCACAAAGTTAGCAAGCACTAATAAGTGTCATTTGAGTTTCACCACTAACTCTTGTCAAATCTTGCAGAACCATTCCTTGGAAACGATTGGTACAACTAAGCTCCAAAGAGGATTGTATGTAATAGATACTGCCACTAGTTTTTCTTCTTGCAATTCTATTTACTCTGATTCTTTTGAGAAATGGCATTCCAGATTAGGTCACCTTTCTGATTCTGGTATGCAAATTATCTCTAAGCAGTTTCCTTACATACCTTGTAAAAATAATATGACACCCTGTGATAGTTGTCATTTTTCTAAGCAAAAGAAATTATCTTTCCCTAATAGCTTTACCAATTCTACATTTCTTTTTCAAGTATTGCATGCTGATGTGTGGGGGCCCTTTGCCACAACTTCTATTTCTGGACATAGGTATTTCCTTACCTTAGTGGACGATTACTCTAGGTTCACATGGATAATTCTCCTTAAAAGCAAAAGTGAAACCAAAAATTGCATCATTAATTTTGTGGCTTATCTAGAAAATCAATTCAATACCTCTTTGAAATGTCTCAGATCCGATAATGGGGCTGAATTTGTCACCTTAACTGATTTCCTTAAGTCTAAAGGTATAAATCACCAAAGGTCTTGTATTGAAACTCCACAACAAAACGACATAGTTGAACGTAAACATCAGCATATTTTAAATGTTGCAAGATCCTTATACGTTCATGCTCATATCCCTCTCTCCTTATGGAGCTTCTGCATTCAACATGTTATTCACATCATAAACAAAATTCCTAGTCCCTTGCTTAAGTCTAAAACCCCTTATGAGTTGCTCCACAAATCCCCCTACCCTTCTCCACCTCAAAGTCTTTGGTTGTTTAGCTTATGCAACAACTATTCAAGCTCACATATCTAAATTCGATCCCAGAGCAAGATATTGTGCCTTTATTGGCTACAAAGATGGAACCAAGGGTTATACCCTCTATGACCTCCACTCTCATGATATTTTCCTTTCACGAAATGTCATTTTCTATGAGGATACCCTTCCATTTCAATCTCTATCCAATCAGTCTTCTTCCCAAGAGTCCCAACACTTTCCTATATCTGTTGGATCTTTGGATATTGATGACATCTCTCCTTTATCAAATGGTCCCTCACATAATCCCAACATCAACCCTACTGCTGCAGCCCAGAACCCTGCAGACCTAAACGTTATGGACCAAAATTTGCAGGACTTTGTCCCTGCTTCTATAGCAGACCAGTCAGCTGTCATATCTCCACCTGTTAATTCTGCACCAGTTCACCCTCCTACTCCACTTCAGTCACCTATAGGTCATTCTCATTCCACCTCATCTTTAGCTGAACCCAACTCAACCTATATTCCAGCTCATGCTAGTACTGAAACCAGTCCCTCCACCCCTCTTAGAGTCTCAACTCGTATTAAAAGACTTCCAAGTTATTTGCAGGACTATCACTGCAATAATATATCTAGCTGTACTAATCAAAATTCTACTTCTACTGCTTATCCTCTTTCATCTGTTTTGACTTATAATCATTGTTCTCCTGCCTATAAATTGTTTTGCTGCTCTATTTCATCTAACATTGATCCCAAAACTTACAACCAAGCTTCCAAGTTTGACTGTTGGAAGGAGGCAATGAATGCTGAGATTGCAGCTCTAGAGGTAAATAATACATGGACTGTTGTGGATCTTCCTTGTGGCAAGACTCCAATAGGTTGTAAATGGGTGTATAAGATCAAATATCATGCTAATGGATCCATAGAAAGGTACAAAGCTCGCCTTGTGGCCAAAGGCTATACACAAATGGAAGAGGTGGATTACTTTGACACTTTTTCTCCCGTAGCTAAGATGACTACTGTGCGTGTTTTATTAGCTCTTGCTTCTGCTAAAGGGTGGTTTGTAGAACAATTGGATGTGAATAACGCCTTTCTTCATGGTGACCTACATGAAGATGTTTACATGACCCTTCCCCCTGGTTATGCTATGAACTCTTTGAAGGTATGCAAACTGAACAAGTCACTCTATGGCTTGAAACAGGCCAGTCGCCAATGGTACTTCAAACTCTCTACTGCCCTTGTGTCTATGGGTTACAACCCCTCTCAAGCTGATCACTCCCTCTATGTAAAGTCTCATGGTTCTTCCTTTACAACTTTACTTGTTTATGTTGATGACATCGTCTTGGCAGGTACGTCCCTTGAGGAAATTAAGCTTGTCAAACAGTCTCTTGATCAACAGTTCAAGATCAAAGACCTTGGCCAACTCAGGTTTTTTCTTGGCTTAGAAATTGCTCGTTCCTCCTCTGGTATTTTTCCAAATCAATGGAAGTATGTTCTTGAGCTCCTTGAAGACACTGGGTTCCTTGGTGCTAAGCCTGCTCCTGTACCAGTTGACCCTCACACCAAACTTTCGGCTACTGATGGTGATCCTTATGCAGATCCATCCGGCTATAGACGCCTAATTTGGCAGACTTCTCTACTTGACTCATACTAGGCTTGATATCTCTTTTGCTGTCCAACATCTCAGTCAGTATGTTTCCAAGCCCTTAGTCCCTCATTATAATGCTGCTACTCGCGTTTTGCGCTACTTGAAATCCTGTCCGGCTAAAGGCATTTTCTTCTCCAGTCAGACTCCATTGCAGCTGCACGGTTTTGCAGATTTTGACTGGGCTTGTTGCCCCAATACTCGACGATCTATTACTGGCTACTGCGTATTATTTGGCACTTCATTGGTCTCTTGGAAATCTAAGAAGCAAAATACGGTTTCTCGCTCTTCCACTGAGGCAGAATACCGTGCTTTAGCATCTTTAACATGTGAGCTACAATGGCTTCAATATTTGTTCAATGATTTTCAAGTTTCTTTTTCGCAACCGACTTCGGTTTATTGTGAAAACAAGTCTGCCATTTATCTTGCTCACAATCCCACACTCCATGAGCGTAGCAAACATATAGAACTGGATTGTCACATTATTCGGGAAAAGTTGCAGTCCAAGTTAATT
>CATIWC010000922.1:0-201873 GCA_948472305.1 Vicia faba | reverse complement strand
ATCTTATTGACTTTTTTATTAGTTTACATTTGATTTCATATACATCAACATTAAAAATATATATTTTTGATAGAGAAAAATGGTTGAAAAAAAATAAATTTAAAGGTAATTTGTTATGTTATTTTTTAATTTTCCTCTTTTGATATTTTATTTAAATTTTTTTAAAAAAAGAGTAGTAGTAACATCATAGTGGGTGAGAGTATTTAGGACATTTTTGGAGAGTACAAATCACAAAAAAAAAAATTTTAAAAATTGTTGTAATAAAGAAGAGTCGGGGATAGAAATAAAATTAAAATAATTGTGTGAGAGATATAATATATCAGTGATCATTATTAGATTGTCTTAGTTTTTTCATTTATATTTTTTTCTGTTCTCAATTATATTCTTATTTTAATTTATATAAAAATATTCCAATTGTATTTTCATTTGATATTGAAATATAAATATTTTTTTTAAGAAAGATAAACAAATATATTAATTCAAAACAATTATCTGTACATGCCGATAAAAAGATCCAGGCTACTCGAGGACTAGGAATTACAAGAAATCAAATAAAATTACATAAAATCACCCCATACTTTGTGTTTCATCTTATATTTTTCCATCCTCGTACTAATTATATCCTTAATATCTTCAAGGTTGAGCTCCTATTTAGTTTTACCTTGGAAAATAATGAGATTATGCGTTGTCCATATGCTATACAACGCCTCAGCAAACCTTACCTTTATCCTTTTACAATTCAACGGTTTGCCTTTAGTCATTTTAACAAACCAGTCATGGCTCCATTGAACATTACTCAGCTTCTGGTGAACTAGCATCCAATCAAATACTTGATTCCACACATTCTTCATATACTGTCAATCGTAGCATAGGTGTTTGATGCTCTGCTGCATTCCACAGAAAATCTGTTCAGCCTGTCTTTAGTTGAAAGTCTCCCAAGGCAAGCGACCCAAACCACAAAGATTGTTCCGGGTCTTCCCTGATTCCCCATGGTAAGTTTATATTCTTGAACAAAGCTTTCAACTCCAGGAGCTATGGACAGGGGCTGAAACTCTTTACAATAATATATTATAGTCAAAAAAATAACTAAGAAATAAATTTTATAATAATATAAGCACAATAATTATTTAAATTGTAATAAATAATAATTTAATATTATTTATTCGTGCATCGCACATATAAGCATCAAATTTATATTTAATATAATATCCTTTTGTTTCTTAAAAAAACTCGTATTGTATGAAAAAAATGAAAAATAATATAAATAATAAAAATAAAAGAAAAATTTAAAACCAAAAGCATTATACTATTATGACATTCTCCTCTAACACGATTACGCTCAAATTTGATTGAATAGTTCAAACGTGCAATTTATTCTTCCACCGTCATCATCTCATATAAAGTATCTTTTTCTGGTAATGTTGAAAGTAAAAAACACAACGAGTAAGTATTTTTTAATTAAACAAATAATATTTCATTAAAGTAAAAAAAAACATTACTTCTTTTCTCATTTTTCAAAAACTATTCGTTGATCCATTCAATGGCAAAGACAAGACTATGAATCATCCTTTTTAGCAATACGGTGATCTTCCTTATTTTTGTTTTTTTTTCAATGCACTTTTTTCTATTTTATTGCTATAGAGTAAATCGACAAAATTAAAAATTAAATAAATTATACAAAGAACCTATCAAATCTGATGCAATTTAAAATTATACTCACCTCTCATGCTCTTGGATACCCCCGCCCTTAAAATTAAATTAAAATAAATAATAATTTAATATTATTTATTCAAGCATCACCGTATAAGCATCTAATTTATATTTAATATAATATCCTTTTGTTTCTTAAAAAAACTCCTATTATATGAAATAAGAAATGAAAAATAATATTAATAATAAAAACAAAAGAAAAATTGAAAATCAAAAGCATTGTATTATTATGATATTTTTGTTCAAATTAATACAATTTTACATTAATAAAAAGACAATTAATATGGCATAGTAGATATTCACTACGGACTTACAATTTGAATTGAACTGCATACTCAAACACACTTCAATTGATTCACATAACAAAAGTACAAACATCTACATTGTCTACATTAACAATCAAAGTACCTGACACTAAGAAATAATAAAAATACAAATCATTTATATGACATCATTAACCAGTAAAGTACTTGATACTAAGAGGGAAAAAACAAAGCAAAGTACTACAAATCATGACAAGCATAATATAATTATTTTTGAAAAATAAAACTCGTAAAACATATTTATAACATGATAAAGACAAAAAACAAGGCAACAACCATATTATGTGAAATTATTATTTTTGAATCTCTTGTGACTAATATATAATTGTATATAAGGAGGAATTTCTTAAAACATTATGCACTTCCTTTTTTTTGAAATTAAAACTATACAATTATATAAAATTTAAGTGTTGTTATTTTCTCGAATAATCTAAAATTAAAACTCTCTATTTATTTTCATAAATTGATTTTTTGTTATATGCTCAACTAAATAAAAATAAATAAATAAAATCTAGTTTTATAAGTATAATAGAAATTTTATTATTGTGAGATTTTTATTCTGGAAAATTAAATAATCATTATTATTTGTATAATTATAATTCCACCTCTCATAGATTCAATTATATAAATTTTCTCATCTTGAATAAAATATAAGTATTATTGATTTATACGATTGTAACTCACCTATCATGGGTATAATTATACGAATTTTATTTTATAAAATAATTAAATTTAACTTAATTATAATAAAAATTACATTTATAATAGTTATACCCTATCTGTATGTTATTATTAATATAATTTTATGTTCTAGGTACTTGTGATTATGTAAATTATAGTTCGAATACCTTATCGGTATTAAAAATTTTGGAACATAATATTTGTACATTGTTATATTTATTATTTAATACTGTTAAAACCGTTATTTGATAAATAAGAAATTATTTTGAAGACATGTAATAGTTTATGAAATACATTCATTTATTTTAAATTTTTTATTAAAATGGATTTCAATTCTCTAAGTGTTATGTATGTAATGGACATATCCTATCAGTGTTACATTACTTGACATGATTAATGTTTGATAGAGAAAATAGTTGAATTTGTTTAAATATGTTACACATTGTAGATTCATAATCCAAATATTTTTCTCTCTATCAAGTAGGAGAATTTAGCATGTCAATGGTATAAAAACGAGAATAAAATATTATTTCTTTAATATCATATTATTTTATGGAGACTTATATTGAGGATAATATAGTCTTATATTATTGATGAAAGTTTATCATTATTTGTGATGTATCCTCAATAATAGTTAAAATTAGAGTCTCATATTTTCCGTTGCGTATAACATAATATGTTTCTCAAATATGAGTGTTACATTTGTAGCATTTGAGATTTGAATAAGTTGTTAAGATGTTGTATATAATATTATATTCTATTTAAAATTATATGGATTTGATCTCATTCAGATGATGATAATCCTTTTATATGACCATCATACTGGTTTATGTGAAATCATATCGATAATGATATATTTTAATTATGTGCAAAATATGTGATTGAGTTTGTAAAACTCTATTGATGATATATTATACAACCACTTCTCTATATTGTTTTATAATAATATTATAATTAGTATTTCATTGTATAATCAGAGTATATATTACTAGCGAGCTCTAATAAATCTTTATACATGTTGGATCAATGGGAGTGCATGTGTACACAATTATATAATCTGAAAAATTTAGATTATTATTCTCATATTGTCATATATTCTTGCACGCATTATAAATATGACATTCTAAGAAGACTTCAAAATATACAATAACTCTAAGAAGGTTTATTCTATTATACCGAGAAATATATTATTCTCTTAATCTCAGAAAACATCATAGTTTGATATTTAGATTGATATTGAAAAAGCACAATAATTTTTTAGCGTGCAATAATATTGTGTTATTTTTTATCTTCAAGAATCCACTTTTGTCGGATCATAATATGAAAGTACAAGTAAATATCAATACTCCTATCGAGTATGATATTGTGTTATAAAGGTACTTATGATTAAATGTAATTACTATCGTAATAAGGTAATGCCTATATGTAATTACTATTCTTAGACCTATATGGATATTCTATGATCTTTAATTTGAAAACTCATTAGTAAATCACTAACCATAATCTTATACACATGAGTAAGTCTTATAATATATTGGGTTAGTGGGAGTTTATTAATAGCATTTTCATATGCTTGGGCCATTCTTTAATAACATATTTCTCTTAAATTAAATATGTTACTCTAAATTCATCATTCTTTATATAAATAATGAGTCTTTGACATGTATGATTTAGTTTCCCTATCGAATACAATTTCTACAGCGTGGAAATTTACTTTTCTTTTGATTGATTAGTGTTTTGATCATAATTAGTAATCTAATGTTAATTTTTTTAATAATTTATTATTGTCATCCAAGTGGGAGATTATTATATTAATTATTTAATTAATCAATATAGATTTATATAATCAATTGATAAATTAATTATATTATGATAGTTACACACCAAAAACTTATATTTTTAACAATTTCTTTTTATTATATTTTTAAATTGTCATGTATTTAATTTCAATATTTTTTAATTATTTAATTTCAAATCACCACATACCTCATTACTCTATTAATTTCACTCTATTCTCACTATCCCTTTTATTCACATTATTCTTCATTATCTCAATTACTCATGACTTCTTTATTTTCTTAATAAAATTTTTTTGATTCTAACACTTAATTTCATATTAATGCTATTCCTTCAAATTCTCACTCATAACATATCTATGTTACTCCATCTCATTCTCATGTTGTTGTTATCACAAAAATTAATTTTATCCTCCCCTTTTTAATGTTTATACTATTTCATGTAATTCTCACTCATAACTCCATATTTATGCTATTCCATCTCATTCTCATGTTGCAACATCACAATTTTCTCTTCTCATATATTGGTAAATATATATTAATGTTTTAAAGTTTATATTTTCTTTTATTCTTAATAATATTATCAACAAAAATTAATTTTATTCTCATACTTTTCATATTTATGCTACTCCATCTAGTTTTCACACAAAACTCCATATTTATGTTACTTTAACTCTTTCTCATATTGTTGCAACATCACAATTTTTTTCTTCTCAAACATTAATAAATATGTATTATTGTGCCTTTTTTTTTTTTAATTTCAAATTTTTAATTCTTTATATTATTATCATTTTCTATTTCGTCATCTTGATAAGCTTCTTTGCAATCACAAAACACATTCTTTTAAAGATATTGTTCAAAAAGTATATTTAAAGTTTTTTTTTGTCTTTTTAATATTTATATTTGAGTTTTTTACCCAAAGTATGTAAATCATCTTATTGTTTTTTTATTAGTTTATATTTGTTATCATATATATATATATATATATATATATATATATATATATATATATATATATATATATATATATATATATATATATATATATATATATATATATATATATATATATATATATATATATATATATATATATATATATATATATATATATATATATATATATATATATATATATATATATATATATATATATATATATATATATATATATATATATATATATATATATATATATATAATTGTATATTTATTTATAAGTACATCAACATTAAAAAAATATATTTTTGGTAGAGAAAAATGGTTGAAAAAAAATAAATTTAAAGGTAATTTGTTATGTATTTTTTTTAATTTTCCTCTTTTGATATTTATTTAAATTTTAAAAAAAAGAATAGTAGTAACATCATACTAGGTGAGAGTGTTTAGGACATTTTTGGAGAGTACATATCACAAAAAAAAATTATTTTAAAAAATTGTTGTAATAAAGAAGAATCGGGGATAGAAATAAAATTAAAATAATTGTGTGAGAGATATAAATATTCAAATTGTATTTTTATTTGATATTGAAATATAAATATTTTTTTTAAGAAAGATAAACAAATATACTAATTCAAAACAATTATCTGTACATGCCGATAAAAAGATCCAGGCTACTCGAGGACTAGGAATTACAAGAAATCAAATAAAATTACATAAAATCACCCCAAACTTTTTGTGTTTCATGTTATATTTTTCCATCCTCGTACTAATTATATCCTTAATGTCTTCAAGGTTGAGCTCCTATTTAGTTTTACCTTGGAAAATAATGAGATTACACATTGTCCATATGTTGTACAATGCCTTAGCAAACGTTACCTTTATCCTTTTACAATTCAGCGATTTTCCTTTAGTCATTTTAACAAACCAGTCATGGCTCCATTGCACATTACTCATTTTGTGGTGAACTAGCATCCGATCAAACAGTTGATTCCACACATTCTTCATATAATGACAATCGTAGCATAGGTGTTTGATGCTCTGCTGCATTCCATAGAAAATCTGTTCAGCCTGTGTTTAGTTGAAAGTCTCCCAAGGCAAGCCACCCAAACCACAAAGAGTGTTCTGGGTCTTCCCTGCTTCCCCATGGTAAGTTTATATTCTTGAACAAAGCTTTCAACTCCAGGAGCTATGGACATTGGCTGAAACTCTTTACAATAATATATTATAGTCAAAAAAATAAATAACAAATAAATTTTATAATAATATAGGCACAACAATGATTTTAATTGTAATAAATAATAATTTAATATTATTTATTCGTGCATAGCACATATAAGCATCTAATTTATATATAATATAATATCCTTTTGTTTCTTAAAAAAACTAGTATTATATGAAAAAAAATGAAAAATAATATTAATAATAAAAATAAAAGAAAATTTTAAAACCAAAAGCATTATACTATTATGACATTCTTCTCTAACACGATTACGCTCAAATTTGATTGAATCATTCAAACGTGCAATTTATTCTTCCACCGTCATCATCTCATATAAAGTATCTTTTTCTGGTAACGTTGAAAGTAAAAAACAAAACGAATAAGTATTTTTTAAACAAAAAAATAATATTTCATTAAAATAAAACAGTATATGCTGACTCATACTACCTTGTTGATGTCAAAAATGGATCCAATAAAATACATCTTCGAGAAGCCTGCTCTTTATGGGAGAATAGCGAGATGGCAGATGATCCTGACGGAATATGACATACATTATACTACCCAGAAAGCTATAAAGGGCAGTGTACTAGCTGATCACCTTTCTTTAATGTAATATTATTTTATGGAGACTTATATTGAGGATATTATAGTCTTATATTATTGATGAAAGTTTATTATTATTTGTGATGTATCCTCAATAATAGTTAAAATTAGAGTCTCATATTTTCCGCTGCGTATAACATAATATGTTTCTCAAATGTGTGTTATATTTGTAGCATTTGAGATTTGAATGAGTTGTTAAGATGTTGTATATAATCTTATATTCAATTTAAAATTATATTATTTTAACTCATTCAGATGATGATAAACCTTTTATATGACCATCATACTGGTTTATGTGAAATCATATCAATAATGATATATTTTAATTATGTGCAAAATATGTGGTTGAGTTTGTAAATATCTATTGATGATATATTATACAACCACTTATCTATATTGTTTTGTAATAAAATTATAATTAGCATCTCATTGTATAATCAGAGTATATAATACTAGTGAGCTCTAATAAATCTTTATACATGTTGGACCAGTGGGAGTGTATGTGTACACAATTATATAATCTGAAAAATTTGGATTATTATTCTCATATTGTTATATATTCTTGCGTGCATTATAAATATGACATTCTAAGAAGACTTCAATATATACAATAACTCTAAGAAGGTTTATTCTATTATACTGAGATATATATTATTCTTTTAATCTCAGAAAACATCATAGTTTTATTTTTTAGGTTGATATTGAAAACGTACAATAATTCTTTAGCATGCAATAATATTGTGTTATTTTATCTTCAATAATCCACTTTTGTCGGATCATAATATGAAAGTACAAGTAAATATATCCATACTCCTATCGAGTATGATATTGTGTTATGAAAGTACTTATGATTAAATGTAATTACTATCGTAATAAGGTAATGCATATATATAATTACTATTTTTAGACCTACATGGATATTCTATGATATTTAATTTAAAAACTCATTAGTAAATTACTAACCATAGACTTATACACATGAGTAATTCTTATCTTATACACATGAGTATGTCTTATGATATGTTGGATTAGTGGGAGTTTATTAATAGCATTTTCATATGTTTGGGTCATTCTTTAATAACATATTTCTCTTAACTTAAATGTGTTACTCTAAATTCATCAATCTTTATATGAATTATGAGTCTTTGACATGTATGATTTATTTTCCCTATCGAATACAATTTCTACAGCGCAGAAATTTACTTTTCTTTTGATTGATTAGTGTTTTGATCATAATTAGTAATTTAATGTTAATTTTTTTATAATTGATTATTGTCATCCAAGTGGGAGATTATTAGATTAATTATTTAATTAATCAATATAGATTTATATATTCAATTATTAAATTAATTATATTATGATAATTACACACCAAAAACTTATATTTTTAATAGTTTGTTTTTATTATATTTTTAAATTGTCATGTATTTAATTTATATATTTTTAAATTAATTAATTTCAAATCACCACGTACCTCATTACTCTATTAATTTCACTCTATTCTCACTATCCCATTTATTCACATTATTCTCCATTATCTCAATTACACATGACTTCTTTATTTTCTTTATAAAATTTATTTTATTCAAACACTTAATTTCATATTTATGCTATTCCTTCTAATTCTCACTCATAACATATTTATGTTACTCCATCACATTCTCAAGTTGTTGTTATCACAAAAATTAATTTTATCCTCCCCTTTTTAATGTTTATACTATTTCATCTAATTCTCACTCATAACTCCATATTTATGCTAATCCATCTCATTCTCATGTTGCAACATCACAATTTTCTCTTCTCATATATTAATAAATATATATTAATGTTTTAAAGTTTATATTTTCTTTTATTCTTAATAATATTATCAACAAAAATTAATTTTATTCTCATACATTTCATATTTATGCTACTCCATCTAGTTTTCACACAAAACTCCATATTTATGTTACCCTAACTCTTTTTCATATTGTTGCGCCATCACAATTTTTTTCTCTCAAACATTAATAAATACGATTTATTGTGCCTTATTTTTGTTTTAAAATTTCAATTTTTTTATTCTTAATATTAATATCATTTTCTATTTCGTCATCTTGATAAGCTTCTTTGCCATCACAAAACACATTTTTTAAAAATATTGTTTAAAAAGTATATTTAAAGTTTTTCTGTCTATTTAATATTTATATTTGAGTTATTTACCCATAGTAGTATATAAATCATCTTATTGCCTTTTTTATTAGTTTACATTTGTTTTCATATATATATATATATATATATATATATATATATATATATATATATATATAATTGTATATTTATTTATAAGTACATCAATATTAAAAAAATATATTTTTCGTACAGAAAAATGGTTGAAAAAAAATAAATTTAAAGGTAATTTTTTATGTTTTATTTATTTATTTTAATTTTCCTCTTTTGATATTTTATTTCAATTTTTTAAAAAAAAGAGTAGTAGTAACATCATAGTGGGTGAGAGTGTTTAGGATATTTTTGGAGAGTACAAATAAAAAAAAAATATTATTTTAAAAAATTGTTGTAATAAAGAAGAATCGGTGATAGAAATAAAATTAAAACAATTGTGTGAGAGATGTTATATATGAGTGATTGTTATAAGATTGTCTTAATTATTTCATTTATATTTTTTACGTTCTCAATTATATTCTTATTTTAGTTTATATAAAAATAGTTAAATTGTATTTTTATTTGATATTGAAAAATAAATATTTTTTTAAAGAAAGATAAACAACGCCTCAGCAAAAGTTACCTTTATAATTTTACAATTCAACAGTTTGCCTTTAGTCATTTTAACAAACCAGCCATGGCTCCATTGAACATTACTCATTTTCTGGTGAACTAGCATCCAATCAAACACTTAATTCCACACATTCTTCATATACTGACAATCGTAGCATAGGTGTTTGATGCTCTGCTGCATTCCACAGAAAATCTGTTCAGCCTGTCTTTAGTTGAAAGTCTCCCAAGGCAAGCCACCCAAACCACAAAGAGTGTTCTGGGTCTTCCCTGATTCCCCATGGTAAGTTTATATTCTTGAACAAAGCTTTCAACTCCAGGAGATATGGAAAGGGGTTGAAACTCTTTACAATAATATATTATAGTCAAAAAAATAAATAACAAATAAATTTTATCATAATATAGGCACAACAATTATTTAAATTGTAATAAAGAATAATTTAATATTATTTATTCGTGCATCACACATATAAGCATCTAATTTATATTTAATATAATATCCTTTTATTTCTTAAAAAAACTAGTATTGTACGAAAAAAAATATATTAATAATAAAAATAAAAGAAAAATATAAAACCAAAAGCATTATACTATTATGACATTCTCCTCTAACACGATTACGCTCAAATTTAATTGAATCATTCAAACGTGCAATTTATTCTTCCACCGTCATCATCTCATATAAAGTATCATTTTCTGGTAATGTTGAAAGTAAAAAACACAACGAATAAGTATTTTTTAAACAAAAAAATAATATTTCATTAAAATAAAAAAAAACATTACTTCTTTTCTCATTTTTAAAAAACTATTCTTTGATCCATTCAATGGCAAAGACAAGACTATGAATCATCCTTTTTAGCAATAGGATGATCTTCCTTATTTTTATTTTTTTCCAATGCACTTTTTTCTATTTTATTTCTATAAAGTAAATCGACAAAATTAAAAATTAAATAAATTATACAAAGAACCTATCAAATCTGATGGAATTTAAAATTATACTCACCTCTCATGCTCTTGGGTCCCCCTGCCCTTAAAATTAAATTGTAATAAATAATAATTTAATATTATTTATTCAAGCATCGCCATATAAGCATCTAATTTATATTTAATATAATATCATTTTGTTTCTTAAAAAAACTACTATTATATGAAATAAGAAATGCAAAATAATATTAATAATAAAAACAAAAGAAAAATTCAAAATCAAAAGCATTGTATTATTATGACATTTTTGTTCAAATTAATACAATTTTACGTTAATAAAAAGACAGTTAATATAGCGTAGTAGATATTCAATACAGACTTACAATTTGCATTGAACTGCATACTCAAACACATGTCAATTGATTCACATAACAAAAGTACAAACATCTACATTGTCAATATAAACAATCAAAGTACCTGACACTAAGAAATAATAAAAATACAAATTATTTATATGACATCATTAACCAGTAAAGTACTTCATAATAAGAGGAATAAAACAAAGCAAAGTACTACAAATCATGACAAGCAAAATATAACTATTTCTGAAAAATAAAACTCGTAAAACATATTTATAACATGATAAAGACAAAAAAAAAGGCAACAACCATATTATGTGAAATTATTATTTTTAAATCTCTTGTGACTAATATATAATTGTATATAAGGAGGAATTTCTTAAAACATTATGCACTTCCTTTTTTTGAAATTAAAACTATACAATTATATAAAATTTAAGTGTTGTTATTTTCTCGAATAATCTAAAATTAAAAGTCTCTATTTATTTTCAAAAATTGATTTTTTGTTATATACTCAAATAAATAAATAAAAATAAAAAATATAGTTTTATAAGTATAATAGAAATTTTATTATTGTGAGAGTTTTATTCTGGAAAATTAAATAATCATTATTATTTGTATAATTTTAATTCCACCTCTCATAGATTCAATTATATAAAATTTCTCATCTTGAATAAAATATAAGTATTATTGATTTATACGATTGTAACTCACCTATCATGGGTATAATTATACGAATTTTATTTTATAAAATAATTAAATTTATTTTAATTATAATAAAAATTACATTTATAATAGTTATACCCTATCTGTATGTTATTATTAATATAATTTTTTGTTCAATGTACTTGTGATTTGTGATTATGTAAATTATAGTTCGAATACTTTATCGGTATTAAAATTTTTGTGACAAAATATTTGTACATTGTTATATTTATTATTCAATATGGTTAAAACTGTTATTTGATAAATAAGAAATTATTTTGAAGACATGTAATAGTTTATGAAATATATTCATTTATTTTAAAATTTTTATTAAAATGGATTTCAATTCTCTAAGTGTTATGTATGTAATGGACATATCCTATCAGTGTGACAATACTTGACATGATTAATGCGTGATAGAGAAAATAGTTGAATTTGTTTAAATATGTTACAACTCGTAGATTCATAATCCAAATATTTTTCTCTCTATCAAGTGGGAGAATTTAGCATGTCAATGGTATAGAAACGAGAATAAAATATTATTTCTTTAATATAATATTATTTTATGGAGACTTATATTGAGAATATTATAGTCTTATATTATTGATGAAAGTTTATTATTATTTGTGATGTAACATCAATAATAGTTAAAATTAGAGTCTAATATTTTCCGCTGCGTATAACATAATATGTTTCTCAAATATGTGTGTTATATTTGTAGCATTTGAGATTTGAATGTGTTGTTAAGATGTTTTATATAATCTTATATTCTATTTAAAATTATATGGATTTGATCTCATTCAGATGATGATAAAGCTTTTATATGACCATCATACTGGTTTATGTGAAATCATATCAATAATGATATATTTTAATTATGTTCAAAATATGTGGTTGAGTTTGTAAAACTCTATTGATGATATATTATACAAGGACTTCTCTATATTGTTTTGTAATAAAATTATAATTAGTATTTTATTGTATAATCAGAGTATATATTACTAGTGAGCTCTAATAAATCTTTATACATGTTGGATCAATGGGAGTGCATGTGTACACAATTATATAATCTGAAAATTTTAGATTATTATTCTCATATTGTCATATATTCTTGCGCGCATTATAAATATGACATTCTAAGAAGACTTCAAAATATACAATAACTCTAAGAAGGTTAATTCTATTATACCGAGATATATATTATTCTCTTAATCTCAGAAAACATCATAGTTTGATATTTAGATTGATATTGAAAAAGCACAATAATTTTTTAGCATGAAATAATATTGTGTTATTTTATCTTCAATAATCCACTTTTGTCGGATCATAATATGAAAGTACAAGTAAATATCAATACTCCTATCGAGTATGATATTGTGTTATGAAGGTACTCATGACTTCTTTATTTTCTTAATAAAATTTATTTTATTCTAACACTTAATTTCATATTAATGCTATTCCTTCTAATTCTCACTCATAACATATCTATGTTACTCCATCTCATTCTCATGTTGTTGTTATCACAAAAAATAATTTTATCCTCCCCTTTTTAGTGTTTATACTATTTCATGTAATTCTCACTCATAACTCCATATTTATGCTATTCCATCTCATTCTCATGTTGCAACATCACAATTTTCTCTTCTCATATATTTGTAAATATATATTAATGTTTTAAAGAGTCTATTTTATTTTATTCTTAATAATATTATCAACAAAAATTAATTTTATTCTCATACTTTTCATATTTATGCTACTCCATCTAGTTTTCACACAAAACTCCATATTTATGTTACTGTAACTCTTTCTCATATTGTTGCAACATCACAATTTTTTTCTTCTCAAACATTAATAAATACGTATTATTGTGCCTTATTTTTGTTTTAAAATTTCAATTTTTTAATTCTTAATGTTATTATCATTTTCTATTTCGTCATCTTGATAAGCTTCTTTGCCATCACAAAACACATTCTTTTAAAGATATTGTTCAAAAAGTATATTTAAAGTTTTTTTTGTCTTTTTAATATTTATATTTGAGTTTTTTACACATAGTAAGTAAATCATCTTATTGTTTTTTTATTAGTTTACATTTGTTTTCATATATATATTTATTTGTAAGTACATCAACATTAAAAAAATATATTTTTGGTAGAGAAAAATGGTTGAAAAAAAATAAATTTAAAGGCAACAACCATATTATGTGAAATTACTATTTTTGAATCTCTTGTGACTAATATATAATTGTACATAAGGAGGAATTTCTTAAAACATTATGCATTTCCTTTTTTGAAATTAAAACTATACAATTATATAAAACTTAAGTGTTGTTATTTTCTCGAATAATCTAAAATTAAAACTCTTTATTTATTTTCATAAATTGATTTTTTGTTATATACTCAAATAAATAAATAAAATAAAAAATCTAGTTTAATAAGTATAATAGAAATTTTATTATTGTGAGAGTTTTATTCTGGAAAACTAAATAATCATTATTATTTGTATAATTGTAATTCCACCTCTCGTAGATTCAATTATATAAATTTTCCTATCTTGAATAAAATATAAGTATTATTGATTCATACGATTGTAACTCACCTATCATGGGTATAATTATACGAATTTTATTTTATAAAATAATTAAATTTATTTTAATAATAATAAAAATTACATTTATAATAGTTATACCCTATCTGTATGTTATTATTAATATAATTTTTTGTTCAATGTACTTTTGATTTGTGATTTGTTATTATGTAAATTATAGTTCGAATACCTTATCGGTATTAAAAATTTTGTGACATAAGATTTGTACATTGTTATATTTATTATTTAATACTGTTGAAACTATTATTTGATAAATAAGAAATTAATTTGAAGACATGTAATAATTTATGAAATCCATTCATTTATTTTAAATTTTTTATTAATAAATAATAAAAGTACAAACCATTTACATTGACATCATTAACCATTAAAGTACTTGATATTAAGAACAAAAAAACAATACAAAGTAGTACAAACCATGACAAGCAAAATATAACTATTTCTGAAAAACAAAACTCGTAACACATATCCATTACACGATAAAGACAAAAAAATAAGGCAACAACCATGTTATGTGAAATTATGACTTTATTGTTCATTATATATATATATATATATATATATATATATATATATATATATATATATATATATATATATATATATATATATATATATAAATCTATCCCTTTAAACTTTTTTTTAATTCTACCTTCCTTAGCGGTGCGGCATTTCAAGATTCTAATATCTTTTAAAAATGACTTAAGATGACCTTCTCCTCCAACACGATTATGTTCAAATTTGATTGAATCACTCAAACGAGCAATTCTTCTTCCACCGTCATCATCTCATATAATGTACCATTTTCTAGTATTGTTGAAATTAAAAAATACAACAAGCAAGTTTTTTTGTAAACAAAAAATAATATTTCATTAAAATAAATAAATAAAACATTACCTCTTTTCTCATTTTCCAAAAACTATTTTTTGAGCCATTCAATGGCAAAGACAAGACTATGAATCATCTTTTTTAGCAATAGTATCATCTTCCTTATTTTTCTTTTTTTTTCAATGCTTTTTTATCCATTTTATTGCTATAAAATAAATTGACAAAATTGAAATTAAATAAATTATTCAAAGAACCTATCAAATCTGATGCAATTTAAAATTATACTCATCTATCATGTTCTTGGATATTTTTCCCTTAAAATTATGATCTCTTTGAAGTTCTTTTCCCTTAATCTTTTTCTTATCGTCTTTATTTCCCTTACTTAAAAATATTTAAATTGTATTTTTATTTGATATTGAGATATAAATATTTAATATCGATTGTAAAACTCTATAATAATATATTATAGTCGAAAGAATAAATAACAAACAAATTTTATACTAATATAGGCACAAAAATTCTCTAAATTATAATAAATAGTAATTTAATATTATTTATTCGTGTATCGCACATATAAGCATCTAATTTATATTTAATATAATATCCTTTTGTTTCTTAAAAAAACTAGTATGGTATGAAATAAGAAAAGCAAAATAATATTAATGATAAAAACAAAAGAAAAATTGAAAACCAAAAGCATTGTACTATTATGACATTTTTGTTCAAATTAATACAACTTTACATTCATTAAAAGACAGTTAATATAACGTAGTAGATATCACCACGGGCTTACAATTTGCATTGAGCTCCATACTCAAACGCATGTTAATTGATTCACATAACAAAAGTACAAACATCTACATTGTCAATATTAACAATCAAAGTGCCAACACTAAAAAATAATAAAAGTACAAACCATTTACATTGACATCATTAACAACTAAAGTACTTGATACTAAGAACAAAAAAAAAACCAAATAAAGTACTACAAATCATGACAAGCAAAGTATAACTATTTTTGAAAAAAAAACTTGTAAAACATATCCATTACATGATAAAGACAAAAAACAAGGCAACAACCATGTTATGTGATATTATGACTTCATTATTTGTTCATTCCATATATAAATTTATCCCTTGAAACTTTTTTAATTCTACCTTCCTCAGCGGCGGGGCATTTCTATATTCAAATTTCTCTTAAAAATGACTTAAGATGACCTTCTCCTCCAATAAGATTACACTCAAATTTGATTGAATCATTCAAACGAGCAATTTCTTCTTCCACCATCACTATCTCATATAAAGTATCATTTTCTGGTATTGTTTAAAGTAAAAAACACAACCAATAAGTTTTTTGTAAACAAAAAAAATAATATTTCATTAAAATAAATAAATAAAACATTATCTGTTTTCTCCTTTTCCAAAACGTATTCTTTGACTCATTCAATGGCAAAGACAAGACTATGAATCATCCTTTTTTAGCAATAGGATCATCTTCCTCATTTTTCTTTTTTTCCAATGCTCTTTTATCCATTTTATTTCTATAAAATAAATTGAAAAATAAAAAGTAAAATAAATTATACAAAAAACCTACAAATACGATGCAATTCAAAATTATACTCACCTCTCATGCTCTTGGATCCCTCTTCCCTTAAAATTATGATTTCTTTGGAGTTCTTTTCCCTTACTCTTTTTCTTTTGTCTTTATTTCCCTTACCTAAAATTATTTAAATTGTATTTTTATTTGATATTGAGATATAAATATTTAATATCGATTTTAAAACTTTATAATAATATATTATAGTCGAAAGAATAAATAACAAACAAATGTTATACTAATATAGGCACAAAAATTATTTAATTTGTAATAAATAATAACTTAATACTATTTATTCGCGCACCGCACATATAAGCATCTAATTTATATTTAATATAATATCATTTTGTTTCTTAAAAAAACTAGTATTATATGAAATAAGAAATGAAAATTAATATTAATAATAAAAACAAAAGAAAAATTGAAAACCAAAAGCATTGTACTATTACGACATTTTTGTTCAAATTAATACAATTTTACGTTCATAAAAAGATTGTTAATATAGCGTAGTAGTTATTCAACACAAGCTTATAATTTGCATTGAGCTACATACTCAAACACATGTCAATTGATTCACATAACAAAAGTACAAACATCTACATTGTCAACATTAACAATTAAAGTACCGACACTAAGAAATAATAAAAGTACAAATTGTTTACGTTGACCTCATTAACCACTAAAGTACTTGATACTAAGAGCATTAACCACTAAAGTGCTTGATACTAACAAGTTTCGTGAGCATGCAATAGAAAAATAAAATTGAATTTATGGAAGAAGATTAGTCAGCAAATCGCGAGGAAGCCGAATGAAAGATTATTTCTTATGGGAGACTTTAATTCTACAAGGGAAGAATCATAAATAAAATGGGTCAGTGAAAATCTTAGAAGGGAGGTGCAGCTATGAGTCGGTTGGACATGTTCCTTTTATCATAAGCTAGGGTACAAACATGGCCAACAAACACTCAACGAAGTTTAGATAAGGAACTATCTGATCACTTCCTAATTATGTTAAATGAATCAACTCTAAACTAAGGACAAAGCTGTTTCAGATGCTAAGTCGCCAACGTGGCAACACTACCAAAGAGACTTTGTCCAACTAGAATTCAAATTTGAGTTTCCAAAGCTGCTCAGGGAGATACACAATTTGGTCACACATCTTAGGATAAATTACACTTCTTATCCAAAACCATTCATCTTGGTTTCCTTGTTTCATTTCACGGAAAATTATCTAACTCGGTTCATACTCATAAGTAATATGAGTTATGTACTTAATTTCCAACTTTCTCAATTCTCAATCCTTAATGGAATAATCATTCATAAGTCCTACTAATAAGATATATTAGTATTATATACATCTAGCACCACTCTCACAAGGGTCTACCTCCAAGGTCATGTATTTGAGTGAACTATCTTGATGGTATACTAGGACTACCTACATATATCTTATTGTTACTAAGCAGGGTAGCGATTTGATCTCCTCGAGATTACCACTTGGTAAGTGTCTTTCAACTTTACTCTTTACGATTCTCATTAACCATATAAGTGATTCGCCCAAAACTTACTCACACTGAGCATGGTTCATAAGGTTAGCTCCCAAGGCGTCTAACTTTTCCAATGTTTCGACATATGACCACTACACAAGACATCCTCTGAAAATTCCCATTTCAAAACTATCAATCCTCTAACCTGGATTAACTTACAATCCTATTCTCAAACTCACACATCCATAATCGCTCACCAATTAAAGTAAGATATACTTAGTTCTAGTAAAGTGTGAGCATCATACTCCTTATTCATTCAATCCAAACTCTACTTCGGAAAGATAAAAACAACATAACTTCCAATAACTATTCTCACTCTTGCTATCCAAATAACAACACTCAAGATGAACTTTTACATTCCCACACACTTACCGACTTGGGTTCATTTTCGTACTTAACATCCATTGAGTACTTCACCATACGGAATTTACTTAAATGCACGACTCATAGCTTACCACTCTTATCAACTACTTCCAAGATCACCCCATACAGTTTCTTTCATGACTCATACTTAGTTCCGTACCCAAGCTTGGCTTGCTCTCGGTTTCTTGCCACGGACTTGGACTCTCAGTACACAAAACTCATCTGCTCAAAATAAAGAGTATGGTACTTCACAACTATCCCAACACAAGGTAATCCAATTATACATACTTACATAGTACCAAATTATAACTTTCTCTACTTCAACTCATACTCTAGAATCTTTGCACGTGAATAATCATCAATTGCATGCTCATATCTTGGCATCAATGAAGCCTTAATGATCTTATTTTACATTCTTCCAAATGCCCATTACGATGGTAATCTTATTACTCAAACTTATAACACCTTTCTACTAAAATTCCTTGAACCTGAAATACTTACTTTCTCACCCAACACAAATCTCTTTCAACTGTTCTTTGGCCAATTCAACATTTTGTAACAGTCTCACACTGACATTGAACTTATGATGCATTATCTGAATCACAACCTTATTTCCAAAAATAGATACCATTGGTCTATCTCACACTCTTCGTCTGGTGAAGATATGCCTTACTTGGAATTATGCAGTTATGTCCTCGAGTTACTTTGTATATCCCACCACTGTCTTAGTCTTTCAACAAAATTCACTAAAATTCAATACCTTTCAAATCTTCACCATTTCTGAAGGTACCATTATGAATATATTCCCTGAAATATTCCAATTCTTCCGAGACACTCTAGTGACCTTAAAACCTGAAACACATATGCACTACCTCACTTCTGGACCTTGTGGCATGCGCTCAACAAAGCATCCTTTCTTCCTCACTGTAAGGAATTACTTGAAATTCCTGTCCATACTAATGGTCAATCCAGTTCTACAACAGGCTCATTTAATTCTCAAGCTTTGACAAATTCATCCGATAAAAATACTCAATTTCTAACTCCTCTAGCACTACAAGATTTCTTAAACCAATCACTATCTTGCACTTCCACACTACCTGACACACAACTCTTACTATGACTTCAACCAAGTCCACTAGGTCCTCCTTAATTCCAAACTCTTGGCATGAGCATATTACCAAAACACCAGCTCTACCCGACTAGTGAGTCCCCGTGGTCGCTCAACCATGATCCAGCTTGCCGCACATATATGATTAGGTTGATCAAGCCCAATACTATATACTATGACATTAAGAATCATGTTGGCAAGCCACACTTATGAGGAAGGAATTGATATACTTCTAATATTTCAAGGTTGGGTCAAGAATCGACCTGCTCTGGTACCAATTGTAATACCTTGTGCAATATACGTCTAGAATATAAATTATACACAATATTAATTGGTACTGACACAATCATAAGTGCCTATTGAAATAATTTACATACTTGACCAATTCTATAAAATACAACATATGGTAGAAGATAAAGAAAATGCCAAAATTAAAAATCTAAGTTCTAAGTATAATTCCTTCAATTGTAAAAAATTCACAGTGGAAGATTATGACTACTCAAGATCCTCGAACATCATAAATAAATCCTCCTGTTCTTAATTTGTAAAATACTTGTAAAAAAATAACAACGATGAGGTGAGATAATAATCTCAATGAGTCCTCCTATTCCATGGGTCCCCTAAGCTCTACAAGGTTTCTACCTGATTTCTAATTCAAGCCTCCCTCTCTGTTACATGTGTATCACTCACACAATGTAACTAAAACTTGAGTGTATAAGGAATAATCACAATATATGGAAACATGTTAGTTGAATGCACCCACTCAAAAAATTACTATGAAATTATATTTATTAAATTTTAAAAACTTTCTTATAACTCATTTGTCATGCAACGTTCAGGAAATTAATAGTCTAGTAATATTTTTATCATGTAACTTCCATGAACTAAATGTGTTGAATTTTTTTTAAATGAATTAATATTTAGTATATTTAGTATATTTTTAAATAAAAATAAATAAAATATTTTTATTGTGGTACATTTTTTATGTTTACAAATATTCAAGTAGATAATTGAAACAAAGGAAATTTTACATTAATAGTTTATTAAACTCACAAAATATACTTGAAATTTTTAATAAAATATTGTACTACTAATATAATAAAATTTTATTTTTTAATAGATTAACATATGTGGTTTTTCTTCATAAATAAAATTTAAAACGTTTTAATAAATGCATTTGTACTATAATTGACAATGAATTGAATTTTTAAAATATATAATAACCTATGAATAGAATTTTTAAAATAAATAATAAATTATGAGCTTATATTTATTAAATTTAAATAAAAAAATCTTATAACTCATTTATTATGTAGCGTTCATGAAGTTAATAGTCTAGTAAAAAGAGTATTAGGAATGGATTTATATTAAATTTATTGTGTATATTTATAAATATAAATAATATTTTTATAGGGATAAATTTTTTAAAACTCTTAGAACTATATTAAATTTAACATTTAACTTATATTAAATTTTTAAAATTTAAATTTATTATTTAAATTTAAATCTTAAATATAGAGAAGAAATAGTGATTTTTTAACTTATACTTAAAAAGTAAGTGCGTGTGTTGTGTGTGTGTGTGAAATGATTTATTGATTGTGATGAAAGTTTTGTAATTTGGATAGAATATGTGGAAATCAATATAAATAATTATATATCATGTGTTAACAGCAGATCAAACTTAGTTCAGTAAAAAAGTTGTTAAACATACATAGCAAATCAACATCTATAGTGCAAAAAAAAAAAAAGATATACTACATGATATATGAGAAATTGCTGAAAATAATAAATTTCAATATATAAGAAAGTCTATGTGATAGTGAGAAACTCGTGTTAGATTAATTATTTAATTAATCAATATGGATTGACATAATCAATTATTAAATTAATTATATTACGGTCAATTATTACTAAGCACTAATTATTGATGAATTATTTAATTGGGTTTTGTCTCTGAATGTACCGTGATGGATTGGACCGTTTAGTTAAGTCCAATGAGAGATCCATGTCCTCAGCCGTTTAATTATTTAAGTGTTGCCCCTTTAAACGATTAACATACACTCTGAAAAGCTAGACGACAATGAGGGTAGTAACCCTCACATACTTATTCGACTCAATCGCTAGTCTCTTCAATCTTACAAGGTACACCGTTCTTATTATAATGATTATTCTTTGATATATGATATGCTATAATTTGTGTCTATCCGATCATATTAAATCTAATAATTGATATCAAAGCCTGATTAGATACATATTATAGCTATTATAAAATTTATGAATCTAATTTTATGGAATAAACCTTTAGCAAATTGCATTCAAAACCGTTAGTTTGCGGTCCCTTTTTCTTTCTTTCAATGGGCACTACACAACTAATATGCATTATATTGTTGTAATATTTAACATGATAATATAGTTAGTATGAATATGCAATTCAACGTGAAGCTATCATATTGATACTAATTCTTATGCTTGAATTGAGGTTTGAATTGTTTATATGTGCCTCAGTTGTATAAATACTGATTTCATTTGTATATATTAATAATTTTACCTTGAAAAATTACAAACAATTTCCACATAGCCACTGTTGTGTTGCTAGTTGGTTGACTATTTTTTTTAAATATTCAATGATTATTTTTTATATCGACAAACATTATTTTGACTAACAATGTTTTTTGTAGTGAGTTTTTCTAAAAGAGCAATTTTTAGAATTAATATTTCAATATAATTAATATTTCTAATAATTTTAGAAATTTATTAAATTTTCTTTATTATTGTAAATTTTATATTTAAAGTCAACGTATATCCTACTCTATCACCTACTTAAAAGGCTTGGATATATAACTAATTCCTACCTTAATTGTCATCAATTCAATCAAGGTAAAGTATATTATTTTGCAACCCGTGAGAATATAATTGACAGAGATGGATTATTAAGTACTGGCCTTTTTTGATTTAATTTCGTTGATTTTGATACAACATATTATTTTGGTAAAGTGACTGTAAGTATTGTTGAAACTAGGTCATACAACCGCCAAAGTAGTGTTGAGACACGTTTAAAATCTACCGTACAAAATATTATTTAATGTAAGTATTCTAAGTTGTTGGTTACTGTATTTGAGATATATTTAAAATGATGTTTCATAAAATATATAAATATTCTATCTCAGTAAAACTCATATACTATGATCTGAGTTAAATTTCAATTTTTTAAATTCTCCTTCTATTACAGTAATATCAATATTTGTTTAACTTAATAAAGTCATGCTCACTCCAAATGTCGGATAAAAGATTTTGTGTGGTTTAAATTATAAATGTGCATATATTATGATACTATCGCCAATGATTTTGATCGATCAACAATTACATTCTTTGTGTGTGGAGAGATAATAAATTGTATTGTTTCGAAAATTTGGAGTGGATATTCCAATCTTTTAGCAAAATAATTAGCATTAAATAATCAAACTATTTTGGCAGAATATTCTTTAATATTGTGATATATTTCAATCTCTAAATATAAATTATTATTAAATAATTGATTTTGATATCATATTATAATCAATTAGTTTGATATTTTATGATTTTGGAATAATTTTAATTTATACGTATCCAAAATTTTCTTATATAATATATTCAAAATACCTAAATGATGTAAATATTGTCTTTTTAAATTTTATAATAATTTTAAAATTAAGTTATATATTGCCTAATTATATAACTTCTCATTGGTAAAATATGATAATTATCTTGAGCTATTCTAAAGGCAATTTAATAATTTTATTCTCACATTATGTTAATTTAAAATATTGGTTTATATTTTGATATAACGATTTATTGTTGATTTATGAATTTTGAGACGACACATGATATTTTACTCGTCATCAAAATGCTCACTAACTCTATTTATAAGGATGATCAACGTGTCACATTTTCTATGAGATTAGTTATAATTTAATTATTATTTCTGAATCTCTTATGACTAATATATAAATACAAGGAGGAATTTCTTATAATATTATGCACTTCCTTTTTTTGAAATTAAAACTATACAATTATATAAAAATTAAGTGTTGTTATTTTCTCGAATAATCTAAAATTAAAACTCACTATTTATTTTCATAAATTGATTTCTTGTTATATGCTCAAATAAATTAAAAAATAAATAAAAAATCTAGTTTTATAAGTATAATAGAAATTTTATTATTGTGAGAGTTTTATTCTGAAAAATTAAATAATCATTATTATTTGTATAATTGTAATTCCACCTCTCATAGATTCAATTATATAAATTTTCCTATCTTGAATAAAATATAAGTATTATTGATTCATACGATTGTAACTCACCCATCGTGGGTATAATTATATGAATTTTATTTTATAAAATAATTAATGTTATTTTAATTATAATAAAAATTACATTTATAATAGTTATACCCTATCTGTAAGTTATTATTAATATAATTTTTTGTTCAATGTACTTGTGATTTGTGATGATGTAAATTATAGTTCGAATACTTTATCGGTATTAAAATTTTTGTGACATAATATTTGTACATTGTTAAATTTATTATTTAATACGGTTGAAACTATTATTTGATAAATAAGAAATTATTTTGAAGACATGTAATAGTTTATGAAATCCATTCATTTATTTTAAATTTTTTATTAAAATAGATTTCAATTCTCTAAGTGTTATGTAAGTAATGGAGATATCCTATCAGTGTGACATTACTTGACATGATAAATGCGTGATAGAGAAAATAGTTGAATTTATTTAAATATGTTACAACTCTTAGATTCATAATTCAACTATTTTCTCTCTATCAAGTGGGAGAATTTAGCATGTCAATGGTATAGAAACGAGAATAAAATATTATTTCTTTAATATAATATTATTTTATGAAGACTTATATTGAGGATATTATAGTCTTATATTATTGATGAAAGTTTATTATTATTTGTGATGTATCCTCAATAATAGTTAAAATTAGAGTCTCATATTTTCTGCTGCGTATAACATAATATGTTTCTCAAATGTGTGTGTTATATTTGTAGCATTTGAGATTTGAATGAGTTGTTAAGATGTTGTATATAATCTTATATTCTATTTAAAATTATATCGATTTGATCTCATTCAGATGATGATAAACCTTTTATATGACCATCATACTGGTTTATGTGAAATCATATCAATAATGATATATTTTAATTATGTGCAAAATATGTGGTTGAGTTTGTAAAACTCTATTGATGATATATTATACAACCACTTCTCTATATTGTTTTGTAATAAAATTATAATTAGTATTACATTGTATAATCAGAGTATATATTCCTAGTGAGCTATAATAAATCTTTATACATGTTGGATCAATGGGAGTGCATGTGTACACAATTATATAATCTGAAAAATTTAGATTATTATTCTCATATTGTCATATATTCTTGTGCGCATTATAAATATGACATTCTAAGAAGACTTCAAAATATACAATAACTCTAAGAAGGTTTATTCTATTATACCGAGATATATATTATTCTCCTAATCTCAAAAAACATCTTAGTTTGATATTGAAAAAGCACAATAATTTTTTAGCATGCAATAATATTGTGTTATTTTATCTTCAATAATCCACTTTTGTCGGATCATAATATGAAAGTACAAGTAAATATCAATACTCCTGTCGAATATGATATTGTGTTATGAAGGTACTTATGATTAAATGTAATTACTTACGTAATAAGGTAATGCCTATATGTAATTCCTATTCTTAGACCTATATAGATATTCTATAATCTTTAATTTGAAAACTCATTAGTAAATCACTAACCATAATCTTATACACATGAGTAAGTCTTACCTTATACACATGAGTAAGTCTTATGATATGTTGGATTAGTGGGAGTTTATTAACAGCATTTTTATATGCTTGGGCCATTCTTTAATAACATATTTCTCTTAACGTAAATATGTTACTCTAAATTCATCATTCTTTATATAAATTATGAGTCTTTGACATGTATGATTTATTTTCCCTATCGAATACAATTTCTACAGCGTGGAAATTTACTTTTCTTTTGATTGATTAGTGTTTTGATCATAATTAGTAATTTAATGTTAATTTTTTAATAATTGATTATTGTCATCCAAGTGGGAGATTATTAGATTAATTATTTAATTAATCAATATAGATTTATATATTCAATTATTAAATTAATTATATTCGGATAATTGCACACCAAAAACTTTTATTTTTAACAGTTTGTTTTTATTATATTTTTAAATTGTCATGTATTTAATTTATATATTTTTAAATTATTAATTTCAAATCACCACGTACCTCATTACTCTATTAATTTCACTCTATTCTCACTATCCCATTTATTCACATTATTCTCCATTATCTCAATTACACATGACTTCTTTATTTTCTTTATAAAATTTATTTTATTCAAACACTTAATTTCATATTTATGCTATTCCTTCTAATTCTCACTCATAACATATTTATGTTACTCCATCTCATTCTCATGTTGTTGTTATCACAAAAATTAATTTTATCCTTCCCCTTTTAATGTTTATACTATTTCATCTAATTCTCACTCATAACTCCATATTTATGCTACTCCATCTCATTCTCATGTTGCAACATCACAATTTTCTCTTCTCACATATTGGTAAATATATATTAATGTTTTAAAGTTTCTATTTTCTTTTATTCTGAATAATATTATCAACAAAAATTAATTTAATTCTCATACATTTTATATTTATGCTACTCCATCTAGTTTTCACACAAAACTCCATATTTATGTTACTCTAACTCTTTCTCATATTGTTGCACCATCACAATTTTTTTTCTCAAACATTAATAAATACGTATTATTGTGCCTTATTTTTGTTTTAAAATTTCAATTTTTTTATTCTTAATATTATTATCATTTTCTATTTCGTCATCTTGATAAGCTTCTTTGCCATCACAAAACACATTTTTTAAAGATATTGTTCAAAAAGTATATTTAAAGTTTTTCTGTCTATTTAATATTTATATTTGAGTTTTTTACCCATAGTAGTATATAAATCATCTTATTGTCTTTTTTATTAGTTTACATTTGTTTTCATATATATATATATATATATATATATATATATATATATATATATATATATATATATATATATATATATATATATATATATATATATATATATATATATATATATATATATATATATATATATATATAATTGTATATATATATATATGTACATCAATATTAAAAAAATATATTTTTGGTACAGAAAAATGGTTAAAAAAATAAATTTAAAGGTAATTTTAATTTTTATTTTTTTATTTTTTTAATTTTCCTCTTTTGACATTTTTTTTAAATTTAAAAAAAAGAGTAGTAGTAACATCATAGTGGGTGAGAGTGTTTAGGACATTTTTGGAGAGTACAAATAAAAATAAATTATTTTAAAAAATTGTTGTAATAAAGAAGAATCGGTTATAGAAATAAAATTAAAACAATCGTGTGAGAGATGTTATATATGAGTGATCGTTATTAGATTGTCTTAATTATTTCATTTATATTTTTTACGTTCTCAATTATATTCTTAATTTAGTTTATATAAAAATAGTTAAATTGTATTTTTATTTGATATTGAAAAATAAATATTTTTTTAAAGAAAGATAAACAAATATATTAATTCAAAATAATTATCTGTACATGCCGATCAAAAGATCCAGGCTACTCGAGGACTAGGAATTACAAGAAATCAAATAAAATTACATAAAATCACCCCATACTTTTTGTGTTTCATCTTATATTTTTCCACCCTCGTACTAATTATATCTTTAATGTCTTCAAGGTTGAGCTCCTATTTAGTTTTACCTTGGAAAATAATGAGATTACGCATTGTCCATATGCTATACAACGCCTTAGCAAACGTTACTTTATCCGTTTACAATTCAACGGTTTGCCTTTAGTCATTTTAACAAACCAGTCATGGCTCCATTGAACATTACTCAACTTCTGGTGAACTAGCATCCAATCAAACACTTGATTCCACACATTCTTCATATACTGACAATCGTAGCATAGGTGTGTGATGATCTGCTGCATTCCACAGAAAATCTGTTCAACCTGTCTTTAGTTGAAAGTCTCCCAAGGCAATCCACCCAAACCACAAAAGAGTGTTCCGGGTCTTCCCTGATTCCCCATGGTAAGTTTATATTCTTGAACAAGCTTTCAACTCCAGGAGCTATGGACAGGGGCTGAAACTTTTTACAATAATATATTATAGTCAAAAAAATAAATAACAAATAAATTTTATAATAATATAGGAACAACAATTATTTAAATTGTAATAAATAATAATTTAATATTATTTATTCGTGCATCGCACATATAAGCATCTAATTTATATTTAATATAATATCCTTTTGTTTCTTAAAAAAAATAGTATTGTATGAAAAAAAAAGAAAAAAATATTAATAATAAAAATAAAATAAAAATTTAAAACCAAAAGCATTATACTATTATGACATTCTCCTCTATCACGATTATGCTCAAATTTGATTGAATCATTCAAACGTGCAATTTATTCTTCCACCGTAATCATCTCATATAAAGTATCATTTTCTGGTAATGTTGATAGTAAAAAACACAACTAATAAGTATTTTTTAAACAAAAAAATAATATTTCATTAAAATACAAAAAACATTACTTCTTTTCTCATTTTTCAAAAACTATTCTTTGATCCATTCAATGGCAAAGACAAGACTATGAATCATCCTTTTTAGCAATAGGATGATCTTCCTTATTTTTCTTTTTTTCCCAATGCACTTTTTTCTATTTTATTGCTATAAAGTAAATCGACAAAATTAAAAATTAAATAAATTATACAAAGAACCTATCAAATCTGATGGAATTTAAAATTATACTCACCTCTCATGCTCTTGGATCCCCTGCCCTTAAAATTAAATTGTAATAAATAATAATTTAATATTATTTATTCAAGCATCCCCATATAAGCATCTAATTTATATTTAATATAATATCCTTTTGTTTCTTAAAAAAACTACTATTATATGACATAAGAAATGCAAAATAATATTAATAATAAAAACAAAAGAAAAATTGAAAATCAAAAGCATTGTATTATTATGACATTTTTGTTCAAATTAATACAATTTTACGTTCATAAAAAGACAGTTAATATGGCATAGTAGATATTCACTACGGACTTACAATTTGCATTGAACTGCATACTCAAACACACGTCAATTGATTCACATAACATAAGTACAAACATCTACATTGTCAACATTAATAATCAAAGTACCTGACACTAAGAATAATAAAAATACAAATCATTTATATGACATCATTAACCAGTAAAGTACTTGATACTAAGAGGAAAAAAACAAATCAAAGAACTACAAATCATGACAAGCAAAATATAACTATTTCTGAAAAATAAAACTCGTAAATCATATTTATAACATGATAAAGACAAAAAACAAGGCAACAACCATATTATGTGAAATTATTATTTTTGAATCTCTTGTGACTAATATATAATTGTATATGAGGAGGAATTTCTTAAAACATTATGCACTTCATTTTTTTTTTGAAATTAAAACTATACAATTATATAAAATTTAAGTGTTGTTATTTTCTCAAATAATCTAAAATTAAAACTCTCTATTTATTTTCAATAATTGATTTTTTGTTATATACTCAAATAAATATAAAAAATAAAAAAAACTAGTTTTATAAGTATAATAGAAATTTTATTATTGTGAGAGTTTTATTCTGGAAAATTAAATAATCATTATTATTTGTATAATTGTAATTCCACTCTCATTCATTCAATTATATAAAATTTCCTATCTTGAAGAAAATATAAGTATTATTGATTCATACGATTGTAACTCACCTATCATGGGTATAATTATATGAATTTTATTTTATAAAATAATTAAATTAATTTTAATTATAATAAAAATGACATTTATAATAGTTATACCCTATATGTAAGTTATTATTAATATAATTTTTTGTTCAATGTACTTGTGATTTGTGATTATGTAAATTATAGTTCGAATACTTTATCGGTATTAATATTTTTGTGACAAAATATTTGTACATTGTTATATTTATTATTTAATACGGTTGAAACTATTATTTGATAAATAAGAAATTATTTTGAAGACATGTAATAGTTTATGAAATCCATTCATTTATTTTAAATTTTTTATTAAAATGGATTTCATTCTCTAAGTGTTATGTAAGAAATGGAGATATCCTATCAGTGTGACATTACTTGACATGATAAATGCGTGATAGAGAAAATAGTTGAATTTATTTAAATATGTTACAACTCTTAGATTCATAATTCAACTATTTTCTCTCTATCAAGTGGGAGAATTTAGCATGTCAATGGTATAGAAACGAGAATAAAATATTATTTCTTTAATATAATATTATTTTATGAAGACTTATATTGAGGATATTATAGTCTTATATTATTGATGAAAGTTTATTATTATTTGTGATGTATCCTCAATAATACTTAAAATTAGAGTCTCATATTTTCCGCTGCGTATAACATAATATGTTTCTCAAATGTGTGTGTTATATTTGTAGCATTTGAGATTTGAATGAGTTGTTAAGATGTTGTATATAATCTTCTATTCTATTTAAAATTATATCGATTTGATCTCATTCAGATGATGATAAACCTTTTATATGACCATCATACTGGTTTATGTGAAATCATATCAATAATGATATATTTTAATTATGTGCAAAATATGTGGTTGAGTTTGTAAAACTCTATTGATGATATATTATACAACCACTTCTCTATATTTTTTTGTAATAAAATTATAATTAGTATTTCATTGTATAATCAGAGTATATATTCCTAGTGAGCTATAATAAATCTTTATACATGTTGGATCAATGGGAGTGCATGTGTACAAAATTATATAATCTGAAAATTTTAGATTATTATTCTCATATTGTCATATATTCTTGCGCGCATTATAAATATGACATTCTAAGAAGACTTCAAAATATACAATAACTCTAAGAAGGTTTATTCTATTATACCGAGATATATATTATTCTCCTAATCTCAGAAAACATCTTAGTTTGATATTGAAAAAGCACAATAATTTTTTAGCATGCAATAATATTGTGTTATTTTATCTTCAATAATCCACTTTTGTCGGATCATAATATGAAAGTACAAGTAAATATCAATACTCCTATCGAGTATGATATTGTGTTATGAAGGTACTTATGATTAAATGTAATTACTTACGTAATAAGGTAATGCCTATATGTAATTCCTATTCTTAGACTTATATAGATATTCTATAATCTTTAATTTGAAAACTCATTAGTAAATCACTAACCATAATCTTATACACATGAGTAAGTCTTATGATATGTTGGGTTAGTGGGAGCTTATTAATAGCATTTTCATATGCTTGGGCCATTCTTTAATAACATATTTCTCTTAAATTAAATATGTTACTCTAAATTCATCATTCTTTATATAAATTATGAGTCTTTGACATGTATGATTTATTTTCCCTATCGAATACAATTTCTACAGCGTGAAAATTTAATTTTCTTTTGATTGATTTGTGTTTTGATCATAATTAATAATATAATGTTAATTTTTTTAATAATTGATTATTGTCATCCATGTGGGAGATTATTAGATTAATTATTTAATTAATCAATATAGATTTATATAATCAATTATTAAATTAATTATATTATGATAGTTACACACCAAAAATTTATATTTTTAACAATTTGTTTTTATTATATTTTTAAATTTTCATGTATTTAATTTCTATATTTTTTAATTAATTAGTTTCAAATCACCAGATATCTCATTACTCCATTAATTTCACTCTATTCTCACTATCCCATTTATTCACATTATTCTCGATTATCTCAATTACACATGACTTCTTTATTTTCTTAATAAAATTTATTTTATTCAAACACTTAATTTCATATTTATGCTATTCCTTCTAATTCTCACTCATAACATATTTATGTTACTCCATCTCATTCTCATGTTGTTGTTATCACAAAAATTAATTGTATCCTCCCCTTTTTAATGTTTATACTATTTCATCTAATCGTCACTCATAACTCCATATTTATGCTACTCCATCTCATTCTCATGTTGCAACATCACAATTTTCTCTTCTCATATATTGGTAAATATATATTAATGTTTTAAAGTTTCTATTTTCTTTTATTCTTAATAATATTATCAACAAAAATTAATTTTATTCTCATACATTTCATATTTATGCTACCCCATCTAGTTTTCACACAAAACTCCATGTTTATGTTACTCTAACTCTTTCTCATATCGTTGCAGGATCACAATTTTTTTCTTCTCAAACATTAATAAATACGTATTATTGTGCCTTATTTTTGTTTTAAAATTTCAATTTTTTTATTCTTAATATTATTATCATTTTCTATTTCGTCATCTTGATAAGCTTCTTCGCCATCACAAAACACATTTTTTAAAGATATTGTTCAAAAAGTATATTTAAAGTTTTTCTGTATATTTAATATTTATATTTGAGTTTTTTACCCATAGTAGTATATAAATCATCTTATTTCCTTTTTTATTAGTTTACATTTGTTTTCATATATATATATATATATATATATATATATATATATATTATATATATATATATATATATATATTATATATATATATATATATATATATATATTATATATATATATATATATATATATATATATATATATATATATATATTTATATTATATATATATATATATATATATATATATATATATATATATATATATATATATATATATATATATATATATATATATATATATATATATATATATATATATATATATATATATATATATATATATATATATATATATATATATATATATATATATATATATATATATATATATATATATATATATATATATATATATATATATATATATATATATATATATATATATATATATATATATATATATATATATATATATATATATATATATATATATATATATATATATATATATATATATATATATATATATATATATATATATATATATATATATATATATATATATATATATATATATATATATAATTGTATATTTATTTATAAGTACATCAATATTAAAAAAATATATTTTTGGTACAGAAAAATGGTTGAAAATAAATAAATTTAAAGGTAATTTTTTATGTTTTTTTATTTTTTTATTTTAATTTTCCTCTTTTGATATTTTATTTAAAAGAGTAGTAGTAACATCATAGTGGGTGAGAGTGTTTAGGACATTTTTGGAGAGTACAAATCACAAAAAAAAAATTATTTTAAAAAATTGTTGTAATAAAGAAGAATCGGTGATAGAAATAAAATTAAAACAATTGTGTGAGAGATGTTATATATGAGTGATCGTTATAAGATTGTCTTAATTATTTCATTTATATTGTTTACGTTCTCAATTATATTCTTATTTTAGTTTATATAAAAATAGTTAAATTGTATTTTTATTTGATATTGAAAAATAAATATATTTTTTTAAAGAAAGATAAACAAATATATTAATTCAAAACAATTATCTGTACATGCCGATCAAAAGATCCAGGCTACTCGAGGACTAGAAATTACAAGAAATCAGGTAAAATTACATAAAATCACCCCATACTTTTTGTGTTTCATATTATATTTTTCCATCCTCGTACTAATTATATCCTTAATGTCTTCAAGGTTGAGCTCCTATTTAGTTTTACCTTGGAAAATAATGAGATTACGCGTTGTCCATATGCTGTACAACGCCTCAGCAAACGTTACCTTTATCCTTTTACAATTCTTGCCTTTAGTCATTTTAACAAACCAGTCATGGCTCCATTGAACATTACTCAACTTCTGGTGAACTAGCATCCAATCAAACACTTAATTCCACATATTCTTCATATACTGACAATCGTAGCATAGGGTTTTGATGCTCTGCTGCATTCCACAGAAAATCTGTTCATCCTGTCTTTAGTTGAAAGTCTCCCAAGGCAAGCCACCCAAACCACAAAGAGTGTTCCGGGTCTTCCCTGATTCCCCATGGTAAGTTTATATTCTTGAACAAAGCTTTCAACTCCAGGAGATATGGACAGGGGCTAAAACTCTTTACAATAATATATTATAGTCAAAAAAATAATTAACAAATAAATATTATAATAATATAGGCACAACAATTATTTAAATTGTAATAAATAATAATTTAATATTATTTATTCGTGCATCACACATATAAGCATCTAATTTATATTTAATATAATATCCTTTTGTTTCTTAAAAAAACTAGTATTGTACGAAAAAAAATATATTAATAATAAAAATAAAAGAAAAATATAAAACCAAAAGCATTATACTATTATGACATTCTCCTCTAACACGATTACGCTCAAATTTGATTGAATCATTCAAACGTGCAATTTATTCTTCCACCGTCATCATCTCATATAAAGTATCATTTTCTGGTAATGTTGAAAGTAAAAAACACAACGAATAAGTATTTTTTAAACAAAAAAATAATATTTCATTAAAATAAAAAAAACATTAATTCTTTTCTCATTTTTCAAAAACTATTCTTTGATCCATTCAATGGCAAAGACAAGACTATGAATCATCCTTTTTAGCAATAGGATGATCTTCCTTATTTTTCTTTTTTTTCCAATGCACTTTTTTCTATTTTATTGCTATAAAGTAAATCGACAAAATTAAAAATTAAATAAATTATACAAAGAACCTATCAAATCTGATGGAATTTAAAATTATACTCACCTCTCATGCTCTTGGATCCCCCTGCCCTTAAAATTAAATTGTAATAAATAATAATTTAATATTATTTATTCAAGCATCGCCATATAAGCATCTAATTTATATTTAATATAATATCCTTTTGTTTCTTAAAAAACTACTATTATATGAAATAAGAAATGCAAAATAATATTAATAATAAAAACAAAAGAAAAATTGAAAATCAAAAGCATTGTATTATTATGACATTTTTGTTCAAATTAATACAATTTTACGTTCATAAAAAGACAGTTAATATAGCGTAGTAGATATTCAATACGGACTTACAATTTGCATTGAACTGCATACTCAAACACACGTCAATTGATTCACATAACAAAAGTACAAACATCTACATTGTCAATATTAACAATCAAAGTACCTGACACTAAGAAATAATAAAAATACACATTATTTATATGACATCATTAACCAGTAAAGTACTTGATAATAAGAAGAATAAAACAAAGCAAAGTACTACAAATCATGACAAGCAAAATATAACTATTTATGAAAAATAAAACTCGTAAAACATATTTATAACATGATAAAGACAAAAAACAAGGCAACAACCATATTATGTGAAATTATGTGAAATTATTATTTTTAAATCTCTTGTGACTAATATATAATTGTATATAAGGAGGAATTACTTAAAACATTATGCACTTCCTTTTTTTGAAATTAAAACTAAACAATTATATAAAATTTAAGTGTTGTTATTTTCTCGAATAATCTAAAATTAAAACTCTCTATTTATTTTCAAAATTTGATTTTTTGTTATATACTCAAATAAATAAAAAAATAAAAAATCTAGTTTTATAAGTATAATAGAAATTTTATTATTGTGAGAGTTTTATTATGGAAAATTAAATAATCATTATTATTTGTATAATTGTAATTCCACCTCTCATAGATTCAATTATATAAAATTTCCTATCTTGAAGAAAATATAAGTATTATTGATTCATAGGATCGTAACTCACCTATCATGGGTATAATTATACGAATTTTATTTTATAAAATAATTAAATTTATTTTAATTATAATAAAAATTACATTTATAATAGTTATACCCTATCTGTATGTTATTATTAATATAATTTTTTGTTCAATGTACTTGTGATTTGTGATTATGTAAATTATAGTTCGAATACTTTATCGGTATTAAAATTTTTGTGACAAAATATTTGTACATTGTTTTATTTATTATTCAATATGGTTGAAACTATTATTTGATAAATAAGAAATTATTTTAAACACATGTAATATTTTATGAAATCCATTCATTCATTTTAAATTTTTTATTAAAATGGATTTCAATTCTCTAAGTGTTATGTAAGTAATGGACATATCCTATCAGTGTGACATTACTTGACATGATTAATGCGTGATAGAGAAAATAGTTGAATTTGTTTAAATATGTTACAACTCGTAGATTCATAATCCAAATATTTCTCTCTCTATCAAGTAGGAGAATTTAGCATGTCAATGGTATAAAAACGAGAATAAAATATTATTTCTTTAATATAATATTATTTTATGGAGACTTATATTGAGGATATTATAGTCTTATATTATTGATGAAAGTTTATTATTACTTGTGATGTATCCTCAATAATAGTTAAAATTAGAGTCTCATATTTTCCGCTGCGTATAACATAATATGTTTCTCAAATGTGTGTGTTATATTTGTAGCATTTGAGATTTGAATGAGTTGTTAAGATGTTGTATATAATCTTATATTCAATTTAAAATTATATTATTTTAACTCATTCAGATGATGATAAACCTTTTATATGACCATCATACTGGTTTATGTGAAATCATATCAATAATGATATACTTTAATTATGTGCAAAATATGTGGTTGAGTTTGTAAATCTCTATTGATGATATATTATACAACCACTTCTCTATATTGTTTTGTAATAAAATTATAATTAGCATCTCATTGTATAATCAGAGTATATAATACTAGTGAGCTCTAATAAATCTTTATACATGTTGGTCCAGTGGGAGTGTGTGTGTACACAATTATATAATCTGAAAAATTTGGATTATTATTCTCATATTGTTATATATTCTTGCGCGCATTATAAATATGACATTCTAAGAAGACTTCAAAATATACAATAACTCTAAGAAGGTTTATTCTATTATATTGAGATATATATTATTCTTTTAATCTCAGAAAACATCATAGTTTGGTTTTTAGGTTGATATTGAAAACGTACAATAATTCTTTAGCATGCAATAATATTGTGTTATTTTATCTTCAATAATCCACTTTTTTTGGATCATAATATGAAAGTACAAGTGAATATCAATACTCCTATCGAGTATGATATTGTGTTATGAAAGTACTTATGATTAAATGTAATTACTATCGTAATAAGGTAATGCCTATATGTAATTACTACTCTTAGACCTACATGGATATTCTATGATATTTAATTTAAAAACTCATTAGTAAATTACTAACCATAGACTTATACATATGAGTAAGTCTTATCTTATACACATGAGTATGTCTTATGATATGTTGGGTTAGTGGGAGTTTATTAATAGCATTTTCATATGCATGGGCCATTCTTTAATAACATATTTCTCTTAACTTAAATATGTTACTCTAAATTCATCATTCTTTATATGAATTATGAGTCTTTGACATGTATGATTTATTTTCCCTATCGAATACAATTTCTACAGTGTGGAAATTTACTTTTCTTTTGATTGATTAGTGTTTTGATCATAATTAGTAATTTAATGTTAATTTTTAATAATTGATTATTGTCATCCAAAAGGGAGATTATTAGATTAATTATTTAATTAATCAATATAGATTTATATATTCAATTATTAAATTAATTATATTATGATAATTACACACCAAAAACTTATATTTTTAACAGTTTGTTTTTATTATATTTTTAAATTGTCATGTATTTAATTTATATATTTTTAAATTAATTAATTTCAAATCACCACGTACCTCATTACTCTATTAATTTCACTCTATTCTCACTATCCCATTTATTCACATTATTCTCCATTATCTCAATTACACATGACTTCTTTATTTTCTTTATAAAATTTATTTTATTCAAACACTTAATTTCATATTTATGCTATTCCTTCTAATTCTCACTCATAACATATTTATGTTACTCCATCTCATTCTCATGTTGTTGTTATCACAAAAATTAATTGTATCCTCCCCTTTTTAATGTTTATACTATTTCATCTAATTCTCACTCATAACTCCATATTTATGCTACTCCATCTCATTCTCATGTTGCAACATTACAATTTTCTCTTCTCATATATTGGTAAATATATATTAATGTTTTAAAGTTTCTATTTTCTTTTATTCTTAATAATATTATCAACAAAAATTAATTTTATTCTCATACATTTCATATTTATGCTACTCCATCTAGTTTTCACACAAAACTCCATATTTATGTTACTCTAACTCTTTCTCATATTGTTGCACCATCACAATTTTTTTCCTCAAACATTAATAAATACGTATTATTGTGCCTTATTTTTGTTTTAAAATTTCAATTTTTTTATTCTTAATATTATTATCATTTTCTATTTGGTCATCTTGGCAAGCTTCTTTGCCATCACAAAACACATTTTTTAAAGATATGTTTCAAAAAGTATATTTAAAGTTTTTCTGTCTATTTAATATTTATATTTGAGTTTTTTACCCATAGTAGTATATAAGTCATCTTATTGACTTTTTTATTAGTTTACATTTGATTTCATATACATCAACATTAAAAATATATATTTTTGATAGAGAAAAATGGTTGAAAAAAAATAAATTTAAAGGTAATTTGTTATGTTATTTTTTAATTTTCCTCTTTTGATATTTTATTTAAATTTTTTTAAAAAAAGAGTAGTAGTAACATCATAGTGGGTGAGAGTATTTAGGACATTTTTGGAGAGTACAAATCACAAAAAAAAAAATTTTAAAAATTGTTGTAATAAAGAAGAATCGGGGATAGAAATAAAATTAAAATAATTGTGTGAGAGATATAATATATCAGTGATCATTATTAGATTGTCTTAGTTTTTTCATTTATATTTTTTTCTGTTCTCAATTATATTCTTATTTTAATTTATATAAAAATATTCCAATTGTATTTTCATTTGATATTGAAATATAAATATTTTTTTTAAGAAAGATAAACAAATATATTAATTCAAAACAATTATCTGTACATGCCGATAAAAAGATCCAGGCTACTCGAGGACTAGGAATTACAAGAAATCAAATAAAATTACATAAAATCACCCCATACTTTGTGTTTCATCTTATATTTTTCCATCCTCGTACTAATTATATCCTTAATATCTTCAAGGTTGAGCTCCTATTTAGTTTTACCTTGGAAAATAATGAGATTATGCGTTGTCCATATGCTATACAACGCCTCAGCAAACCTTACCTTTATCCTTTTACAATTCAACGGTTTGCCTTTAGTCATTTTAACAAACCAGTCATGGCTCCATTGAACATTACTCAGCTTCTGGTGAACTAGCATCCAATCAAATACTTGATTCCACACATTCTTCATATACTGTCAATCGTAGCATAGGTGTTTGATGCTCTGCTGCATTCCACAGAAAATCTGTTCAGCCTGTCTTTAGTTGAAAGTCTCCCAAGGCAAGCGACCCAAACCACAAAGATTGTTCCGGGTCTTCCCTGATTCCCCATGGTAAGTTTATATTCTTGAACAAAGCTTTCAACTCCAGGAGCTATGGACAGGGGCTGAAACTCTTTACAATAATATATTATAGTCAAAAAAATAACTAAGAAATAAATTTTATAATAATATAAGCACAATAATTATTTAAATTGTAATAAATAATAATTTAATATTATTTATTCGTGCATCGCACATATAAGCATCAAATTTATATTTAATATAATATCCTTTTGTTTCTTAAAAAAACTCGTATTGTATGAAAAAAATGAAAAATAATATAAATAATAAAAATAAAAGAAAAATTTAAAACCAAAAGCATTATACTATTATGACATTCTCCTCTAACACGATTACGCTCAAATTTGATTGAATAGTTCAAACGTGCAATTTATTCTTCCACCGTCATCATCTCATATAAAGTATCTTTTTCTGGTAATGTTGAAAGTAAAAAACACAACGAGTAAGTATTTTTTAATTAAACAAATAATATTTCATTAAAGTAAAAAAAAACATTACTTCTTTTCTCATTTTTCAAAAACTATTCGTTGATCCATTCAATGGCAAAGACAAGACTATGAATCATCCTTTTTAGCAATACGGTGATCTTCCTTATTTTTGTTTTTTTTTCAATGCACTTTTTTCTATTTTATTGCTATAGAGTAAATCGACAAAATTAAAAATTAAATAAATTATACAAAGAACCTATCAAATCTGATGCAATTTAAAATTATACTCACCTCTCATGCTCTTGGATACCCCCGCCCTTAAAATTAAATTAAAATAAATAATAATTTAATATTATTTATTCAAGCATCACCGTATAAGCATCTAATTTATATTTAATATAATATCCTTTTGTTTCTTAAAAAAACTCCTATTATATGAAATAAGAAATGAAAAATAATATTAATAATAAAAACAAAAGAAAAATTGAAAATCAAAAGCATTGTATTATTATGATATTTTTGTTCAAATTAATACAATTTTACATTAATAAAAAGACAATTAATATGGCATAGTAGATATTCACTACGGACTTACAATTTGAATTGAACTGCATACTCAAACACACTTCAATTGATTCACATAACAAAAGTACAAACATCTACATTGTCTACATTAACAATCAAAGTACCTGACACTAAGAAATAATAAAAATACAAATCATTTATATGACATCATTAACCAGTAAAGTACTTGATACTAAGAGGGAAAAAACAAAGCAAAGTACTACAAATCATGACAAGCATAATATAATTATTTTTGAAAAATAAAACTCGTAAAACATATTTATAACATGATAAAGACAAAAAACAAGGCAACAACCATATTATGTGAAATTATTATTTTTGAATCTCTTGTGACTAATATATAATTGTATATAAGGAGGAATTTCTTAAAACATTATGCACTTCCTTTTTTTTGAAATTAAAACTATACAATTATATAAAATTTAAGTGTTGTTATTTTCTCGAATAATCTAAAATTAAAACTCTCTATTTATTTTCATAAATTGATTTTTTGTTATATGCTCAACTAAATAAAAATAAATAAATAAAATCTTGTTTTATAAGTATAATAGAAATTTTATTATTGTGAGATTTTTATTCTGGAAAATTAAATAATCATTATTATTTGGATAATTATAATTCCACCTCTCATAGATTCAATTATATAAATTTTCTCATCTTGAATAAAATATAAGTATTATTGATTTATACGATTGTAACTCACCTATCATGGGTATAATTATACGAATTTTATTTTATAAAATAATTAAATTTAACTTAATTATAATAAAAATTACATTTATAATAGTTATACCCTATCTGTATGTTATTATTAATATAATTTTATGTTCTAGGTACTTGTGATTATGTAAATTATAGTTCGAATACCTTATCGGTATTAAAAATTTTGGAACATAATATTTGTACATTGTTATATTTATTATTTAATACTGTTAAAACCGTTATTTGATAAATAAGAAATTATTTTGAAGACATGTAATAGTTTATGAAATACATTCATTTATTTTAAATTTTTTATTAAAATGGATTTCAATTCTCTAAGTGTTATGTATGTAATGGACATATCCTATCAGTGTTACATTACTTGACATGATTAATGTTTGATAGAGAAAATAGTTGAATTTGTTTAAATATGTTACACATTGTAGATTCATAATCCAAATATTTTTCTCTCTATCAAGTAGGAGAATTTAGCATGTCAATGGTATAAAAACGAGAATAAAATATTATTTCTTTAATATCATATTATTTTATGGAGACTTATATTGAGGATAATATAGTCTTATATTATTGATGAAAGTTTATCATTATTTGTGATGTATCCTCAATAATAGTTAAAATTAGAGTCTCATATTTTCCGTTGCGTATAACATAATATGTTTCTCAAATATGAGTGTTACATTTGTAGCATTTGAGATTTGAATAAGTTGTTAAGATGTTGTATATAATATTATATTCTATTTAAAATTATATGGATTTGATCTCATTCAGATGATGATAATCCTTTTATATGACCATCATACTGGTTTATGTGAAATCATATCGATAATGATATATTTTAATTATGTGCAAAATATGTGATTGAGTTTGTAAAACTCTATTGATGATATATTATACAACCACTTCTCTATATTGTTTTATAATAATATTATAATTAGTATTTCATTGTATAATCAGAGTATATATTACTAGCGAGCTCTAATAAATCTTTATACATGTTGGATCAATGGGAGTGCATGTGTACACAATTATATAATCTGAAAAATTTAGATTATTATTCTCATATTGTCATATATTCTTGCACGCATTATAAATATGACATTCTAAGAAGACTTCAAAATATACAATAACTCTAAGAAGGTTTATTCTATTATACCGAGAAATATATTATTCTCTTAATCTCAGAAAACATCATAGTTTGATATTTAGATTGATATTGAAAAAGCACAATAATTTTTTAGCGTGCAATAATATTGTGTTATTTTTTATCTTCAAGAATCCACTTTTGTCGGATCATAATATGAAAGTACAAGTAAATATCAATACTCCTATCGAGTATGATATTGTGTTATAAAGGTACTTATGATTAAATGTAATTACTATCGTAATAAGGTAATGCCTATATGTAATTACTATTCTTAGACCTATATGGATATTCTATGATCTTTAATTTGAAAACTCATTAGTAAATCACTAACCATAATCTTATACACATGAGTAAGTCTTATAATATATTGGGTTAGTGGGAGTTTATTAATAGCATTTTCATATGCTTGGGCCATTCTTTAATAACATATTTCTCTTAAATTAAATATGTTACTCTAAATTCATCATTCTTTATATAAATAATGAGTCTTTGACATGTATGATTTAGTTTCCCTATCGAATACAATTTCTACATCGTGGAAATTTACTTTTCTTTTGATTGATTAGTGTTTTGATCATAATTAGTAATCTAATGTTAATTTTTTTAATAATTTATTATTGTCATCCAAGTGGGAGATTATTATATTAATTATTTAATTAATCAATATAGATTTATATAATCAATTGATAAATTAATTATATTATGATAGTTACACACCAAAAACTTATATTTTTAACAATTTCTTTTTATTATATTTTTAAATTGTCATGTATTTAATTTCAATATTTTTTAATTATTTAATTTCAAATCACCACATACCTCATTACTCTATTAATTTCACTCTATTCTCACTATCCCTTTTATTCACATTATTCTTCATTATCTCAATTACTCATGACTTCTTTATTTTCTTAATAAAATTTTTTTGATTCTAACACTTAATTTCATATTAATGCTATTCCTTCAAATTCTCACTCATAACATATCTATGTTACTCCATCTCATTCTCATGTTGTTGTTATCACAAAAATTAATTTTATCCTCCCCTTTTTAATGTTTATACTATTTCATGTAATTCTCACTCATAACTCCATATTTATGCTATTCCATCTCATTCTCATGTTGCAACATCACAATTTTCTCTTCTCATATATTGGTAAATATATATTAATGTTTTAAAGTTTATATTTTCTTTTATTCTTAATAATATTATCAACAAAAATTAATTTTATTCTCATACTTTTCATATTTATGCTACTCCATCTAGTTTTCACACAAAACTCCATATTTATGTTACTTTAACTCTTTCTCATATTGTTGCAACATCACAATTTTTTTCTTCTCAAACATTAATAAATATGTATTATTGTGCCTTTTTTTTTTTTAATTTCAAATTTTTAATTCTTTATATTATTATCATTTTCTATTTCGTCATCTTGATAAGCTTCTTTGCAATCACAAAACACATTCTTTTAAAGATATTGTTCAAAAAGTATATTTAAAGTTTTTTTTTGTCTTTTTAATATTTATATTTGAGTTTTTTACCCAAAGTATGTAAATCATCTTATTGTTTTTTTATTAGTTTATATTTGTTATCATATATATATATATATATATATATATATATATATATATATATATATATATAATTGTATATTTATTTATAAGTACATCAACATTAAAAAAATATATTTTTGGTAGAGAAAAATGGTTGAAAAAAAATAAATTTAAAGGTAATTTGTTATGTATTTTTTTTAATTTTCCTCTTTTGATATTTATTTAAATTTTAAAAAAAGAATAGTAGTAACATCATACTAGGTGAGAGTGTTTAGGACATTTTTGGAGAGTACATATCACAAAAAAAAATTATTTTAAAAAATTGTTGTAATAAAGAAGAATCGGGGATAGAAATAAAATTAAAATAATTGTGTGAGAGATATAAATATTCAAATTGTATTTTTATTTGATATTGAAATATAAATATTTTTTTTAAGAAAGATAAACAAATATACTAATTCAAAACAATTATCTGTACATGCCGATAAAAAGATCCAGGCTACTCGAGGACTAGGAATTACAAGAAATCAAATAAAATTACATAAAATCACCCCATACTTTTTGTGTTTCATGTTATATTTTTCCATCCTCGTACTAATTATATCCTTAATGTCTTCAAGGTTGAGCTCCTATTTAGTTTTACCTTGGAAAATAATGAGATTACGCATTGTCCATATGTTGTACAATGCCTTAGCAAACGTTACCTTTATCCTTTTACAATTCAGCGATTTTCCTTTAGTCATTTTAACAAACCAGTCATGGCTCCATTGCACATTACTCATTTTGTGGTGAACTAGCATCCAATCAAACAGTTGATTCCACACATTCTTCATATAATGACAATCGTAGCATAGGTGTTTGATGCTCTGCTGCATTCCATAGAAAATCTGTTCAGCCTGTGTTTAGTTGAAAGTCTCCCAAGGCAAGCCACCCAAACCACAAAGAGTGTTCTGGGTCTTCCCTGCTTCCCCATGGTAAGTTTATATTCTTGAACAAAGCTTTCAACTCCAGGAGCTATGGACATTGGCTGAAACTCTTTACAATAATATATTATAGTCAAAAAAATAAATAACAAATAAATTTTATAATAATATAGGCACAACAATGATTTTAATTGTAATAAATAATAATTTAATATTATTTATTCGTGCATAGCACATATAAGCATCTAATTTATATATAATATAATATCCTTTTGTTTCTTAAAAAAACTAGTATTATATGAAAAAAAATGAAAAATAATATTAATAATAAAAATAAAAGAAAATTTTAAAACCAAAAGCATTATACTATTATGACATTCTTCTCTAACACGATTACGCTCAAATTTGATTGAATCATTCAAACGTGCAATTTATTCTTCCACCGTCATCATCTCATATAAAGTATCTTTTTCTGGTAACGTTGAAAGTAAAAAACACAACGAATAAGTATTTTTTAAACAAAAAAATAATATTTCATTAAAATAAAACAGTATATGCTGACTCATACTACCTTGTTGATGTCAAAAATGGATCCAATAAAATACATCTTCGAGAAGCCTGCTCTTTATGGGAGAATAGCGAGATGGCAGATGATCCTGACGGAATATGACATACATTATACTACCCAGAAAGCTATAAAGGGCAGTGTACTAGCTGATCACCTTTCTTTAATGTAATATTATTTTATGGAGACTTATATTGAGGATATTATAGTCTTATATTATTGATGAAAGTTTATTATTATTTGTGATGTATCCTCAATAATAGTTAAAATTAGAGTCTCATATTTTCCGCTGCGTATAACATAATATGTTTCTCAAATGTGTGTTATATTTGTAGCATTTGAGATTTGAATGAGTTGTTAAGATGTTGTATATAATCTTATATTCAATTTAAAATTATATTATTTTAACTCATTCAGATGATGATAAACCTTTTATATGACCATCATACTGGTTTATGTGAAATCATATCAATAATGATATATTTTAATTATGTGCAAAATATGTGGTTGAGTTTGTAAATATCTATTGATGATATATTATACAACCACTTATCTATATTGTTTTGTAATAAAATTATAATTAGCATCTCATTGTATAATCAGAGTATATAATACTAGTGAGCTCTAATAAATCTTTATACATGTTGGACCAGTGGGAGTGTATGTGTACACAATTATATAATCTGAAAAATTTGGATTATTATTCTCATATTGTTATATATTCTTGCGTGCATTATAAATATGACATTCTAAGAAGACTTCAATATATACAATAACTCTAAGAAGGTTTATTCTATTATACTGAGATATATATTATTCTTTTAATCTCAGAAAACATCATAGTTTTATTTTTTAGGTTGATATTGAAAACGTACAATAATTCTTTAGCATGCAATAATATTGTGTTATTTTATCTTCAATAATCCACTTTTGTCGGATCATAATATGAAAGTACAAGTAAATATATCCATACTCCTATCGAGTATGATATTGTGTTATGAAAGTACTTATGATTAAATGTAATTACTATCGTAATAAGGTAATGCATATATATAATTACTATTTTTAGACCTACATGGATATTCTATGATATTTAATTTAAAAACTCATTAGTAAATTACTAACCATAGACTTATACACATGAGTAATTCTTATCTTATACACATGAGTATGTCTTATGATATGTTGGATTAGTGGGAGTTTATTAATAGCATTTTCATATGTTTGGGTCATTCTTTAATAACATATTTCTCTTAACTTAAATGTGTTACTCTAAATTCATCAATCTTTATATGAATTATGAGTCTTTGACATGTATGATTTATTTTCCCTATCGAATACAATTTCTACAGCGCAGAAATTTACTTTTCTTTTGATTGATTAGTGTTTTGATCATAATTAGTAATTTAATGTTAATTTTTTTATAATTGATTATTGTCATCCAAGTGGGAGATTATTAGATTAATTATTTAATTAATCAATATAGATTTATATATTCAATTATTAAATTAATTATATTATGATAATTACACACCAAAAACTTATATTTTTAATAGTTTGTTTTTATTATATTTTTAAATTGTCATGTATTTAATTTATATATTTTTAAATTAATTAATTTCAAATCACCACGTACCTCATTACTCTATTAATTTCACTCTATTCTCACTATCCCATTTATTCACATTATTCTCCATTATCTCAATTACACATGACTTCTTTATTTTCTTTATAAAATTTATTTTATTCAAACACTTAATTTCATATTTATGCTATTCCTTCTAATTCTCACTCATAACATATTTATGTTACTCCATCACATTCTCAAGTTGTTGTTATCACAAAAATTAATTTTATCCTCCCCTTTTTAATGTTTATACTATTTCATCTAATTCTCACTCATAACTCCATATTTATGCTAATCCATCTCATTCTCATGTTGCAACATCACAATTTTCTCTTCTCATATATTAATAAATATATATTAATGTTTTAAAGTTTATATTTTCTTTTATTCTTAATAATATTATCAACAAAAATTAATTTTATTCTCATACATTTCATATTTATGCTACTCCATCTAGTTTTCACACAAAACTCCATATTTATGTTACCCTAACTCTTTTTCATATTGTTGCGCCATCACAATTTTTTTCTCTCAAACATTAATAAATACGATTTATTGTGCCTTATTTTTGTTTTAAAATTTCAATTTTTTTATTCTTAATATTAATATCATTTTCTATTTCGTCATCTTGATAAGCTTCTTTGCCATCACAAAACACATTTTTTAAAAATATTGTTTAAAAAGTATATTTAAAGTTTTTCTGTCTATTTAATATTTATATTTGAGTTATTTACCCATAGTAGTATATAAATCATCTTATTGCCTTTTTTATTAGTTTACATTTGTTTTCATATATATATATATATATATATATATATATATATATATATATATATATATATATATATATATATATATATATATATATATATATATATATATATATATATATATATATATATATATATATATATATATATATATATATATATATATATATATATATATAATTGTATATTTATTTATAAGTACATCAATATTAAAAAAATATATTTTTTGTACAGAAAAATGGTTGAAAAAAAATAAATTTAAAGGTAATTTTTTATGTTTTATTTATTTATTTTAATTTTCCTCTTTTGATATTTTATTTCAATTTTTTAAAAAAAAGAGTAGTAGTAACATCATAGTGGGTGAGAGTGTTTAGGATATTTTTGGAGAGTACAAATCAAAAAAAAATATTATTTTAAAAAATTGTTGTAATAAAGAAGAATCGGTGATAGAAATAAAATTAAAACAATTGTGTGAGAGATGTTATATATGAGTGATTGTTATAAGATTGTCTTAATTATTTCATTTATATTTTTTACGTTCTCAATTATATTCTTATTTTAGTTTATATAAAAATAGTTAAATTGTATTTTTATTTGATATTGAAAAATAAATATTTTTTTAAAGAAAGATAAACAACGCCTCAGCAAAAGTTACCTTTATAATTTTACAATTCAACAGTTTGCCTTTAGTCATTTTAACAAACCAGCCATGGCTCCATTGAACATTACTCATTTTCTGGTGAACTAGCATCCAATCAAACACTTAATTCCACACATTCTTCATATACTGACAATCGTAGCATAGGTGTTTGATGCTCTGCTGCATTCCACAGAAAATCTGTTCAGCCTGTCTTTAGTTGAAAGTCTCCCAAGGCAAGCCACCCAAACCACAAAGAGTGTTCTGGGTCTTCCCTGATTCCCCATGGTAAGTTTATATTCTTGAACAAAGCTTTCAACTCCAGGAGATATGGAAAGGGGTTGAAACTCTTTACAATAATATATTATAGTCAAAAAAATAAATAACAAATAAATTTTATCATAATATAGGCACAACAATTATTTAAATTGTAATAAAGAATAATTTAATATTATTTATTCGTGCATCACACATATAAGCATCTAATTTATATTTAATATAATATCCTTTTATTTCTTAAAAAAACTAGTATTGTACGAAAAAAAATATATTAATAATAAAAATAAAAAAAAAATATAAAACCAAAAGCATTATACTATTATGACATTCTCCTCTAACACGATTACGCTCAAATTTAATTGAATCATTCAAACGTGCAATTTATTCTTCCACCGTCATCATCTCATATAAAGTATCATTTTCTGGTAATGTTGAAAGTAAAAAACACAACGAATAAGTATTTTTTAAACAAAAAAATAATATTTCATTAAAATAAAAAAAAACATTACTTCTTTTCTCATTTTTAAAAAACTATTCTTTGATCCATTCAATGGCAAAGACAAGACTATGAATCATCCTTTTTAGCAATAGGATGATCTTCCTTATTTTTATTTTTTTCCAATGCACTTTTTTCTATTTTATTTCTATAAAGTAAATCGACAAAATTAAAAATTAAATAAATTATACAAAGAACCTATCAAATCTGATGGAATTTAAAATTATACTCACCTCTCATGCTCTTGGGTCCCCCTGCCCTTAAAATTAAATTGTAATAAATAATAATTTAATATTATTTATTCAAGCATCGCCATATAAGCATCTAATTTATATTTAATATAATATCCTTTTGTTTCTTAAAAAAACTACTATTATATGAAATAAGAAATGCAAAATAATATTAATAATAAAAACAAAAGAAAAATTCAAAATCAAAAGCATTGTATTATTATGACATTTTTGTTCAAATTAATACAATTTTACGTTAATAAAAAGACAGTTAATATAGCGTAGTAGATATTCAATACAGACTTACAATTTGCATTGAACTGCATACTCAAACACATGTCAATTGATTCACATAACAAAAGTACAAACATCTACATTGTCAATATAAACAATCAAAGTACCTGACACTAAGAAATAATAAAAATACAAATTATTTATATGACATCATTAACCAGTAAAGTACTTCATAATAAGAGGAATAAAACAAAGCAAAGTACTACAAATCATGACAAGCAAAATATAACTATTTCTGAAAAATAAAACTCGTAAAACATATTTATAACATGATAAAGACAAAAAAAAAGGCAACAACCATATTATGTGAAATTATTATTTTTAAATCTCTTGTGACTAATATATAATTGTATATAAGGAGGAATTTCTTAAAACATTATGCACTTCCTTTTTTTGAAATTAAAACTATACAATTATATAAAATTTAAGTGTTGTTATTTTCTCGAATAATCTAAAATTAAAAGTCTCTATTTATTTTCAAAAATTGATTTTTTGTTATATACTCAAATAAATAAATAAAAATAAAAAATATAGTTTTATAAGTATAATAGAAATTTTATTATTGTGAGAGTTTTATTCTGGAAAATTAAATAATCATTATTATTTGTATAATTTTAATTCCACCTCTCATAGATTCAATTATATAAAATTTCTCATCTTGAATAAAATATAAGTATTATTGATTTATACGATTGTAACTCACCTATCATGGGTATAATTATACGAATTTTATTTTATAAAATAATTAAATTTATTTTAATTATAATAAAAATTACATTTATAATAGTTATACCCTATCTGTATGTTATTATTAATATAATTTTTTGTTCAATGTACTTGTGATTTGTGATTATGTAAATTATAGTTCGAATACTTTATCGGTATTAAAATTTTTGTGACAAAATATTTGTACATTGTTATATTTATTATTCAATATGGTTAAAACTGTTATTTGATAAATAAGAAATTATTTTGAAGACATGTAATAGTTTATGAAATATATTCATTTATTTTAAAATTTTTATTAAAATGGATTTCAATTCTCTAAGTGTTATGTATGTAATGGACATATCCTATCAGTGTGACAATACTTGACATGATTAATGCGTGATAGAGAAAATAGTTGAATTTGTTTAAATATGTTACAACTCGTAGATTCATAATCCAAATATTTTTCTCTCTATCAAGTGGGAGAATTTAGCATGTCAATGGTATAGAAACGAGAATAAAATATTATTTCTTTAATATAATATTATTTTATGGAGACTTATATTGAGAATATTATAGTCTTATATTATTGATGAAAGTTTATTATTATTTGTGATGTAACATCAATAATAGTTAAAATTAGAGTCTAATATTTTCCGCTGCGTATAACATAATATGTTTCTCAAATATGTGTGTTATATTTGTAGCATTTGAGATTTGAATGTGTTGTTAAGATGTTTTATATAATCTTATATTCTATTTAAAATTATATGGATTTGATCTCATTCAGATGATGATAAAGCTTTTATATGACCATCATACTGGTTTATGTGAAATCATATCAATAATGATATATTTTAATTATGTTCAAAATATGTGGTTGAGTTTGTAAAACTCTATTGATGATATATTATACAAGGACTTCTCTATATTGTTTTGTAATAAAATTATAATTAGTATTTTATTGTATAATCAGAGTATATATTACTAGTGAGCTCTAATAAATCTTTATACATGTTGGATCAATGGGAGTGCATGTGTACACAATTATATAATCTGAAAATTTTAGATTATTATTCTCATATTGTCATATATTCTTGCGCGCATTATAAATATGACATTCTAAGAAGACTTCAAAATATACAATAACTCTAAGAAGGTTAATTCTATTATACCGAGATATATATTATTCTCTTAATCTCAGAAAACATCATAGTTTGATATTTAGATTGATATTGAAAAAGCACAATAATTTTTTAGCATGAAATAATATTGTGTTATTTTATCTTCAATAATCCACTTTTGTCGGATCATAATATGAAAGTACAAGTAAATATCAATACTCCTATCGAGTATGATATTGTGTTATGAAGGTACTCATGACTTCTTTATTTTCTTAATAAAATTTATTTTATTCTAACACTTAATTTCATATTAATGCTATTCCTTCTAATTCTCACTCATAACATATCTATGTTACTCCATCTCATTCTCATGTTGTTGTTATCACAAAAAATAATTTTATCCTCCCCTTTTTAGTGTTTATACTATTTCATGTAATTCTCACTCATAACTCCATATTTATGCTATTCCATCTCATTCTCATGTTGCAACATCACAATTTTCTCTTCTCATATATTTGTAAATATATATTAATGTTTTAAAGAGTCTATTTTATTTTATTCTTAATAATATTATCAACAAAAATTAATTTTATTCTCATACTTTTCATATTTATGCTACTCCATCTAGTTTTCACACAAAACTCCATATTTATGTTACTGTAACTCTTTCTCATATTGTTGCAACATCACAATTTTTTTCTTCTCAAACATTAATAAATACGTATTATTGTGCCTTATTTTTGTTTTAAAATTTCAATTTTTTAATTCTTAATGTTATTATCATTTTCTATTTCGTCATCTTGATAAGCTTCTTTGCCATCACAAAACACATTCTTTTAAAGATATTGTTCAAAAAGTATATTTAAAGTTTTTTTTGTCTTTTTAATATTTATATTTGAGTTTTTTACACATAGTAAGTAAATCATCTTATTGTTTTTTTATTAGTTTACATTTGTTTTCATATATATATTTATTTGTAAGTACATCAACATTAAAAAAATATATTTTTGGTAGAGAAAAATGGTTGAAAAAAAATAAATTTAAAGGCAACAACCATATTATGTGAAATTACTATTTTTGAATCTCTTGTGACTAATATATAATTGTACATAAGGAGGAATTTCTTAAAACATTATGCATTTCCTTTTTTGAAATTAAAACTATACAATTATATAAAACTTAAGTGTTGTTATTTTCTCGAATAATCTAAAATTAAAACTCTTTATTTATTTTCATAAATTGATTTTTTGTTATATACTCAAATAAATAAATAAAATAAAAAATCTAGTTTAATAAGTATAATAGAAATTTTATTATTGTGAGAGTTTTATTCTGGAAAACTAAATAATCATTATTATTTGTATAATTGTAATTCCACCTCTCGTAGATTCAATTATATAAATTTTCCTATCTTGAATAAAATATAAGTATTATTGATTCATACGATTGTAACTCACCTATCATGGGTATAATTATACGAATTTTATTTTATAAAATAATTAAATTTATTTTAATAATAATAAAAATTACATTTATAATAGTTATACCCTATCTGTATGTTATTATTAATATAATTTTTTGTTCAATGTACTTTTGATTTGTGATTTGTTATTATGTAAATTATAGTTCGAATACCTTATCGGTATTAAAAATTTTGTGACATAAGATTTGTACATTGTTATATTTATTATTTAATACTGTTGAAACTATTATTTGATAAATAAGAAATTAATTTGAAGACATGTAATAATTTATGAAATCCATTCATTTATTTTAAATTTTTTATTAATAAATAATAAAAGTACAAACCATTTACATTGACATCATTAACCATTAAAGTACTTGATATTAAGAACAAAAAAACAATACAAAGTAGTACAAACCATGACAAGCAAAATATAACTATTTCTGAAAAACAAAACTCGTAACACATATCCATTACACGATAAAGACAAAAAAATAAGGCAACAACCATGTTATGTGAAATTATGACTTTATTGTTCATTATATATATATATATATATATATATATATATATATATATATATATATATATATATATATATATATATATATATATATATATATATATATATATATATATATATAAATCTATCCCTTTAAACTTTTTTTTAATTCTACCTTCCTTAGCGGTGCGGCATTTCAAGATTCTAATATCTTTTAAAAATGACTTAAGATGACCTTCTCCTCCAACACGATTATGTTCAAATTTGATTGAATCACTCAAACGAGCAATTCTTCTTCCACCGTCATCATCTCATATAATGTACCATTTTCTAGTATTGTTGAAAGTAAAAAATACAACAAGCAAGTTTTTTTGTAAACAAAAAATAATATTTCATTAAAATAAATAAATAAAACATTACCTCTTTTCTCATTTTCCAAAAACTATTTTTTGAGCCATTCAATGGCAAAGACAAGACTATGAATCATCTTTTTTAGCAATAGTATCATCTTCCTTATTTTTCTTTTTTTTTCAATGCTTTTTTATCCATTTTATTGCTATAAAATAAATTGACAAAATTGAAATTAAATAAATTATTCAAAGAACCTATCAAATCTGATGCAATTTAAAATTATACTCATCTATCATGTTCTTGGATATTTTTCCCTTAAAATTATGATCTCTTTGAAGTTCTTTTCCCTTAATCTTTTTCTTATCGTCTTTATTTCCCTTACTTAAAAATATTTAAATTGTATTTTTATTTGATATTGAGATATAAATATTTAATATCGATTGTAAAACTCTATAATAATATATTATAGTCGAAAGAATAAATAACAAACAAATTTTATACTAATATAGGCACAAAAATTCTCTAAATTATAATAAATAGTAATTTAATATTATTTATTCGTGCATCGCACATATAAGCATCTAATTTATATTTAATATAATATCCTTTTGTTTCTTAAAAAAACTAGTATGGTATGAAATAAGAAAAGCAAAATAATATTAATGATAAAAACAAAAGAAAAATTGAAAACCAAAAGCATTGTACTATTATGACATTTTTGTTCAAATTAATACAACTTTACATTCATTAAAAGACAGTTAATATAACGTAGTAGATATCACCACGGGCTTACAATTTGCATTGAGCTCCATACTCAAACGCATGTTAATTGATTCACATAACAAAAGTACAAACATCTACATTGTCAATATTAACAATCAAAGTGCCAACACTAAAAAATAATAAAAGTACAAACCATTTACATTGACATCATTAACAACTAAAGTACTTGATACTAAGAACAAAAAAAAAACCAAATAAAGTACTACAAATCATGACAAGCAAAGTATAACTATTTTTGAAAAAAAAACTTGTAAAACATATCCATTACATGATAAAGACAAAAAACAAGGCAACAACCATGTTATGTGATATTATGACTTCATTATTTGTTCATTCCATATATAAATTTATCCCTTGAAACTTTTTTAATTCTACCTTCCTCAGCGGCGGGGCATTTCTATATTCAAATTTCTCTTAAAAATGACTTAAGATGACCTTCTCCTCCAATAAGATTACACTCAAATTTGATTGAATCATTCAAACGAGCAATTTCTTCTTCCACCATCACTATCTCATATAAAGTATCATTTTCTGGTATTGTTTAAAGTAAAAAACACAACCAATAAGTTTTTTGTAAACAAAAAAAATAATATTTCATTAAAATAAATAAATAAAACATTATCTGTTTTCTCCTTTTCCAAAACGTATTCTTTGACTCATTCAATGACAAAGACAAGACTATGAATCATCCTTTTTTAGCAATAGGATCATCTTCCTCATTTTTCTTTTTTTCCAATGCTCTTTTATCCATTTTATTTCTATAAAATAAATTGAAAAATAAAAAGTAAAATAAATTATACAAAAAACCTACAAATACGATGCAATTCAAAATTATACTCACCTCTCATGCTCTTGGATCCCTCTTCCCTTAAAATTATGATTTCTTTGGAGTTCTTTTCCCTTACTCTTTTTCTTTTGTCTTTATTTCCCTTACCTAAAATTATTTAAATTGTATTTTTATTTGATATTGAGATATAAATATTTAATATCGATTTTAAAACTTTATAATAATATATTATAGTCGAAAGAATAAATAACAAACAAATGTTATACTAATATAGGCACAAAAATTATTTAATTTGTAATAAATAATAACTTAATACTATTTATTCGCGCACCGCACATATAAGCATCTAATTTATATTTAATATAATATCATTTTGTTTCTTAAAAAAACTAGTATTATATGAAATAAGAAATGAAAATTAATATTAATAATAAAAACAAAAGAAAAATTGAAAACCAAAAGCATTGTACTATTACGACATTTTTGTTCAAATTAATACAATTTTACGTTCATAAAAAGATTGTTAATATAGCGTAGTAGTTATTCAACACAAGCTTATAATTTGCATTGAGCTACATACTCAAACACATGTCAATTGATTCACATAACAAAAGTACAAACATCTACATTGTCAACATTAACAATTAAAGTACCGACACTAAGAAATAATAAAAGTACAAATTGTTTACGTTGACCTCATTAACCACTAAAGTACTTGATACTAAGAGCATTAACCACTAAAGTGCTTGATACTAACAAGTTTCGTGAGCATGCAATAGAAAAATAAAATTGAATTTATGGAAGAAGATTAGTCAGCAAATCGCGAGGAAGCCGAATGAAAGATTATTTCTTATGGGAGACTTTAATTCTACAAGGGAAGAATCATAAATAAAATGGGTCAGTGAAAATCTTAGAAGGGAGGTGCAGCTATGAGTCGGTTGGACATGTTCCTTTTATCATAAGCTAGGGTACAAACATGGCCAACAAACACTCAACGAAGTTTAGATAAGGAACTATCTGATCACTTCCTAATTATGTTAAATGAATCAACTCTAAACTAAGGACAAAGCTGTTTCAGATGCTAAGTCGCCAACGTGGCAACACTACCAAAGAGACTTTGTCCAACTAGAATTCAAATTTGAGTTTCCAAAGCTGCTCAGGGAGATACACAATTTGGTCACACATCTTAGGATAAATTACACTTCTTATCCAAAACCATTCATCTTGGTTTCCTTGTTTCATTTCACGGAAAATTATCTAACTCGGTTCATACTCATAAGTAATATGAGTTATGTACTTAATTTCCAACTTTCTCAATTCTCAATCCTTAATGGAATAATCATTCATAAGTCCTACTAATAAGATATATTAGTATTATATACATCTAGCACCACTCTCACAAGGGTCTACCTCCAAGGTCATGTATTTGAGTGAACTATCTTGATGGTATACTAGGACTACCTACATATATCTTATTGTTACTAAGCAGGGTAGCGATTTGATCTCCTCGAGATTACCACTTGGTAAGTGTCTTTCAACTTTACTCTTTACGATTCTCATTAACCATATAAGTGATTCGCCCAAAACTTACTCACACTGAGCATGGTTCATAAGGTTAGCTCCCAAGGCGTCTAACTTTTCCAATGTTTCGACATATGACCACTACACAAGACATCCTCTGAAAATTCCCATTTCAAAACTATCAATCCTCTAACCTGGATTAACTTACAATCCTATTCTCAAACTCACACATCCATAATCGCTCACCAATTAAAGTAAGATATACTTAGTTCTAGTAAAGTGTGAGCATCATACTCCTTATTCATTCAATCCAAACTCTACTTCGGAAAGATAAAAACAACATAACTTCCAATAACTATTCTCACTCTTGCTATCCAAATAACAACACTCAAGATGAACTTTTACATTCCCACACACTTACCGACTTGGGTTCATTTTCGTACTTAACATCCATTGAGTACTTCACCATACGGAATTTACTTAAATGCACGACTCATAGCTTACCACTCTTATCAACTACTTCCAAGATCACCCCATACAGTTTCTTTCATGACTCATACTTAGTTCCGTACCCAAGCTTGGCTTGCTCTCGGTTGCTTGCCACGGACTTGGACTCTCAGTACACAAAACTCATCTGCTCAAAATAAAGAGTATGGTACTTCACAACTATCCCAACACAAGGTAATCCAATTATACATACTTACATAGTACCAAATTATAACTTTCTCTACTTCAACTCATACTCTAGAATCTTTGCACGTGAATAATCATCAATTGCATGCTCATATCTTGGCATCAATGAAGCCTTAATGATCTTATTTTACATTCTTCCAAATGCCCATTACGATGGTAATCTTATTACTCAAACTTATAACACCTTTCTACTAAAATTCCTTGAACCTGAAATACTTACTTTCTCACCCAACACAAATCTCTTTCAACTGTTCTTTGGCCAATTCAACATTTTGTAACAGTCTCACACTGACATTGAACTTATGATGCATTATCTGAATCACAACCTTATTTCCAAAAATAGATACCATTGGTCTATCTCACACTCTTCGTCTGGTGAAGATATGCCTTACTTGGAATTATGCAGTTATGTCCTCGAGTTACTTTGTATATCCCACCACTGTCTTAGTCTTTCAACAAAATTCACTAAAATTCAATACCTTTCAAATCTTCACCATTTCTGAAGGTACCATTATGAATATATTCCCTGAAATATTCCAATTCTTCCGAGACACTCTAGTGACCTTAAAACCTGAAACACATATGCACTACCTCACTTCTGGACCTTGTGGCATGCGCTCAACAAAGCATCCTTTCTTCCTCACTGTAAGGAATTACTTGAAATTCCTGTCCATACTAATGGTCAATCCAGTTCTACAACAGGCTCATTTAATTCTCAAGCTTTGACAAATTCATCCGATAAAAATACTCAATTTCTAACTCCTCTAGCACTACAAGATTTCTTAAACCAATCACTATCTTGCACTTCCACACTACCTGACACACAACTCTTACTATGACTTCAACCAAGTCCACTAGGTCCTCCTTAATTCCAAACTCTTGGCATGAGCATATTACCAAAACACCAGCTCTACCCGACTAGTGAGTCCCCGTGGTCGCTCAACCATGATCCAGCTTGCCGCACATATATGATTAGGTTGATCAAGCCCAATACTATATACTATGACATTAAGAATCATGTTGGCAAGCCACACTTATGAGGAAGGAATTGATATACTTCTAATATTTCAAGGTTGGGTCAAGAATCGACCTGCTCTGGTACCAATTGTAATACCTTGTGCAATATACGTCTAGAATATAAATTATACACAATATTAATTGGTACTGACACAATCATAAGTGCCTATTGAAATAATTTACATACTTGACCAATTCTATAAAATACAACATATGGTAGAAGATAAAGAAAATGCCAAAATTAAAAATCTAAGTTCTAAGTATAATTCCTTCAATTGTAAAAAATTCACAGTGGAAGATTATGACTACTCAAGATCCTCGAACATCATAAATAAATCCTCCTGTTCTTAATTTGTAAAATACTTGTAAAAAAATAACAACGATGAGGTGAGATAATAATCTCAATGAGTCCTCCTATTCCATGGGTCCCCTAAGCTCTACAAGGTTTCTACCTGATTTCTAATTCAAGCCTCCCTCTCTGTTACATGTGTATCACTCACACAATGTAACTAAAACTTGAGTGTATAAGGAATAATCACAATATATGGAAACATGTTAGTTGAATGCACCCACTCAAAAAATTACTATGAAATTATATTTATTAAATTTTAAAAACTTTCTTATAACTCATTTGTCATGCAACGTTCAGGAAATTAATAGTCTAGTAATATTTTTATCATGTAACTTCCATGAACTAAATGTGTTGAATTTTTTTTAAATGAATTAATATTTAGTATATTTAGTATATTTTTAAATAAAAATAAATAAAATATTTTTATTGTGGTACATTTTTTATGTTTACAAATATTCAAGTAGATAATTGAAACAAAGGAAATTTTACATTAATAGTTTATTAAACTCACAAAATATACTTGAAATTTTTAATAAAATATTGTACTACTAATATAATAAAATTTTATTTTTTAATAGATTAACATATGTGGTTTTTCTTCATAAATAAAATTTAAAACGTTTTAATAAATGCATTTGTACTATAATTGACAATGAATTGAATTTTTAAAATATATAATAACCTATGAATAGAATTTTTAAAATAAATAATAAATTATGAGCTTATATTTATTAAATTTAAATAAAAAAATCTTATAACTCATTTATTATGTAGCGTTCATGAAGTTAATAGTCTAGTAAAAAGAGTATTAGGAATGGATTTATATTAAATTTATTGTGTATATTTATAAATATAAATAATATTTTTATAGGGATAAATTTTTTAAAACTCTTAGAACTATATTAAATTTAACATTTAACTTATATTAAATTTTTAAAATTTAAATTTATTATTTAAATTTAAATCTTAAATATAGAGAAGAAATAGTGATTTTTTAACTTATACTTAAAAAGTAAGTGCGTGTGTTGTGTGTGTGTGTGAAATGATTTATTGATTGTGATGAAAGTTTTGTAATTTGGATAGAATATGTGGAAATCAATATAAATAATTATATATCATGTGTTAACAGCAGATCAAACTTAGTTCAGTAAAAAAGTTGTTAAACATACATAGCAAATCAACATCTATAGTGCAAAAAAAAAAAAAGATATACTACATGATATATGAGAAATTGCTGAAAATAATAAATTTCAATATATAAGAAAGTCTATGTGATAGTGAGAAACTCGTGTTAGATTAATTATTTAATTAATCAATATGGATTGACATAATCAATTATTAAATTAATTATATTACGGTCAATTATTACTAAGCACTAATTATTGATGAATTATTTAATTGGGTTTTGTCTCTGAATGTACCGTGATGGATTGGACCGTTTAGTTAAGTCCAATGAGAGATCCATGTCCTCAGCCGTTTAATTATTTAAGTGTTGCCCCTTTAAACGATTAACATACACTCTGAAAAGCTAGACGACAATGAGGGTAGTAACCCTCACATACTTATTCGACTCAATCGCTAGTCTCTTCAATCTTACAAGGTACACCGTTCTTATTATAATGATTATTCTTTGATATATGATATGCTATAATTTGTGTCTATCCGATCATATTAAATCTAATAATTGATATCAAAGCCTGATTAGATACATATTATAGCTATTATAAAATTTATGAATCTAATTTTATGGAATAAACCTTTAGCAAATTGCATTCAAAACCGTTAGTTTGCGGTCCCTTTTTCTTTCTTTCAATGGGCACTACACAACTAATATGCATTATATTGTTGTAATATTTAACATGATAATATAGTTAGTATGAATATGCAATTCAACGTGAAGCTATCATATTGATACTAATTCTTATGCTTGAATTGAGGTTTGAATTGTTTATATGTGCCTCAGTTGTATAAATACTGATTTCATTTGTATATATTAATAATTTTACCTTGAAAAATTACAAACAATTTCCACATAGCCACTGTTGTGTTGCTAGTTGGTTGACTATTTTTTTTAAATATTCAATGATTATTTTTTATATCGACAAACATTATTTTGACTAACAATGTTTTTTGTAGTGAGTTTTTCTAAAAGAGCAATTTTTAGAATTAATATTTCAATATAATTAATATTTCTAATAATTTTAGAAATTTATTAAATTTTCTTTATTATTGTAAATTTTATATTTAAAGTCAACGTATATCCTACTCTATCACCTACTTAAAAGGCTTGGATATATAACTAATTCCTACCTTAATTGTCATCAATTCAATCAAGGTAAAGTATATTATTTTGCAACCCGTGAGAATATAATTGACAGAGATGGATTATTAAGTACTGGCCTTTTTTGATTTAATTTCGTTGATTTTGATACAACATATTATTTTGGTAAAGTGACTGTAAGTATTGTTGAAACTAGGTCATACAACCGCCAAAGTAGTGTTGAGACACGTTTAAAATCTACCGTACAAAATATTATTTAATGTAAGTATTCTAAGTTGTTGGTTACTGTATTTGAGATATATTTAAAATGATGTTTCATAAAATATATAAATATTCTATCTCAGTAAAACTCATATACTATGATCTGAGTTAAATTTCAATTTTTTAAATTCTCCTTCTATTACAGTAATATCAATATTTGTTTAACTTAATAAAGTCATGCTCACTCCAAATGTCGGATTAAAGATTTTGTGTGGTTTAAATTATAAATGTGCATATATTATGATACTATCGCCAATGATTTTGATCGATCAACAATTACATTCTTTGTGTGTGGAGAGATAATAAATTGTATTGTTTCGAAAATTTGGAGTGGATATTCCAATCTTTTAGCAAAATAATTAGCATTAAATAATCAAACTATTTTGGCAGAATATTCTTTAATATTGTGATATATTTCAATCTCTAAATATAAATTATTATTAAATAATTGATTTTGTTATCATATTATAATCAATTAGTTTGATATTTTATGATTTTGGAATAATTTTAATTTATACGTATCCAAAATTTTCTTATATAATATATTCAAAATACCTAAATGATGTAAATATTGTCTTTTTAAATTTTATAATAATTTTAAAATTAAGTTATATATTGCCTAATTATATAACTTCTCATTGGTAAAATATGATAATTATCTTGAGCTATTCTAAAGGCAATTTAATAATTTTATTCTCACATTATGTTAATTTAAAATATTGGTTTATATTTTGATATAACGATTTATTGTTGATTTATGAATTTTGAGACGACACATGATATTTTACTCGTCATCAAAATGCTCACTAACTCTATTTATAAGGATGATCAACGTGTCACATTTTCTATGAGATTAGTTATAATTTAATTATTATTTCTGAATCTCTTATGACTAATATATAAATACAAGGAGGAATTTCTTATAATATTATGCACTTCCTTTTTTTTGAAATTAAAACTATACAATTATATAAAAATTAAGTGTTGTTATTTTCTCGAATAATCTAAAATTAAAACTCACTATTTATTTTCATAAATTGATTTCTTGTTATATGCTCAAATAAATTAAAAAATAAATAAAAAATCTAGTTTTATAAGTATAATAGAAATTTTATTATTGTGAGAGTTTTATTCTGAAAAATTAAATAATCATTATTATTTGTATAATTGTAATTCCACCTCTCATAGATTCAATTATATAAATTTTCCTATCTTGAATAAAATATAAGTATTATTGATTCATACGATTGTAACTCACCCATCGTGGGTATAATTATATGAATTTTATTTTATAAAATAATTAATGTTATTTTAATTATAATAAAAATTACATTTATAATAGTTATACTATATCTATATGTTATTATTAATATAATTTTTTGTTCAATGTACTTGTGATTTGTGATTATGTAAATTATAGTTCGAATACCTTATTGGTATTAAAATTTTTGTGACATAATATTTGTACATTGTTAAATTTATTATTTAATACTGTTGAAACTATTATTTGATAAATAAGAAATTATTTTGAAGACATGTAATAGTTTATGAAATCCATTCATTTATTTTAAATTTTTTATTAATAAATAATAAAAGTACAAACCATTTACATTGACATCATTAACCACTAAAATACTTGATACTAAGAAAAAAAACAATACAAGTTACTACAAACCATGACAAGCAAAATATAACTATTTCTGAAAAACAAAACTCGTAACACATATCCATTACACGATAAAGACAAAAAACATGGCAACAGTCATGTTATGTGAAATTATGACTTCATTGTTCATTATATATATAAATTTCCATTTTAACTTTTTTAATTCTACCTTCCTCAGCGGTGGGACATTTCAAGATTCTAATATCTTTTAAAAATGACTTAAGATGACCTTCTCCTCCAACACGATTATGTTCAAATTTGATTGAATCACTCAAACGAGCAATTCTTCTTCCACCGTCATCATCTCATATAATGTATCATTTTCTGGTATTGTTGAAAGTAAAAAACACAACGAGCAAGTTTTTTTATAAACAAAAAATAATATTTCATTAAAATAAATAAATAAAACATTACCTCTTTTCTCATTTTCCAAAAACTATTTTTTGAGCCATTCAAAGGCAAAGACAAGACTATCACTACGCCAAAAGTGATTTTTAACAGCGCACATTAGACAGCGCTTTTGTACAAAAGCGCTGCTATAAGTGAATTTAAAAAAAAACACGGAAACTATATAAAATAATTAGTAAAAGCACTGCTAAAAATATGACCTTAGACAGCGCTTTTAAAAAGCGTTGCTAAAGTATTGTTTTAGAAAGCGCTTTATCATAAGCGCTGGTAAAAGTCCACTTTAGACAGCGCTTTAAGAAAGCACTGTCTAAAGTCATAAAAAATTTAAAAAAAAATTAGAAAAGCGCTGCTAAAGGACACTATTAGCCAGCGCTTTTCAAAAGCGCTGCTATAGGTCCATATTAGCCAGCGCTTTTAGAAAGCGCTGTCTAAACCCTTATAAATGAAAATTAAAAAAATAGAATCAGTGTATTAACAGATTCACGAATACAAAAGCGAAACCCTTTCCCTCCTTGAACAGTAAGTGTAACCCTTTCCCTCCTCTGTCTCCAATCCTTCACCGTCGTACCAGCCCCCCTCCGTCCTCCATCGCCTCTCTCGGTTTTCCTCCACCCACAACGGCTGGTTATCAAGGTATGTTCTTTATTGAAAATGTCTTTATCTCCATTGATGTCCAAACTGAGTTATCCTCCTTGATAATGTACTATGCTAACATCTAAGACATTATCCTCCTATTGATGTCTAAACTGGGTTATATGTATGCATTTTGATTTTTGGGTTCTTAGTAGGGCTTGATATATAACAACAACACTTTTAGCATTTAACATTATTGCATTTTCTTTTGGTTCTATGCTTTGGAATAAAAAAGATGATATACATGATGGGTTTTTTTTTGTTATTTTAATTGGTTTCTGAATTGTTTATCATTTTTATATTTTTCATGAACTAGTATTTTGAACCTATATATATATACAACTTGTTTTTGATGATCCCTTTGTATTGGTGTAGTTAGTCGAAGACCATCACCGATTCGAAGAACATCAAAGCCGCATCATCCGCCGTCGATACCAATAGCCTCTTTTCTTTCTTTGGTAAGTCAAGTTCAAATTCTATCTGTATCGATCAATTAAAAAAACAATTATTTTTATATAGATATATTTATTTTTAGTCCATGTTATTAACTCTAGAAATAAATTTCTAGAAATAATTCGTTTAATTCAAACAAAAAGAGAATAATCTGTTTATAGTGTTTTTGTTTACTTGAATAAGTAGGAAAAAATGGATAAGAAATAGATGTTTGTCGATCGATTGTCACAAGAGTACGAGAATTGGGTATTGGAATTCGTTAAATTTGCTGTTGAACACGCCAAAGACCCCAGTCGAATGAAGTTTCCTTGCTTGGGTTGTTGTTATGTGGGTCGGGTCAACGCAGATGGATTGAAATCGCATTTACTTATGGGTGGAATTGATAGAAGTTATACGTGTTGGATATTTCACAGTGAAAAAAGTAACGACAACGTTGAACCGGGGGAGAAAAGTAGTACGGCCTATGCTTTAGACGACAAGGACACAGATACATACAATTTTGATCGAGTCGGAGAGATTGTAGATGCACTTGAAGAAGATCTTCCGGATTGTCCCAAAATGTTTGAGAGATTGGTAAACGATGCAGAGAAACCGTTGTATAAAGGGTGCATTAAATTCACAAGACTGTATGCGGTATTAAAGTTGTACAACTTAAAGACGGGCAATGGATGGTCAGATAAAAGTTTCACAGAGTTATTAGCCCTTATGAGAGATATGCTTTCGGAGGATAATGTTCTTCCTAATCTAACCTATGAGGCCAAAAAAATGTTGTTCTCTATTGGCATGAGCTATGATAAGATACATGCTTGTCCAAACGATTGCGTTTTGTTTCGAAACGAATATGCATCGTTAAATGAGTGTCCTAAATGCGGTTTGTGTCGATATAATAAAAAATTGTCTCCAGCAAAAGTCTTATGGTATTTTCCTATAATTCCGAGATTTAGGCGAATGTTTCGTAGTGAAACCGATGCAAGACACCTTACTTGGCATGCAGATGAAAGAATTATTAATGGAAAGTATCGACATCCGGCAGATTTACCACAGTGGTCGAAAATTGATAATGATTATCTTGATTTTGGAGAAGAAGCAAGAAACCTTCGATTGGCTTTATCTACTGATGGAATGAACCCGCATGGTATTCAAAGTATCTCACATACCACATGGCTTGTGATTCTTATGATTTATAACCTACCTCCATGTCTATGTATGAAGCGTAAGTACATGATGTTATCTATGTTAATATCTGGGCCTAAACAACCAGGGAATGACATAGACGTATACTTGACACCTTTGATCGAAGATTTAAAGATTTTGTGGGAGAACGGGGTGGAGGTTTATGATGGATATAGGAAACAAAGTTTCAATTTGAGGGCAATGTTATTTGGCATAATTAATGATTTTCCAGCATACGGGAATCTATATGGGTATAGCATTAAAGGTCAACGTGCGTGTCCTGTTTGTGAAGATGGAACCGATACAACGCGTTTGGAACTTTGTCAGAAGAATGTGTTTCTCGGTCATCGTAGATTCTTACATTCTAAACTCACTACCGTGCATGGAGAAAAGTATTCAATGGAGACACCAAACAACGTAAAGCTCCACCTGCATTGTCAGGTGACCAAATTTTTGAAAAGGTGAAAGATGTGTGTACTCAGTTTGGCAAGCCTTTTGTGCATACGATTGTCAAAGGAGGGTGGAAGAAGAGATCGGTTTTTTTTTAATTGCCATATTGGAAGTCTCTGTATGTGAGACATTTTCTCGATGTTATGCATATTGAAAAAAATGTATTTGAAAGTGTTATTGGTACATTACTCAATATTAAAGGAAAGTCTAAGGATGGCCTTAAAGCAAGGGAGGACATGTTAAAGATGGGAATACAAACTGAACTAGGACCCGTGAAGAAAGGAAGCCGAACATATCTACCACCTGTTGCTTTTACTCTATCTAGAAAGGAGAAAAAGATATTGTGTAAGTTTCTAAGTGAAGTTAAAGTTCCAGAAGGATACTCTTCAGATATTAGAAGACTTGTGTCTATGAAAGACCTCAAGTTAAAGAGTTTAAAGACACATGATTGCCATGTTATAATGGAGCATTTTCTACCAATAGGTATACGTTCTATTTTTCCAGATAAAGTAAGGAGTGCGATAACTAAGTTGTGTTTTTTCTTTAGGTCAATTTGTAGTAAGGTGATTGATCCTGAGATCTTACCAATATTGCAAAAAGAAATTGTTATTACTTTGTGTGAGCTTGAAATGTATTTTCCTCCCTCATTTTTTGACATAATGGTACATCTAGTTGTTCATCTTGTGAAAGAGACACAGTTGTGCGGCCCAACTTATATGAGATGGATGTACCCTACTGAACGTTATATGAAAGTATTAAAAGGGTACGTGAAAAACCGAAGTCGCCCAGAGGGTTGTATTGTTGAGCGATACATTGTTGAAGAAGTAGTTGAGTTTTATACTGAATATTTGTCCAAAGTTTAATCCATTGGACTCCCCAAAAGTCATATTTTTGAAAAAAAGGAAGGTAAAAGATTAATTGGAAATAAAATTGTGACAGTATCAAAAGATGAACGGGATCAAGTGCATCTGTATGTTCTACACAATGACAGTGAGGTTGAGCCATATGTTGAAATGCACAAGGATATACTCTGAGGGTTAAATCAGAATAGAAATGAAAATTGGATAGTACGGGAGCACAATCAAAGTTTTATACCATGGTTTAAGGATCATATTTTTTCAAAGCTTCATTCATATCCCGCTTCAATAACAGAAAGGTTGATATGTTTGTCATATGGTCTAAGTTTGCATGTGTTTTCCTATAGTGCATACGCAATTAATGGATACACATTTTATACCAAAGAACAAGATGATAAAAGTACTATGCAAAATAGTGGTGTCACCGTGCTTGCTGAAGCAATGCACATTTCTAGTATGAAGGACCTAAACCCCAAATATGCAAATCTGTCATATTTTGGAGTTATCAAGCATATTTGGGTGTTTGATTACGAGAAGTTTCAGATTCCTATCTTTGGTTGCAAGTGGGTAAGTAGTGGTGGCATACGAATGGATATGTCAGGATTTTTGCAAGTGGATCTTAATAGGGAGGGGTACAAAGAAGAGCATTTTATTCTAGCCTCTAAAGCTAAACAAGTGTTCTATGTCACTGACCCGACAAGTACAAAATGGTCTATTGTGCTTTTATCTAACAAAGTGGTTGATGATAACGGTGTAGACCAAGGTGGTATTGATGATGAGAATGAGTCATGTATTAGACGGAGTGAGTCGTATATTATAAATGATCAAGATGATAATATTATAGAGGATAAATCATATATCAAAAATGATCATAATGAGGGAATTTGGATAAATCCATATGTCCGCATTGTTAAGAAACAAGTAATTCATGTTCCAACCAAGAAAAGAAAGAGATGTTAGTGAAAGAGGTAGCATATTAAAATGTTTATATTTGTGTTTACGTTTAAGTTTATGTTAATTTTTGGCATTGTCATTTTATATATATTTAAATGACTATGGAATTTTATATTGGGTTTATGTTTATGTTTATTACAGGTTAGATGACTACTAACGACGATCACCCATGTGATGATTCTGTGCATGATGGAGATAAGGCTGTTAGTAAAACGGAAATGGAATATAGAAGAGGAATAACAATAATGAAGAGAATAATTCAGGATAGAGACCAAGGCATAAGGTATGATGTGCATTGGAGCCAAGAAGGCCAACTCATTGAGCCTAACGATTGAACGTTGACGAGTTATCTCGGTTCGGTGGTAAGAAGATAAATTCCAATCACATGTGAAGATTGGAGAGCGAGAGTGTTGGACGACGCTAAAGATAAAATATGGAGTGAGATACAGGTACCATATGTGATGTTAATTGTTTTTAATGACGATTATGTCTCTAAATTACTTATACTAACGCACTTTGTGTATGATTTTCATAGAGGTCATTCATCATTGAGGATACCAGGAGAGATTATGTTCTTAAATTGGCCGGGAAACTACATAGAGGGTTTAGAGCTTTCTTGTCAAACAAGTTTCTAAGGGATGCAGATAAAATTTTTGTTGATGCAGAGCTTCCAAAGAAATATGCAAATTTAATTACAGCTGAAGAATGGGAAACTTTTAAATCCAAAAGAAATACCTAAAATTTGAGAGTTTAAGTGTCATAAATCGACAACGAGCATCAAGTCCAGCATATCCATACAAAAAAGGTCGTACGGGATATGCACGCTTACAACAATCTATTGTAAGTATCTATAAATTGCAAAGTATCTATAATATATACACGCTTATATTTGATCATGTTTTTTGGCTTAATGTGTATCTAACAAATAAGATTAGTTCTGAAACATCTCTTCCGGAACACATTTTGTGGAAGGAAGCCCGTGGTGTAAGGATGGAGCCGTTGAAGAAAAAGTTCAACAAATTTTTGAGAGATGTGTAAGTATAACATTATTTATTTAATTACATCATACTTTTATTTATTTAATTACATCATTCTTTTATTAACATATCATTATTTAATTACAATATTTATATGAATTTGAGGAGAGTCTTTCCCAGTTTATCCAGATGAAGATAATGATTGCAGGAGAATACTCTCACGAGCATTATATATTCGTGAGTATTCTGGTCGGGTGAGGGGTAAGGGATTTGGGATCACTCCAACATCCTTGAAAAAAATCAAAGACAAAAGCTCCAAGCAATAAAGAACTTTAGGAGAAGTTGGAAAAAATACAACAAGAAGTATATGAGCTGAGAAAGGAAAAGGAAATCGATCAAGCTACAGGCTTTAAAGATACTAGTGACAAAGGTAGTATCAATGATAACTTTGGACAAAATATTCCCGAGGTAATTATATACCATCTTTATAAATTATAAAACCATATTTATTAATTATATAACCATATTTATTAATTAATAACCATATTTATTAAATTATATGGCATTTCCCGGTGTCAACTCTATTTGTTGGCACCGACTTATCTGATCGTTGGCAAGGGGAAAATGTATAATACTTTAGGAGAAATGCTTCACCATAGACCGCTCCCAGATGGATTTTTGAAAGTATCGGTCGATGTCGTTTTAGAGGGGGGTGCGTTGTTACCACTACCTGACGATGTGGAGGATGCAACATTGGTGGCAGATGCAATAGGATCGTTTGTTGCATGGCCGTCAAGCCTCGTTTGCGTAGATAATGAGATATGCTTAAAATCGTTTACTATTCAAAAATTTTATGCCAATTATACTTACATTTTGTTTACATGGTAATGTTAGACTCCAACAAAATTCATTCCAAAACATAAGGGGATTAGGCGGGAGACCGAGTCAATTGCATCATTTGAGGTAACACAATTATATGACATTTATGCTATGAGAAATGCTAATTTGTGATTTTATACTTCCCCTAACTAATTATATGATAACTAGATTCATGCTAAAGAGACTGCATAAGTCGGTAGGGGTAAGGCGCTTGAAATTAGCAATATTTCCACACAAAAAAAGAATGTTGCTAAGAAGACCGTGGCTAGCAAAAAAACTACTGCTCAATTCAGGTCGTGCCTTTGGACATATTTAGGAATTACAGATATTCCGGATGGTGGTACCCGCCTTATACCTATGAGTGCAGACATCTTTGGTTTTGAATATCTTGAAGCAATTGGTAGAGAGGATATGGAGCAAGTTTTTAGACATTTGGAATTAGGCCTCGGTGTTATTGGTATATACATCAGGTATACTCCGATAAACTTTGTTTAATTAAATGAACAATTTAATCCCTCATTTCAATGAATATAGTATAATGTTAATGATGTTTTAATTTAATGTTTATGTATGACAACATTATGCGTCCGCGTGGATTAGAAGCAAGATTTGGCTTTTTAGCTCCCAACACTGTCAATTCAGGGTGTAACAAGACCAGATGATGTCATAGCATATATACTAGGTTTATTCATGGCCAGTAAAGATACTGAGAAGTTGTTCTTTTTGCCATATAATACTGGCAACGGGTTAGATTTTTATCCTAACTTGATCTATTATAATTTTCCATTTTGGCCATTGTTTAATCTTTGTTTAATCTTACAGTGGACACTGGTTATTGGTTCCGATTAATCCTATGAGAGAAATTGTGTATTATCTGGATTCTTTATACAATGATTGGTCAACATATCTAGATTTGAAACAGATGATTGACACGTAAGTTTTTTGCTCCCAAAGAGATATTCAAGTTTATGTTTATGTTTATGTTTATGTTTATGTTTATGGTCAACATATATGGATTTATGTTTATGTTTATGTTTCTATGTGAGATTATTCTAAACAGTCGTTTATATTTTATTATACCGTTCTACTAGCTTTTCGCTCCCAAAGAGATATTCAAGTACCAAAAAGTAGAGCCAACAACGTTACATGGATCAGAGTGGAGGTATATTTTCACAAAGAGATATTCAGTTTTGATTACATTAGTGATGATACTTGATAAAACAATTTAAGGGGTATATCCTGATATATATTTGTATCTTCTTTCCATGTGTAGTGTCCTCGCCAGCATAATGATATAGATTGTGGCTATTTTATGTTGAGGTTTATGAAAGAAACTATTCTTTTGGATCGATTAGAGATTCCATCCACGGTATGGATTTCTAACTTAGGAATTACATACTATTTTCATATTTTGTGTTTCTCATAAAATGACACATTGTTATAACTAAATCACATACTATGTTATATTATTATATATATAGTACTTTGAGGAATTCAATTGTGCACATTACTCAAAAGATCAATTGGATGAACTTATGGAGGAATGGTGTCAATTCATTATCGGGTTGAGAATTTTTTATAAGCTAAGGTATATTGTCTTATTTCCTTTGATGAGAACTTTCAAGTTTTGAGTATAAATTAAATTCGAATAAAGTGCAACATTAATATTATCATGTTATGAATTTCGATCATTTGGTTTTTTTTCCAGGTTTATAGGTGCATGTGTAGAAGATAGAGCTAAAATATTCATGTTGTTGTTGTTTCATGAGAATTCTCGAAGATAGAAAGATGTATAGATGTAACTTTAACTTTGAATTTTAGGCATTTTAACTTGTAGAATTTTAACTTGTATCATAAATTTTGTAATTGTTGTTGTATATATCATCAATTTATATATATATATATGTGTAATTTTTATATATGTATATTTTATTGGAATGAAGCTACCAAATATGGTGCATAATATGGTGAAAACTTGGATCAACTTTGGTTAAAATTCTGATTAAAATGCATTATATATATTGGACAGCGCTTTTGTAAGTCAAAATAGATAATTTATTAAAAAAAATCGTGAACAATAGACAGCGCTTTAGGAGAAAAGCGCTGTAAAATCTTTAAAAAAAAAGCACTGCCTAAAGTGTGAAAGTGTTGTCTAAAGTGGGGGAATAGACAGCGCTTTCAAAGTAAAGTGATGTCTAAAGCCTAACTTAAAAAAATAACAAAGCGCTGTTGTGATACGGTGGGAGAACTGACTTGAGTTTTGCGTTTGTATTCGCACTTGTTCGGTTTAGCAAGAGTCGCCACCGACTTTTTATTTTATCCTAAAGGAAAGGTTAAAAAGCACAGGAAAAAACCTTTTTGAGATGTTTCGTGGGTTCGGGGGGTAGATTATGAAAAGGGAAGGTATTAGCACCCTTTTCATCCATGGTTATCCATGGGCTCTTAGTTACTTGGTTTTAGATCACTTGCCTTGATTTTCAATTGCTTGAAATGGTGTGTGTGTGTGTGTGTTTTGAAAATGTTTTTGAAGAAGACACATTGTCTTAGGCAACCATTGTAATGACTCGTGTTTGAGTGTTTTACAAAGGTGTGTATCTTTTCGAAAAGATGTTTCAAATGTTTTTTGAAAGTTTTTTTTGAAAGTGTTTGTGGAGTGTGGTTTTGAAAAGATAGGCAAGTGTTTTTGTTTTGCAAGTTGGCAAGTAACCAAAAGCTGTCTACCCTAAATTTCTCAAAGATTTTTCCTATGTTTTTAACCCTTTTAACAATTTTGTTCCACCATTGTATTTGGTGGACAATCTTGTGTTAGAATGTGAACGGGACGGGCGCGGGTCATCGTATGGACCATGAATGCAATGGTGCCAAGTGTATTTGGCAATTTTGCTTGAAGGGACTATGATCATTCCGTTTAGGCAACTTTCGAAAGCGTCATCGAGGGACTATGATCATTTGAACTGTTTTGCCAAAGAAACTCAACGTGCAAGCATGGCCCATTTTGGAAGGCAACGAGTGGGATTACCCTAAGGGTGCAAGTGTGATTGTGTATTGATTTCATGTATTTGTCTTGTATTAGGTTATCTAGCGTTTGATTTTATGTACATACAAACCCTAGGTCTAACCATGGCATATTTGAAAGCGATAAATTGCGAGAATTTAAAGTCTACACTATTACAAATAAGTATCCGGGAGTGGGGGTACAAATTTATAAATGGGGATGAGACTTATTAGGAGAGTAGTATCCAAATATTTACAACCAAATCGAATCCATCGCAAATGTAATATGTAGTGTATAGCAATGTATAAGAATAAAGAAAATGTGTATGTATCAATGTATTTGTGTAAATGTATGTGTAAATGTATTTGTGTAAGTGTATGATTTATTTACAAGTGCGAAAAATGTGAATCTTAATGAAATAATTAAGTATTGTCTATTTATTTTGTTTTTGTATTCTTGTATTTTTGTTAATGTATTGTTATCATGTTTTGTATTTTGTTAATTATGTACAAACAAAATATTTTAAGAAAAGAAATGGAAATGTTTTAAGCTTTTAGAGAAAAGTATCATTTATACATTTTTGGTTTATGTACAAAGTTTCAATTAAAAGAAAAAAGAAATAAAGGAAAGTTTATTTTCTTATGTATTCATTAATATGCATTTTTAATTATACTAACAAAAGAATAATTTAAGAAAAAAAGTTATATATATAAAAAAGGTTAAGTGTACCATTTTATTTTATAAAATTTAATTGTGTTATAAAAAAAAGGAAATAAAAAAGTTAATAAAATTTAGTGTAAAAAAAGAATTTATTGTGTTAGTTTATAAAAAAATGTGATATGTAAAAAAGTATTAATTTTAGAAAGTTGAATGGGCTAAAAGGGAATTAGGCCCAAACTAAATAAACAGAATAAATGAAAAGGGGGGTGTTACAGATGCCATCGGGAGGTATGACGGAACTTTGTCGAGAATGGGTTATAGATGCCATTTGGAATTGTGTGTCGATCGCGTAAGAGATTCCTTAGCGAGAACTTGCGTACTTGAGAAAGAAAGATAATTTCCTGGCCTGTTACAGGGGTTGATCTTCAAACTCTTCATGCAGATATGCCCTGGCTAGATACAGGTATCGAATCTACAATCAAATGCTCACAGATATGCCCTGGCTAGATACAGGTATTGAATCTGAATTTGTCGTCTACAAATATGCAATGGCTGGATACAGGTGTCGAATCCACAATCAGTTACTCACAGATATGCCCTGGCTAGATACAGGAATCGAATCTGGAAATTGTCGTCTACAGATATACCCTGGCTGGATACAGGTATCGAATCTCTAAACTCCTCATGCAGACATGCCCTGGCTAGATACAGGTGTCGAATCTACAATCAGCTACTCACAGATATGCCCTGGCTAGATACAGGAATCGAATCTGGAAATTATCGTCTACAGATATGCCCTGGCTGGATACAGGTATCGAATCTCTAAACTCCTCATGCAGACATGCCCTGGCTGGATACAGGTATCGAATCTACAATCAATCACTCACAGATATGCCCTGGCTAGATACAGGAATTGAATCTGGAAATTAATCACTCACAGATATGCCCTGGCTAGATACAGGAGTCGAATCTGGAAATGTAACAGTTGATAGTAATTATCTTTGGATTGTCTTTTTTCCTGAAAAGGCAAGACATCAGTTGTATGCAATGTCATGACGTATGAAATGCATGATGTTCTCAAGAATAAATGAGATTGTGTCGTATGATGCGTATATGCATGCGTCATGGTGTATGATAATGTGATGGATGTATTTTTGTCTAGGAAAATAAATCCTTGACGACTGCCGGGAGTTTGTGGAATCCTGGGCTGATGTTGAAGAGTAGAGTTCTTCGCTTCCGGTGGGGATGATGGTTGCAAGAATATACCGGTAGGAGAAGATGACTCTGTTGGGGAATAAACTTGTTGGAGAGATTACTCTGCGGGGAATTATTTTGTGGGAAGAGGTACTTTGCTGAGATTTTGATGAGAACTTCGCTGGGGATTCCACTGATAAGTTGTGTTGGGGAAATTGATGAACTCCGCTGGGGATAAAAGAATCTTGACTGCTGTCGGGGAAAGTGAATTCTTGACTACTGCAGGGGAAGGCAAGAATCTTTTGATTGTTGCAGGTATTGCTCAGGTTGGTCAAGGAGATATTGTCCTGGCTTGTTTCAGGTGTTTATCTTCGACTTGAGAAAGAAAGATGGTTCCCTGGCTTGTTACAGGTGTTGATCTTCAATCTCTTCATGTAGATAATTTCCTGGCTTGTTACAGGTGTTAATCCACAATTAGTCGCTCACAGATATGCCCTGGCTAGATACAGGAATCGAATCCGGAATTATCGTCTACAGATATGCCCTGGCTGGATACAGGTGTCGAATCTGGAAATTATCGTCTACAGATATGCCCTGGCTGGATACAGGTATCGAATATGGAAACTCTTCATGCAGATATGCCCTGGATGGATACAGGTATCGAATCTACAATCAAATACTCACAGATATGCCCTGGCTAGATACAAGAATCGAATCTGGAATTTGTTGTCTACAGATATGCCCTGGCTGGATACAGGTATCGAATCTGGAAATTGTTGTCTACAGATATGCCCTGGCTGGATACAGGAATCGAATCTCTAAACTCTTCATGCAGATATGCCCTGGATGGATACAGGTATCGAATCTACAATCAAATACTCACAGATATACCCTGGCTAGATACAGGAATCAAATCTGGAATCGGTCGTTATTCTGTTGGTGGTTGTAATTTCCAGCAGGTGATGAAGGGATTGTTGAACACTTTTGACATTCGAATTCCCCAAGTGGTGATGAAGGAATTGTCCCAAGTTCACCGAACTTTTGAGAGATTTGTTGAAATCTTGACTGGACTTCCCCAGGTTAACTGGATAGTGACATGTGATGCCCCTTGTTGATAGGAGTTTCGTTAATGGAAGTGTCATCCTTTTGAAGTGATTTTACTCACTAAGAGAGTTTTCGTTCCTCCGAACATTCACTGTATGAATTTCTTCGCTGTTAAACAAATAGTCAAATGCAAACAGTGATATTCGAGCAATGCAAAGTTTATGTTTGTCTCGAAGTTTTGAAAGATGCGTTTTTTAGCAGAAAACTTTTTGTAAGGCAAATCAACACAAGATTTAGAGCAAAGCCCTACAGGAGTCAGGATACCTTTTGTAACAGTATGCTTTCGAACTAACCCATGCTTCAATTAGGACTTTTGAAGGGTTGTAACGTGGCCTGGTTCACGGTTTAAGAAACAAAGGATAAAGGCTCAAAGTGTATTTGTACCCACCCGCTCTTCGTGATGTTCTTCAACCCTAAGCCCAGTTAATTGTGCATCGCACTCAATTCGAGTTTGGAACAACTTTTGGGTGATGGTTCACCAGCTGAATTTGGGAGACAGTCATCATCTCCTTTTCTTTTGCAACATTTTTCATGTTGTTGAGGATTTGTAATGACCTCTCTATTTTGATTTTGATTTGTTATCCCTAACTTTTGCCTGACTGTTCCCGTTTTTGAGATTACAGTCAGCGGGATGCCCCAGCTTTCTTAAGCCTCCTTTACAGGTTTTGGCTTAGTGGGCTTTTCTCTTTTGAGAGATTGACTGCCTAGGTGATAGAGAACCACCCTTGTCTTTTGATTCCAAAGGAATGCTTTTCTTTGTCGTTGTTCGTTGTGTTACAAACTGAGAGTTTGCGACTTCAATGCGCATTTTCTTTTGAATTAACTGAGATACTACCCTGCCCCAGGTTTATATCAAAGGTTTTGATTGTTTAGAACAGAAAACTCCTACTTCTTTGGCTCGAAGGGGTTGACTAGGGATTATCTTCCTTATAACTCCAGTGTTTGGGAATTGAAAGAAATGCCTGTACATCATCAGCAAGGTCCGTTCAAAAGCATACTGCATGAGATTACGGTATTGTTTCGTCATCCTCCCTCTAAAGGCTTGCAGCTTTTTATCAAGAGTTAAATATCATAAAGAAAGCATAAGAGTAGTGAAAACGAATGGATGAATTCAAGACAAACATATGCAATGCATTAATGAAGCAGAGTTTGACATTAACAGTTAATTGTTTGAAAATAAAAGAAATTACAACTTTGAAAATTCAAATGAAGCAAAAGTCTTTCAGTTTGAGCTTTATCACTCCAGGTGGAGAACTCCTTAACGGAAGATTTTCATCTCGCCGTCTGGCATGAACCTCAGCACTCCGATGTCAATCAGATCTTGAATCTTGTTCTTCAAGGCCCAACAGTCGTCGGTGTCATGTCCCGGGCTGTAGGAGTGGTACACACAAAATGCATCGGGATGATAGTTAGGAGCGGAGGTATTGGGCTTCCTAATAGGATCCCTCAAAGCAGCCATATTGACTTCCAACAAACGCTCCAGTATCAGAGATGACGGTATGTCAGTCTCAGTGAACTGTCTTCCCGACGTATTTTGATTATGCTGATTACCCCGTTGACACTGGCGAGGTTGTTGCTGGGATTGTGACCCTGAATCAAGAAGAGGAGCCTTCCCCTTGTCTTCTTGAGTGGTGACTTGCTCTTCAACCTCAGATGTTTGCCCCAGTTGGTTGTTCCGAAGAAGTTGGTTGACGAGAACTCTGAGTTCCTCTTGTCTTTGAGACAGGTCCTGGATGAGAGCCATATGGCCCACCAGTTGCCCCATCACTTGGATCCTCAATGTTTCCAAATCAAACTGCAGTGCTTCCAACTGATCGCTCCTGGCATTGTTTGAATTCCCCTGGACCATGCCCGTTGTGAGGAAAGCTTTCACTTCTTCTTGCCCCAGAGACAGGTTCAAGAACATTTCCTACAGCTGAGCAGTTTGGTCCTGGATATCCTTGACAGTCCTCTCTAGAGCCATCTCTTACTGAAATAAACAGTAGGAGAGTAAGGAAACCTGAAAAGGAAAGAATTGTCAAGATGTAATGCATGATATGTGGATGCATGCTTTCAAGGATCTCTTGGGGTAAACACAAGAGAATGTTAGAGGTTGAACTTCGATCTTTGATTGGAGAACTTTGAATCGATGGATATCTTTCCACGAGAATCAAGCTCACCATGTCAAGTGGGTCATAGCCCCTGATTCAAGTTGTTGTACTTGATCTTTGATTGGAGAATTTTGCACCGGTGGATGTCTTTCCACGAGAATCAAGCTCACCATGTCAAGTGGGTCATAGCCCCCGATTCAAGTTGTTGCGCTTGATCTTTGATGGCATTTGTTTAGAGGAGAAACCTCTTGCCCTTTGGTAGACGTCTGGTTCAACGTAACCATGCATCAAAAGAACCCTCGAGATCCTTGAAATGGTTATTGAAAATGCTATGGTATGATGTTATGATGTTATGTACATGTATGCAAAAGCAAGTGAGTGAGTGTATATACAGACAATCATATTCACACAAAGCAAACAAGTCCTTAGGTTTAGGCTTGCGTGGGGTTGTAGGTAAGTACCCTCTTGAAGTTAGTTGGCTCATCCTGTCCTAGAAATAGAAACTGGGTTCTAAGGAACTCAATATCATTGGATTGTTTTCTGTGTTCATTGTTTTGGTTTAGCCACTTAACTGGCGACCAAAATATTCCAAGAAAACAACCCTCAATGAGTGTAGTATCGAGTATCTACCAACTTCGGACTGCACCAAAGTCGGTCATCTCACTACCCCTAAAAATGGTCAAGTAAGGTTCTAAGAGTTCGTTAGTGCTTCACGATATCACTCAGCGGCCCCGTGCTCTCCTTGATTGAACTCAAGGGTTACTGGTACTCACAAATATGTCACACTAACATAGCTTACTGCTTCAACCATGTCGGTATATCCCGTACAATTCCCTCACAGTTTTATTGCTATTTACCTAAGAAGGTGCCCCAAATCCGGGTGTAGGATTTACAACAAACCCAAACAAGAACCCAAAAGATAAAGCAATCAAGGCAATCAAAGCAAGAATGTAAAGGTGATCTAAACCCTAAGGTAACCCCACTTTTAGATTAATCCCCAGCAGAGTCGCCAGTTCTGTGATACGGTGGGAGAACTGACTTGAGTTTTGCGTTTGTATTCGCACTTGTTCGGTTTAGCAAGAGTCGCCACCGACTTTTTATTTTATCCTAAAGGAAAGGTTAAAAAGCACAAGAAAGAACCTTTTTGAGATGTTTCGTGGGTTCGGGGGGTAGATTATGAAAAGGGAAGGTATCAGCACCCTTTTCATCTATGGTTATCCATGGGCTCTTAGTTACTTGGTTTTAGATCACTTACCTTGATTTTCAATTGCTTGAAATGGTGTGTGTGTGTGTGTTTTGAAAATGTTTTTGAAGAAGACGCCTTGTCTTAGGCAACCATTGTAATGACTCGTGTTTGAGTGTTTTACAAAGGTGTGTATCTTTTCGAAAATATGTTTCAAATGTTTTTTGAAAGTTTGTTTTAAAAGTGTTTGTGGAGTGTGGCTTTGAAAAGATAGGCAAGTGTTTTTGTTTTGCAAGTTGGCAAGTAACCAAAAGCTGTCTACCCTAAATTTCTCAAATATTTTTCCTATGTTTTTAACCCTTTTAACAATTTTGTTCCACCATTGTATTTGGTGGACAATCTTGTGTTAGGATGTGAACGGGACGGGCGCGGGTCATCGTATGGACCATGAATGCAATGGTGCCAAGTGTCTTTGGAAATTTTGCTTGAAGGGACTATGATCATTCCGTTTAGGCAACTTTCGAAAGCGTCATCGAGGGACTATGATCATTTGAACTGTTTTGCCAAAGAAACTCAACGTGCAAGCATGGCCCATTTTGGAAGGCAACGAGTGGGATTACCCTAAGGGTGCAAGTGTGATTGTGTATTGATTTCATGTATTTGTCTTGTATTAGGTTATCTAGCGTTTGATTTTATGTACATACAAACCCTAGGTCTAACCAGGGCATATTTGAAAGCGATAAATTGCGAGAATTTAAAGTCTACGCTATTACAAATAAGTATCCAGGAGTGGGGGTACAAATTTACAAATGGGGATGAGACTTATTAGGAGAGTAGTATCCAAATATTTACAACCAAATCGAATCCATCGCAAATGTAATATGTAGTGTATAGCAATGTATAAGAATAAAGCAAACGTGTATGTATCAATGTATTTGTGTAAATGTATGTGTAAATGTATTTGTGTAAGTGTATGATTTATTTACAAGTGCGAAAAATGTGAATCTTAATGAAATAATTAAGTATTATCTATTTATTTTGTTTTTGTATTCTTGTATTTTTGTTGATGTATTGTTATCATGTTTTGTATTTTGTTAATTATGTACAAACAAAATATTTTAAGAAAAGAAATGGAAATGTTTTAAGCTTTTAGAGAAAAGTATCATTTATACATTTTTGGTTTATGTACAAAGTTTCAATTAAAAGAAAAAAGAAATAAAGGAAAGTTTATTTTCTTATGTATTCATTAATATGCATTTTTAATTATACTAACAAAAGAATAATTTAAGAAAAAAAGTTATATATATAAAAAAGGTTAAGTCTATCATTTTATTTTATAAAATTTAATTGTGTTATAAAAAAAAGGAAATAAAAAAGTTAATAAAATTTAGTGTAAAAAAAGAATTTATTGTGTTAGTTTATAAAAAAATGTGATATGTAAAAAAGTATTAATTTTAGAAAGTTGAATGGGCTAAAAGGGAATTAGGCCCAAACTAAATAAACAGAATAAATGAAAAGGGGGGTGTTAATTGAAACGGGCTTAAGCATTGTAACGGGCAAGGCCCAAGTGGTTCACACATTTTTGTTTAGGGTTGCTTTTGTTTGTTTCATTAGGGTTCGTGAGTTTGTGAAACACAGAGGCGCCGTTCACTTTTTCTCTTCGTCTTCTTCATCTCTCAAACCCAGGGCCATTGATCCCCTCCAACCTTCGGCTACCAAGCGCCGCTTTCGTCCTCATCTCCTCACAGTTGTTCAGTTAACGACGGAAAGAAAGGTAGCGAGTTTTGGACATTTTAGGGTTCTTTTTGATTTCTGTCTTTGCATGTCATTATTCTTCAATTATTGATTCTGATTTTATGTATTATTGTTGTTTCTGTGAGCGAAAAAAAGGGAAGGGATTTATACCTTAGGCTTTTGGAGATGGAGACGAGGTGGACCGGAGGCGCCTAGGACGGACAAGGGCAAGGGCGATGATGACAAGGCTTGCTCCGGTTTGTCTAGTACTTTGCTTTTGTTTTATGATGATTATCTGAAAACGAATCTTTATCCTCTTCTCTTTTACTTGCTTCTGTTGATGTTCTGAGTGATTATGATGATATTCTGAATCTTTGATATGCTGGCTCTTTTGCTTCTGTGTGAAACCTTTGCCTCTGTACACTTGTATGATGGCCCTTGAATGCTCGTCTGCTTCTGATATGCTTCTTTTCCTCTTCTCTTGTTAGCCTTTGTATGCTTGCTATACTGAGTTGCCTTGAAATGGTTGATATGTTGCCTCTCTGATATGCTTCTGAGTATGCTTGTGTCTGTATTATTTGATGATGATTTTGAGTATGGATGCCTTGAAATGCTTTGATGATTTTGGTAGCCCAATGATGAAAATTTTCTGAGGGTTTGGTTGGTTGTTTGAATGTTTGAGGCTTAGACAATGTTGAAGCTTGACAGGTTGAAAGGCTTCAGGCAGGCTCCTGCTTGAGGTCACAGGTTGAGAGTTTGTGTAGGTTCATGGCTTTTTGTTTACAGGCCAAGAGCTTTGAATGGTTACAGGCCTTTGAGGTTTTAGGCTTTAACAGGTTTTGAAAAGGTTGAGGGTTTGAATCAGGTAAGGCTTTGGTGAGGTTTGGAGCTTTACTGGTTTATGCAGGTTGAGGGTTTTAGGCAGGCTTCTGCTTGAGGTCACAGGTTGAGAGCTTGAAGATTGTAGGGCTTAAGGCTTTTGAATGCAGTTTGCTTATGCTGGTTTAGGCTGTGGTATTTTGGTTCTTCTGGTTTTCATGTGTTAACAGGTTTTGATGTTTTGTTATAGTTCAAGGAAGGCTTGGCTTCTGTTACAGTTTTGAGAGCCTTTGGCTTTTTGTTTAGAGCTTCTTGATATATTTTTCTGCCCCCCCTTTTACTGTGTTGATAACAGTTTGTTTTATATATTTGTCCTCATGCCTAAAGTCTGTAAGCCTCCTTTTCTTCTTCTCTTTTCTCTCTCTCCGGATTTAAGCATATTATATTGCTTATCATGTACTATGTTCTGAAAAGGTAGCTGCTGGAAAATGATGACTTTTGAAGAGTTTGCTTGCAATAGTTGTTTTACACTGCATACTTTTATCTCTTTTTCCAGCTTTCCTGCATCTTTGTGTACTTCTTTGACAGCCTTGAATAGCCTTTTGATAGCTCTTTGGCAGCTTGTGGAAAGTTTGAAATTGGAACTTTCAGTTTAGTTTGGAATTGTGACCTTGGTTAAGCATGTGTTGCAATTCTGGACAGTTTTAGTTTGCTATTCAGTTTGCCTTTTATCCTTGGTTTGGGAATTTTGGATTTATGCAGTATGTAACTTTTGTGCATTTCATACTTTATTTTTGCAAGCATTTTTCATCCCTCTTTGTGAACCAAGAGCAATCTTGTGATTTGCAGAGAGGGCGAACTGATTCCGGCCAGTTGCTTTTAATGATGATCTTTTTAACTGTCTACCTTTAATTATTTTATCTGCTTTGACTTTTCTTTTGTTTCTTGTTTTTTTTGCAGATAAAATCAAATGAGCAGAGGGAGCATTGGATAGAAGATGAAGACTTAGGAATTAGGATGAAATTTTATTTCAATTTTTAATCATTGTAACCATTATTATTATGAATACTTTGTAAATAAATACTGTATTCAAATAACAATTGTAACAAATAATTAAAGATGAATAAAATTCAATCTTAATCAGTTAATTCTTTTTATTTCTCTTTCAAATGTTTATTTAATTGTTTATAATCCTTAAATTATAATAAAATGGAAATAAATCCCAATTATTCTAATCTTAGAGTAAATAAACAATTGATAAGCATTGTGGTCTTGACATCAATCAATAATAAACCCGACGCTTCAAATATCCAAAGCAATGCACAGTTAAATGAAACAAAACGTCCACATGTCCTTTTTTTCACCGATTAAATCCAAACACTGCAAATTCTCGATCATCAGCCTTAGTCCATATCTCAGAGTAAATTGAAAAGAACTGTAGAATTAATTCTTTCTGAGAATGCGTGCACAAAAACCCTAGTTTTGTTTGAATGCCAGAGAAGCGCCTGCCTGATCAAAACCTGAGCCAAAATCAACCAAACCCTAATAATTTGTTGGAACTGTATCAACAGTCCATGAACCCTAAATTTTGTCTGACTGCCGAGAGAAGTCTGTCTGATCAAACTTTGAGCCAAACTCAACCAAAACCTCAGTAGTCTGCTTGAACTGTTCCAGAGCCATAAAACCCTAATTTGGATAGACTGATAAGAAAAAGTCTGTTTGACTGATCCTTGACAAATCTTGGGAAAGTACGAGGGAAAATTTTGGGGTACAACAATTGTCTAAAGAAAAAGCGCTACTAAAGGGGTATATAAAAAAGCGTTGTCTAAAGTTGACATAAGACAACGCTTTTATATTGAAAAAAAACGTTGTCTTTTCTTTTAGCAGCGCTGCTTTAGGCATCGCTTTAAAGCGCTGTTAAAAGCCTAAAAAAGTGTTGTCTTTTCCCTTTCTTGTAGTAGTGTATGAATCATCCTTTTTTAGCAATAGGAACATCTTCCTTTTTTTTCTTTTTTTTTTCCAATGATCTTTTATCCATTTTATTGCTATAAAATAAATTGACAAAATTGAAATTAAATAAATTATTCAAAGAACCTATCAAATCTGATGCAATTTAAAATTATACTCATCTCGCATGTTCTTGGATATTTTGCCCTTAAAATTATGATCTCTTTGAAGTTCTTTTCCCTTAATCTTTTTCTTATCGTCTTTATTTCCCTTACTTAAAAATATTTAAATAGTATTTTTATTTGATATTGAGATATAAATATTTAATATCGATTATAAAACTCTATAATAATATATTATAGTCGAAAGAATAAATAACAAACAAATTTTATACTAATATAGGCACAAAAATTCTCTAAATTGTAATAAATAATAATTTAATATTATTTATTCGTGCATCGCACATATAAGCATCTAATTTATATTTAATATAATATCCTTTTGTTTCTTAAAAAAACTAGTATGGTATGAAATAAGAAAAGCAAAATAATATTAATGATAGAAACAAAAGAAAAATTGAAAACCAAAAGCATTGTACTATTATGACATTTTTGTTCAAATTAATACAACTTTACGTTCATTAAAAGACGATTAATATAATGTAGTAGATATCACCACGGGCTTACAATTTGCATTGAGCTCCATACTCAAACACATGTTAATTAATTCATATTTCTCTTCAAAACAGGTACATACCTGACTTCAGTCAACAACTTTATTGACTCATCATGGAGCTTGAATCTCACTAATCTGACACCTGTAATCTTGCAAAATTTGTTGTTCCCCAGCAATACAGATCCACCATCTTGATCACATAGCTCTTATAACAAGTCTTTGTTTGGAGTCATGTGCCAAGTGCACCCAAAATCCATAATCCACTCCTTCGAAGAGTTGCTGCTCGAAACCACAAGAACATCAGATGAGTCGAAACAATGGCTGCATTGCCATTATCCTTACCTCCATGATCTTTCAGGCATTCAGTGTAACATCCCGATTTATATTTAGTATTATTTAATCATTTTATTAATTATTATATTTTATGGTAATTAATTTAATTGTGTGATTTGGTGAATATTTGATTATTAGAATATATGTGTTATTTGAATAATTAAGTTTAAGAGTAAGAATAGAAAATAACTAATTGGGCCTAATAATGAGAAATAGAAGTAATAAGGAGGTGTGAATTACTAATCCCAATAAGAGAACTATAGTTAGTAAGGGTTATGAGAGATAAATGACTAGAACTCTCATTTTGTGAAAAGAAGAGAAGAATAAGAAGAGAAGAGGAGAAAGAGGAAGAGAGAAGAGGCAAAACCTAGAGGTGAATCTTCAAGAGGTAAGGGGGAGAATCCTTATTATTATGGGTGTGTATGGTATGCAATGGATAGTAACATGCTAGGTGTGATTTGATTTTCAATTTCTGGATCTAAACTCTCACATGTTAGGGTTTGTGTAGAAATCTATGGATTTGATAGAAATTGATGTGTTAAATGGAATAGAATGAGTACCTTCATGTTAGGATGATGGATTATTAATAAAATTTGAAAACATGATGTTTTTTAGTGATGGTTAGTGTTTTTTATAAGAAAAATCGTGTGGAAATTAAGTTAAAATGCAGAAAAAACTATGTTTTCGAAGTTTAAGTCGACTCAAACTGAAGGGGGTTCGACGCGAGACAACCTGTCAGGCAAGGAAGTGTTGTCACACAGTTTTGCGTCGACTCATACAGGGTTTTGCATCGACTCATACAACAAGTTTTCTGGCAGATTTTGTAACGACCATAACTTTTGAACCGTAACTCTGTTTTAGGCGCCGTTCAAATCGTTAGAAAGCTAACGCAATAAAATATAAGATAGAACTAGGTTTGTTGGAATTGGATGCTTGGAATAATAGTTTTGATATTATTTTTTATGTGTCATGAATGTATGATGAATGGAAATAACATGTTTTGGCATTGTTTGCTATTCGTGATATGTGTGGTTGATGAATGTTATATGATTGTATTGTGTTGATGATATATGTGTGGTTGTGCAATAGTGGATAGTTAATTTTGATTGATTATTGTGATATGCGGTATGATTAAGGTTTGGTGATAATCTTAATTTGCATATAATTGGTTATGTTTGCACATGCATGCATGGGGAGATTGAACTCTGGTTGGTTACTTTGATCCTTATGTGGAAATAGAAGCGGTGAATTATATGTTCATATTTGTTGCTTTGATCCTTGTGTGGAAATAGAAGCGGTGAACTATATGTTCATATTGGTGGGCTTTGGTCTTGTCTGGATCAGAAGCGTGACCCTGGTTCTAAATATTGAATCAAGAGCGAGGTGAACTTGATGTTCATGATTGTGCCACACGCACGAGTCACATTGAGTCGTACTGGAGTCGCATTTGTTGTTATGTGGTGTTTTGCTTTGAATGTATAATGTGTGTGATAATTGGTTTAACCATGACTTTGATGATGATTGTGTGAATTATTCTACTTGGATATAATTGTCTTGGTACTTATATTCGTGAAGCCATATTGTATAGATAATTATACGAAGTGTGATGAATTCTTGGAATGTATGTGTGTTATATACATTGTTTATATTATATATATCCATAATGATGTGAATTCTCACCCTTCTGTTGTAATGATGTTCTATGCGACATCGCGCATGTACCAAGGATAACGGTGAGACTTGCCAGGATTAGTCAGAGGAGTTAGATCCTTATCTATCAGTTTATCTCCAGGTAGTGAGTCATTTCTCTGGTCTATGTAACACAGGGGGGGGGGGGGTTGAACTCATGTTTATTTGAAGAGGTATTGTTATTTCTCTTATTTGAATTGTATGTTGAGAGTTTATGTTGAGTGACCTCAGTGCCTAATGATTTTAGATCCATGACATGTTATGAGAATTTATGATTATAGTTGGGATATAATCATTATTATTATTATTATTATTTGAGTAAATAATTATTCCGCTGTGATGTGCATGATTTTGAAAAAATGAAGTTTGAATACGTGTTATGATCATGACCAATATGCATGTTTGAATATCTTGGATATTTTGTGAATTCAAAATGTGACGCCCTCTTTGAGATGCATGTTATTTTATTCTGATTATGCTATTTATGCAATGATGAGAGACTAGTGTGCTATTTATAATAAACCTAACGTACTAAATTAATGGGATTTTTCATAAATATCCATTACAATTTAACTTAGGGTACAAGCTAACTTAAACAATTAGAGATAACAAACATGCCCAATTCTAAGTACTAACAACCCTAGCATTTCGAAACCCACATACTAGAACACACTTCGACTACAGTATGTGGGTCTTCAACACCAGCATGTGAACATACTTCGACGACATGCATAAATCCTGTCGAACCAGAAGCTACTCTTTGACCCAATAGAGTTCAATCCAATATCTCACAAAATCAATTTTTAACTGAAAAATCATTTGTAAAAAATTAATTTCCTGTTTTAAAAACTCAATTTTTATATTCAAAATCGATTTTAAATTAAAAATTGGTTATGAACTTTAAAACCGGTTATAAAATCTATATCCAATCATAAAATTTGGTTATGGATATAACCGATTTTATAACTAGTTATGTAAAAATATAACCACTTATATGAATCAAGTTATAATATCCGATTATAGTAAATGGTTATAGATTGAATATAGTTTGGTTATGTGAATAATTCGACCATGAGCATCCCTAACTAGAGTCAACATAATTTCTCACTAACATGATCAAACCACTATTACCGACACAATCTAGATCTTCATTAGAGACATCTCCCTTTTAATACTGTGCTGCAACTAATGTTTCCGTTTTTATTTCACCATCAACAAATAAGAGAACTTTGGATTTCATATCTCTTGATTCCATGCATACATGATTAGCTTTGTTTTCTTCCTCGGCATCCCGAGTTACCATCAGCAGAAGCCATGACAAAAAAATTGCAAGTGAAGAAATAGATCTTCTAATTGAACGAAAGAGTATAACCTTCAAGACAATCATCCATATAGAAATCTACACACAACACAAGTATATACCAAAATAAACAAAAGTCAACAAATTCGATGGATTCAGAGGAGAACGACAAAATGTTCCTTCAAGATACATTTTGAAGCCATGGATGCGACTTTGGAATTTCAGATCTGAATGACAAGAATGGTTTTGAAGCCATGGAGGTTAGGGTTTTGGGGAAGGGAGGAGAGAAAGAGAGGAATGTGCATGTTTTACTCTCTCAAAATAATCACATTGAAGATGATTAAATGATGATATAAGAATAAAGTTACATTTCAAAAAAAAAGACACGTAGATAAAATAAATCTAACTAGATTGTCACTTAGGTAAAAGTTAATGTTTTTTCACAAAATTTAACGAAAAGTACCTATTAGACAAACATAATAATTTTAGGAGACTAATATGCAATACTTTTTAGATAAGGAATTAAAGTGAAATATTAAATTAAATTAATGACTAAAACATGCATTAAATCTAGATTATAATAAAAAATTATTCAAGTAAATTCAAGAAAAAATGGAATCTAATAATGTCTGAAGAGGCAATTATAGTTATATTCTTCAACTAATATATTGAGCACCCAAACTAAGCTTAAAAGTTATTCATAACCACAAATATTTATTCAAATAATTTATTAGAACAAATTACCATACGAGAGAGCAGATATGTAAGAAATCAAAGTTGGTTATTTAAATATTATCAGTGTTATTGATGGTCGATGACAGCCTATGACGGAGAGTCAAAATCCCACCATACGACCCAATATTTATCATTACAACGAGTCTAAAAATCAATGGTATATCCGTCATGATGGCTATTTGACAATACTTGTGCTAGCAAAAAAAATTATGATCTAAAACTTAACTACAAAAATTTGTGATACCATAAATATAATTGTTCTGAGAACATATATTATTTTGCAAACTAATAATTAAAGTATTTGTTTCCTCAAAGATCTTTTCGAAAAATAAATCAGACATAACATGGGTGACATAAATTGATAGGAAGTGAAAATTAGTTTCTAAACATCTTAATTATTTAATGTATCTTAGTTGGGCTTTTATTGCATACTGTTTAGATGAGCTTTTTAGTCATTAGGTCTTTATGTCACTATTCTCTACTACTACTATTTATGTACTCATTGAAAGATGGAAAAAATTATCAAGAATTAAATGAAAAAGTCTTTATTTCCTTTAAATCTATTGTCATTTTAGCGTTCTTCCCTTTTAGTGTAGAAACCCTAATTTCATAGTTTTGATAGGAAACTTCTTATTAATTGGTGCTTTCATCCATGTATTCAAATCCTCCTATAGATTATCCATCATTCATGGAGTATTCCTCCTACCTATCCTACAAACCCCTCTTTTCCAACTCCTACCACACCTTCATTTTCATCTTTTCCATGAGAAATTTTTACACCTTATTATTTCAACACTCATGTTGCATCATCATCACCACCAAATTTGTATCTAAATCATGGGTATTCACCACATACTCATTATTCGTATACATGTAGCATTCTTGCATTTTACCCCACAAGCACAACCCTTACTAGTGCTTCACAAAATTTATGTTTTAATGGGTATACACCAACTTCCCCATAACTATACAAATATCAAACCCACTCTAACAATAGAAGATATTTTGAGAAGTATTTGCAAGTGTCTTATTCCTATTTTAAGAAAACATCAAAAACAAAATTCACAGTAACATACTTCACTCTCTCGAGTTCATCAATGGCGACACAAATGGAGATCCTAAATCGAACTCATTCTCTTCTCACAAAATCCAAATCAACCAACATCACAATCAAAACCATTTCAACTTTCCCATTTCTCAATCAAGAACCTGAACTCACAAAACCAACACCTTCATCTCTTCCTCCAAATCCCGCTTCAGGAAGCCCACTCTACAACGAGAATTGGCGAAACCCTATCCCAAAACCCCCATCTTCAAACTCAAACGCGGTAGCTCCGTTTGGTCTTGTCACACGTGCTTCACTCTCTGAAACCTACGATTCCCACACGCTTCTCAACATCTTCGACAATTGGATGGCTTCACAATAGTGGCCTGATGTGAAAGATTTGTTCGAGGCTTGGGTTAGGTCATTGGATAAAAATGGGAAACCTAATAAGCCTGATGTGAATATGTTTAATCATTATCTTAGGGAGAATCTTATGATGGGAGCTTCTGCTGATGATTTGCTTGATTTGTTAGCTCAGATGGAGCATTTTGATATTTCTTCGAATACCACGTCATTTAATTTGGTTCTTAAGGTTATGCATCAGGTTGGTGAAATGCTTGATGCTGAAAAACTTTTCGAACGGATGTTGCAGTCAGGAGATGAAGCTCTCCCTGATGATGAATCATATGACTTGGTCATTAGAATGCTCTTTTCAACTGATCGAATTGATGCTGCATTCAAATACATAGATTTAACTCTGAAACATGGTAACATGTTGTCAATCAATTTATTTATGAACCGTGTGAGGAGTTGTGTCAAACAGGGAAGACTTGATACATTGGTGCCAATAATTGAAAAGTGTAGGGCAACAGATCAAAATAAAGCCCTTTGCCCCTCCTGGAACTTATGTATTTTTATAGCTGAAGACGCATTTCGAGAGGATAATAGCAAGTTAGCCTATTATGGACTGGAGTTTATGGCCCGATGTATTGTCAAGGGTGAACGTGCAAGACCTCCTAAGGCGAAGGTTCTATTTCATATACCGACGATTCCGAGGCCACAAGATGAGTTTACTATAATTGTTAATATTGTTGAGAGCTTACTTGATTATTACTATGTTGCCGCCTGGGATATAGTATTTGATGTTGTTTCAGCTATGTTTCACAAATTAGGAAGTACCTTTACTTCATGAGAGGTATTCTCAAAAACTTGGAAGATATGCAGAAGCTGTCTGATGAAGATTTTCCCTTTAAGAAATAGCTTCATAAATACGTTGGATAATCTCTTGTTGTAATGGGACCTGAAACATTATTATCCCTTGTACCATTGAATTTAGAAGCTGAAGATTTATCTGTTTAAAATATATGGTTTCTTCCAATTCAAAAACAATATATTGTTGGTGCAATATATGGAGATAGGGGAGATTTGATTCTTTGCAATGGATGTCCTAGGGCCTTTCATGCAGCCTGCTTGGGTTTACACACTGTACCCACAAGTGGTTGGAAATTTCTAAATCATAAAGATAATACTGATGATGAAATAGGTGTGATACCCATCATGATACGGTTGACACGAGTTGATAAAGAACCAGAATATGATATGGGTGGATGTGTTATTTGCAGGGAAAATGATTTCAGTGTTGATAAATTTGACGACCGAATAGTAATAATTTGTGATCAGTGTGAGAAGGAGTATCATGTTGGTTGCTTGTGGGACATTGGGCTATGTGAGTTGGAAGAGCTTCCTAAAGAAAAGTGGTTTTATTGTGACGACTTCAGTCAAATATATGTGGCTCTACAGACTTCAGTTTCTACTGGAGCATATACTATACCCACTCCCTTGTCTGAACTAATAATCAGGAAGCACAAGGAGAGGGGGTTGTGTACGTATGTATTCATGAATGATATTCAATGGAGAATTCTAAGTGGAAAAGTCATTATCTAGAGCATTTACTATTGTTTTCACGAGCTGCTGCAATTTTTCAAAAGTGTTTTGATCCCATTGTTGCAATATCTAGCCATGAACTGATTCCTGTTATGGTCTATGGGAGAAATATTTCTGGCCAAGAATTTGGGGGAACGTATTGCATTGTTTTTATTTTGAATTCTATTGTAGTATCTATCAGGCTTCTTAGGATTTTTGGCTGCAATATTGATGAGCTTCCCCTGGTAGCTACAAGTAGAGAGTATCAAGAAAAAGGTTATTTTCAAGTGTTGCTCTCTTGCATATAGAGGTTGTTGTCTTCTCTAAATGTAGAAAAGTGGTTTCTCCCTGCTGCAGGGGATGCAAAGTCAATTTGGACTAAGAAATTAGGCTTTCACAAGATGAGTGAAGATCAGTTATCCAAATATCTTAAAGAGGGTCTCTACTATTTCAAAACCATGAAAGAGCATTATGGACTCGAGCCTTCGATGGATCACTATGGTGCCATGGTTGACCTTCTCGGTCGAGCTGGAAAGCTAGTGATGCCAATGATAGTACAATTGTTTTTGTGCAAAAAGGCCATTTTTATGTTTCAAAAGATATCTTTCCACAGGTTCAAGAAGCTGTCAGCGGTAGTGTTTTTGTCCAGATGCCTAACACTTGGGTAAATCTGGCTCAAGATGTAAACATTCAATTATTTCAGTTTAAGAGGTGGGATCCCGGAAGATGACAAAAAAATTGTGACATTATTTTAACAACCTTGAGGACAAGGTTGATTTTGAAAGGGCGAGTAATGATAGGAAGTGAAAAGTAGTTTCTAAACATCTTAATCATTTAATGTATCTTAGTTGGGCCTTTATCTCATATTGTTTAGATGATCTTTTTAGCCATTAGGTCTTTATGTTACTATCCCCTACTACTACTACTACTATTTATGTACTCATTGAGAGATAGAAAAACTTATCAAGAATCAAATGAAAAAGTCTTTAATTCCTTTTAATCTATTTTTATCATTTTAGTGTTCTTCCCTTTTAGTGTAGAAACCCTAATTTCATAGTTTTGATGAGAAACTTCTTATCATAAATAGACCAGTCATACGAAACTATGTGTCTATCACAGAAACCTATAGAAACTGCTTCATTAAAATGCATTGCATCCAATCAAACCTCCACATAAATTCACAAAAACCAAAAAAAATAACGAAGTTATGCATAACACAATAAAATTAGTAACACTGCAATTTATCTTGTTCTTTAACACTTTTAACATAATCAATATATAGAAAAAAATTCCACCACTCTTCACATCATTCTTCACTCTTTCAAATGGAGAATCCTTCTTTGTATCAAACCCAAAACCTTAAATGATCTTCAACATCATAAAAAAAATATATTCCCCCCAATGCTAATGTATATTGTAACTAATTTGGGGCCAAAAGATTTATTGATGGAGAAATTGGATTGGATTGTCTCCTTGAGTGATTTCATGTGCTGAGATTGCTTCAACATAATGGCTCGAGCAATTTTTATTATTTTCTTTCAACCTCTATCGATGAAGTTTTATTTGGACTTAATAAACTTGTACTCACATTCTTAGAAAGAGAGTACAAGCTCCACCGAGTCGGGAATAAAGGATTCAACACTATTTGAATCCAATTCCCAATTTGATAAACTCAAACATTTGTTAATACTTCCAAGACCATTATTCCAAATCAAGGGTTCCTCCCAAATTCTAATAGAGAAAAATGAATAATTAATTTTAACTTTAAGCATCCTATTAATATATTCAGAAACAGATGTTTCAGTCGAAACTCTTGAAAAATTAAAATGCTCCTATGTATAAAATCGAAGTGTACCCAAAGGGGGAAATGGTTTTATATGTGTAAAATTAAAAGATGTTCATCACGTGTCAATCATGGACTGTGGAAAGGGCATGAGTTTTAAGTTTTAGATTCCAAGACAGTACTATTGACATAATCCCACATGACTTCTGTTGAGATTGTAATCCCTTATGTCTAAGAAAAATGTTGCTCGACAGAAACAAGGGTGTGTCGAAATAGTCTAATGTGTGTTGAGTGGTATTAGATGTCGAAATGCCGAAGCAGGTTTCTTGACACAGGATTTCGACTTAGACTAAAATAGGTATTTTGGGCTTTTTATTTTGTTTTGGGCTTTGGCTTAGGGAGAAAGCTAACCTAAAACTTTAAATAGAGGGAGTAACCCATATTACTGTAACACATTGAATTTGCAGTTGTAAAAGAATAAAGATTCTTAGTTTGTGAGCAGAAAGAAACTCTGCAGAAAATATTCACCTTCTTCTTATTTTTGTTCAATCAAACCCTAATTCTTCTTTCTTCCCCAATTCATCTTTTCTCTTTCTCCATTGTAAATTGTTATGCAAAATTATCTTGCAACCAAGGTTGATTGATTCACTCGAGTGAAGAGTGAAAAACAAGGGATTTCGATCGTGTCGATTGAATCTTGTTCATCAAAATTGATTTGGAATTCTCCATAAGTTTGGTGTAATTCCCAACAACTTCATCATCCAATTTAGTAATAACTAATTAGAAATGAGGTGATGGGGAAAAGGAACAACCAATATAAAGAGATATGATAATAGGAGAAAGGGGTGTTCAAGAAAGATAGATATCCATGAAGATAATCAGGTACAACATAAGAGGGCTAGGGGGTTGGATAAGAAAAAATAAGTTTAAAAAGTAATTCATAGTCAAAAGCTTGATGTAATTTGAATTCATAAAACAAAACTAAAAACGATCGATATGAACACATGTACAATGATGTGGGGTTCTGATGACTTTGAGTTTGTATTTAAGACATCTAGAGGAAGGTTTGGGGTCTTCTTGTTATTTGGGACATCAATACAGTGAAAATCTAAAGGAAAAGTGTTTTGAATAATGCTTTGTGGCTAGAGGGAGAATGGGGTTGAGGATAAGAATATAGTCAGTTTCGTGAGCATGCAATAGAAAAAGAAAATTGAATTTATGGAAGAAGATTAGTCAGCAAATCACGAGGAAGCCGAATGAAATATTGTGTCTTATGGAAGACTTTAATGCTATAAGGGAAGAATCAGAAAGAAAATGGGCCAGTGAAAATCTTAGAAGGGAGGTGCAGCTATGAGTCGGTTGGACATGTTCCTTTTATCAGAAGCTAGGGTACAAACATGGCCAACAAACACTCAACGATGTTTAGATAATGAGCTATCTGATCACTTCCTAATTCTTATGCTTGAATTGAGGTTTGAATTGTTTATATGTGCCTCAGTTGTATAAATAGTGATCTCATTTGTATATATTAATAATCTTGCCTTGAAAACTACAAGCAATTTTCACATAGCCACCGTTGTGTTGCTAGATAATCGACTATTTTTTTAAAATTTTCAATAATTATTTTTTATATTGACAAACATTATTTTGACTAACAATGTTTGTTGTAGTGAGTTTTTCTAAAAGAACAATTTTTAGAATTAATATATCAATAGAATTAATATTTCTAATAATTTTAGAAATTTATTAAATTTTCTTTATTATTGTAAATTTTATATTTAAAGTCAACGTATATATATCCTACTCTATCACCTACTTAAAGGCTTGGATATATAAGTAATTGCCACCTTAATTGTCATCAATTCAATCAAGGTAAAGTATATTATTTTGCAACCCGTGAGAATATAATTGACAGAGATGGATTATTAAGTATTGGCCTTTTGATTTAATTTCGTTGATTTTAATACACCATATTATTTTGGTAAAGTGAATGTAAGTATTGTTGAAACTAGGTCATACAACCGCCAAAGTAGTGTTGAGACACGTTTAAAATCTACCGTACAAAATATTATTTAATGTAAGTATTCTAACTTGTTGGTTACTGTATTTGAGATATATTTAAAATGATGTTTCATAAAATATATAAATATTCTATCTCAGTAAAATTCATATACTATGATTTGAGTTAAATTTCAATTTTTTAAATTCTCCTTCTATTACAGTAATATCAATATTTGTTCAATTTAATAAAGTCATGCTCAAAATGATTGTCTCTCATACTACTCTCCAAATGTTTGATTAAAGATTTTGTGTGGTTTAAATTATAAGCGTGCATATATTATGATATTATCTCGCCAATGGTTTTGATCGATCGACAATTGCATTTTTTGTGTGTGGAGAGATAATAAATTGCCTTGTTTCGAAAATTTGGGGTGGATATTCCAATCTTTTAGCCAAATAATTAACATTAAATAATCAGACTATTTTGGCAGAATATTCCTTAATATTGTGATATATTTTAATTTCTAAACATAAATTATTATTAAATAATTGATTTTGATATCATATTATAATCAATTATTTTGATATTTTATGATTTTGGAATAATTTTAATTTTCATATGTATCCAAAATTTTCTTATATAATATATTTAAAATTTCTAAATGATGTAAATATTGTGTTTTTAAATTTTATAATAATTTTATTATTAATTTATATATTGCCTAATTATATACCTTCTCATTGGTAAAATATGATAATTATCTTGAGCTATTCTAAAGGCAATTTAATAATTTTATTCTCACATTATGTTAATTTAAAATATTGGTTTATATTTTGATATAATAATTTATTAATGATTTATGAATTTTGAGCTGACACATAATATTTTACTCATCATCAAAATGCTCACTAACTCTAGTTAAAAGGATGATGAACGTGTCACATTTTCTATGAGATTAGTTATAATTTAATTATTATTTTTGAATCTCTTGTGACTAATATATAATTTTATATAAGGAGGAATTTCTTAAAACATTATGCACTTCCTTTTTTTGAAATTAAAACTATACAATTATATAACAATTAAGTGTTGTTATTTTCTCGAATAATATAAAATTAAAACTCTCTAATTATTTTCATAAATTGATTTCTTGTTATATATTCAAATAAATAAAAAAATAAAAAATCTAGTTTTATAAGTATAATAGAAATTTTATTATGTGAGAGTTTTATTCTGGAAAATTAAATAATCATTAGTATTTGTATAATTGTAATTCCACCTCTCGTAAATTCAATTATATAAATTTTTCTATCTTGAATAAAATACAAGTATTATTGATTCATACGATTGTAACTCACCTATCATAGGTATAATTATATAAATTTTATTTTATAAAATAATTAAATTTATATTAATTATAATTAAAATTATATTTATAATAGTTATACCCTATCTGTATGTTATTATTAATATAATTTTTTGATCAATGTACTTGTGATTTGTGATTATGTAAATTATAGTTCGAATACCTTATCGGTATTAAATTTTTTGTGACATAATATTTGTGCATTGTAATATTTATTATTTAATATTGTTGAAACTATTATTTGATAAATAAGAAATTATTTTGAAGACATGTAATAGTTTATGAAATCCATTCATTTATTTTAAATTTTTTATTAAAATGAATTTCAGTTCTCTAAGTGTTATGTTAGTAATGGACATATCCTATCAGTGTAATATTACTTGACATGATTAATGCGTGATGGAAAAAATAGTTGAATTTGTTTAAATATGTTATAACTCTTAGATTCATAATTCAACTATTTTCTCTCTATCAAGTGGGAGAATTTAGCATGTCAATGGTATAGAAACGAGAATAAAATATTTTTTTTTAATATAATATTATTTTATGGAGACTTATATTGAGGATATTATTGTTGGCCAAAGATTTTGATGATATTATTAGAAGCGAAGGAAATTGGACGTTTCGATTGGAATAAAGCAAGATGTCATGTTTCGAAATGGTAGAAGCAGTGCTTCGAATGGGCATATCAAAGTTTGGAGCTTCGAGTGACAGTTATGAGGATATATTCAAGGAAGTCTCGAAATGATAACAAGGCTGTGTCCAAGAAATGCGTTCGAAGCGAAGAAGTGCCAAAACATTTGAAATTCAAATGCAAGCGGGATGTTCGAAATTTAAAATATATGCGCTGGAGCATTCGAAGACGCGTGGAAGCTAGAGAGAGGCATTTGCTTTGCATGTTCTGAACGTGGCAGAATCTTATAGCAGGATCGTTATGGTCGAAGTAGTATAAATAGAAGTCTTAGCATTAGGATTTCGTGTGTCATATCTATTGTACAAAAAACTCAGTAAACATTCAAAATACCACATGGCTAGGGAAACGAATGCACGAGCAATGTACGTATGATAACACCAAATGTTTATGATTTAATAAATTTCTTTATCATTTCCAGTATTTTCCTCTATCTTCATGTCAATACCATTCAGAAGCCTTTGCATCAAAACATTTTCATTCGAAGTCTTTTTACTGATGTCTTACATTTAAATGTTTTCTTTCCATTTTAAATACTTTACATTTCAGAAACTTTTGCACATTTCATGCCTTTATCTTCAAGCTTTTATCATTCAAACACCTTTTTTCACTTAAAGTCATTTTACTGTTGTTCTGGACTGGGCCCGACAGGCCCAATAGCATTGACAAGGCTCAATCCAAATGGACTTGCTGAGGACCACGTCGACCAAAGGGACACAGTCGTGCCCGACGTGCTCCCTGAGGTTACTTGCTCGACCTCAAACTGTCTAGCTCGACATCCAGCTGTCCAGCTCGACATCACCTCGAGCACCCCAACTAGGGCAGACTCAGTCCACTGCACTCCCAACGAAACCCCGAAAGGACCGCGTCTCCGTCCGCCCGAACTTCACGCAGAACATCCAAGAAGGGGACCACGTGCGGGTCCCCACTACGTGCGTAGTGGGGACCCGCACGTGGTCCCCTTCCTGGATGTTCTGCGTGAAGTGCGGGCGGACGGAGACGCGGTCCTTTCGGGGTTTCGTTGGGAGTGCAGTGGACTGAGTCTGCCCTAGTTGGGGTGCTCGAGGTGATGTCGAGCTGGACAGCTCGATGTCGAGCTGGACAGTTTGAGGTCGAGCAAGTAACCTCATGGAGCACGTCGGGCACGAATGTGTCCCTTTGGTCGGCGTGGTCCTTAGCAAGTCCATTTGGATTGGGCCTTGTCAATGCTATTGGGCCTGTCGGGCCCAGTCCAGAACAACTGTTTTCTTGCATTTAAACGCTTTCTTCATATTTCGAATCTTTTACATTCCAGATAATCTTTTACATTACATGTTTTTATGCTTCGAAGTCATTTACTTGTCTTTTCTACAATTTTACATGTCTTTACAATTGAACTTTATTCATGCAATTTAGTTTCGCGCGCATTTACTTGATCACGCCTTTAGATCTTTAATAGAGTAATCGAAGTAAGTTAAACACCTACACAACCTTCTAAATACCAACCATAAATACCAGTTCTATAATGAGAGTTATCCAAATGACCAATACATCCTAGGATCAATCTAGTCGATCCTGCGAGTTACCAGAGAGATTGAATAACAGTCATTAAGATTATTCGATAGTTTGGAGGACTAGCGGTTGTTTACCAGAAATCACTGTAAACAAATTGGCACACCCGGTGGGACCCGTCGTTGGCCATTACGGAATTTAGAATAGAGTAAAAAATTGTTAAGACATAACCATTGTAAAAATACCCTCTGAGTGATAAGTTTGTTGTTTTATGAACCTTAGAAGTGGTAGAATAACCAATAGTAACCAACCCTTATCCAGAAGAAAACGTTTGAACAAGATGTCTAATTCTGACAATCAACAAGGGGAACAAAATTCCCCACATACAACAGGCACTAATATGTCTGCTTCGACGGGAACATCTAATGCGATCCCTTCGAATGCATAGTCTGTTGCATCCTCTACCAGTAATATAGCCACTAATGGAACAAGTGGCATATCAACTAATAGTTCGATCCTAGGAAATACTGGAACCATTGGCTATCCTGGGGGATTCGTCCCACCATCAGGGACACAAACCCATTTCGCCACCCCACTAACTAGACCACCCGGTTTCGATGGTAATAGAACCAGAAATTCCTCTTATGGAATGCCAACATCTTTTATGGCAGGCTTACACAATTCCACATCGAATGAATCACCACAATTAGGGTCTGGGTCTGGGGCAAATCAGTTTATGACAAATAACCAAGGGTCAGTGGGTTATAGTACAATGCCTATCTTAACCACAGAAAACCAGTTGGCTTTTAGACAATTAATGGATGACAGTAACCATAATATGATAGGAGTATTAACACAAACTATGCAGGAGATATTTGCCTCAATAGTACAAAATGTGACTGTGACAAACAGAGAAAACGCAAATAACATGAGTCGAATAGCAGATTTTTTCGCTCCCCCAGAGAGGCGTAGGCAGAATCAGGCGGGAGTTCGAGCGAACGTACCTATTATAGAACAAGTTGCTAACGACCCACCCTATAGACCAGCCAGATAGGAGGTTAATTTGGGGGCAAGGGCACAAAGGCTAGAAGCCCCCATGATCCAAGGCCCATAAAGGGAAATTATGGAACCAGGGGCAAGGGTCGAAAGGCTAGAAGTCCCAGAGTTTCGAGAAGAACAACCTAGAGGGGTTGTCATGGTGGGTCGAAATCAAGATGCTGATGCAGTCGTTTACAGAATTCGAAACGATAACATCTTGGCAGAAAATAACTTAACCACCATGATAGAGAGAATCATGGCCCAGAATGGCCTCAACACAGGAATTAGAAGGCCAAATTATGCCTCCCATATACTAGATTACATAATGCACACTGATTTACCAAGGGGATATAAAGTCCCTAAGTTTACAAAGTTTGCTGGGGATACCAATGAGTCAACAGTCGAACATATAGCCAGGTATCTAACCGAAGCAGGAGATATAGCCAATAATGAAGACCTTAGGATCAAATATTTCCCAAGTTCCCTGACTAAGAACGCTTTCACATGGTTCACCACTTTGCTTCCTGGGTCCATTGATACCTGGGCTCTTTTGGAGAGATTATTCCATGAACAGTTCTACATGGGACAATCAAAAATAAGTCTGAAGGAACTAGCCAGTGTCAAGAGGAAGTTCACTGAACCCATAGATGATTATCTGAATAGATTCAGGCTCCTGAAATCTAGATGCTTTACAGTAGTGCCTGAACATGAGTTAGTCGAAATGGCCGCTGGCGGCTTGGATTACTCTATTCAAAAGAAATTAGACACTCAGTACTTGAGGGATATGGCTCAATTAGCCGATAGGGTTCGACAGGTCGAAAGGCTAAAGGCCGAAAAGGCCAGAGTCTTTAAAAATAACAAGAAGGAAAGGATCTCCTATGTTGGAACTGAGGAAGCAAAAGATTATCCGGAATTCGAATTCGAAGAGGTCGAAATTGACCTCGCTGAATTAAAACAGGCACCACCTTACTCCTGCAAATTATTAGTTCCCACAAAAGGGAAAGAAATTGTTGAAAATGAGAAAAGTGACAAATTCCCAAAGAAGGTTTATACCTTCGATGTCACTAAATGTGACGAGATTTTTGATTTACTTGTCAAAGATGGCCAACTCATTGTGCCATCAAATGTCAAAATACCTCCTTTAGATCAAAGAAAGAAAAGAGGATTTTGCAAGTATCATAGTTTCCTAGGCCACAAAACCTCACAGTGTTTTCTTTTCAGGGACCTAATTCAGAACGCAATTAAAGATGGCAGACTGAAGTTTGCTGATAAAGCAAAAATGAAAGTGGACGAAGACCCTTTGGACGTCGCAGACACCAATTACTCCGAGCCTGCATGCATTGGAGAAATTAACATGGTGGAAGCTGACCAAAGTGACACTCCAGTAGGAGAGAAAGGTACTGAAAATGAAAGTTGGGTGATAGTCGAAGTCAATGAGGGGGTCACTGAAGACGTCCACAAGCAACCAGAGACTTCGATTGAAGCAGCACCTTTAGCTGTTGCAAAAGAAATCCAAGCTACTGAAGGCCAGGAAAACAAAAACCAAGAGTTGACACAGGTCACTGAAGGCCTGAGGCTAGAATTGGAGAAAGTCCAAATCACGAAGCCAACCTCCCCTCAGAAAGAAATATGGGATACTTTAGGGGAACCCAGTGGAAAGTTTGACTACTTGGTCAAATATTCTGCCCCAGAGAGTTCAAAGGTCCACATTGAAGATATAAAACCCACAGGATGGGGAGATGATGACGCTAAGAGGGAGGATGTTGAGGTAAACATGGTGGATATGGAGAGACCTCGCTCTGAGATGGAGGAGGTAGAGAGATACTTAGAAAAAGAAAAGTATAAAATGGAGGATAATCATGATGGAGATGCTAGTCTCAAGTATTACCTCATGATGTGCCATAAAGGAGATACAAGAATGATACTATGCCCTAGGTGCATCATCCTCTGCAATCAGAGAATCACTGCAAACTTCGAGAGGGTACAAAGGACGCGAACTGGCAACAACTGGCGCCAGGATAATCAGCTATTCAGGTGTTATCCTAAAGCTGGAGAAAGTTTGCTGGAATTTGTGCTTCGCTGCTACAAAGGGGCAACCAAATGCTTGATATGCCCAAGGTGTTCTGCTGTGTATGATCAAAGCATGGCCAGAGCCTTCGAAACAATCCCTTTCGCCCCTTGCTGGAACCACCAAGAAAATGTTCAGATGGGTCCACGTTCCGATAGCAAATACAAACAACGAAGGCCTGATAGTCCTCACCCCAAGGGTGCTCGAAGAGTGACGTTCAAAATCCCTGCTGAAGTGCCAACGGACAAATGGCTGCAAGTCAGAAATGACAAAGGCAAAGATAAATGGAGAAACAATGAGCGAAACGCACGCCATGCTATGACATATAGAAGGCAGCTCAACATAGCGAAGAGGGAAGAGGTGAGATTAGAGAACTACAAAGGAAGAAACCCCATGTCAAGATCTCAGTGGAGAAGGCAACAGAGAATTCGAAAGGCTGAAAGGGAAGCTGTGGAAAATAAAGGGGCAACTTCAACAAAAAACCAAGGTGAATCTAGCACCAACAAACCCACACCAAAAAATCAAACTGAAGACAAACCCCCAGTTAGCAGGAGGCTCTTCTCTGAAGTACAACTAGATGAACCAAAGGAATACACTCCAGGTCCAGAGGAAGACGAAGATATGCTAACGGACAACTTCGAATCAGAGGGGGAGTCTTCGTTCAATCTCAATTGCAACGTGGTATCCGTGCTTCCTTGTGAGTTTGGACAGGAAACTGAAATTGACGAGTATGAGGAAGAAGATACCATAGATCTGATGAAGCACAGGCATGTGTGCTACTACGTGATGGATAGTGGAGCTGTCGAGGAGCAGAATGCGTTCTTCGAGCGTCCAAAACCAGCTATGAAGAATCATCTGAAGCCATTATTTATTCGGGCAAAGGTTGGTGCCCATAGCGTAAATAAGGTTCTAGTGGATGGGGGCGCTGTAGTCAACTTAATAACCCACTTCATGCTGAAAAGGTTAGAAATACGCGAAGGAGACATCAAGCCACACAACATGGTTCTATCCAATTATGAAGGGAAAGTAGGCAAAACACTGGGGGTGGTCCAATTGGACTTGACAATAGGCTCAAGCTGTAGGCCCACCATGTTCATGGTGATCGAAGCCAAGGCCAACTACAACTTGTTGCTGGGAAGGGAGTGGATCCATGGCGTAGGGGCAGTTCCTTCGTCAATGCACCAGCGATTAGTTTTATGGAGAGAAGATAGGATCGTGGAAAACATTGAAGCCGACCAGAGTTACTTCATGTCAACAGTCAACTTAGTTGACAAGAGGAATTATGACAAACATCTGGCAAAGATTGCTCCTTGTGTCCCAAATGATGAAATCAACGAATCTAGAAACGCCCACTACTATATGACCCTTCGCCATGATGTCATATATTGGGATAGAAGAATAATCAGCGAAGATGAAGGAGTCGAAAGTACTATACAAAGACGGCTAGCAGGCTGGGAATTCGACAACCTTACTCATGACTGAGTCCTCCTTTTTCGAAAGGATTTCGGCCTATATGGCTGAGAATGAATCAAAGGCGGCCTTAGAGGATGAAATGAATAAACTGGCTGTAAAGATGAACGAGATAAATGGGGATAGCTCGAAAGGCTCACCCTTTAAAGAACTTGAGATAGATCAAAGGCTGGACGCCATCTATGATAAAAAACCCTTAGGCTTCGAAAGGGGCCCCATAGATTCAGGTGCCAAAATGTTGGCGCAGGATCCACTCGAAGAAGTGAACTTAGGGGATGAAAACACGAAAAGAATAACCTACATAAGTGCAAAACTTAACCCAGGCCTCAAGCAGGAAGTGATCGAAGTCCTCAAGAAGAAAAAAGATTGCTTCGCATGGGATTATGACGAAATGCCTGGTTTAAAGAGGGAGTTAGTGGAACATAGACTTCCAATCAAGGATGGAAAGAAGCCCATCAAGCAAACTCCTAGAAGATTCGCACCAGCAGTTCTCACAAAGATCAAAGCTGAGATCGAAAGGTTGCTGTGTTGCAGATTCATCAGAACCACAAGGTATGTCGAATGGTTAGCAAATATAGTGCCTGTTATTAAGAAAAATGGTTCTTTGAGAATCTGCATAGATTTTAGGGATTTAAATACTACAACCCCTAAAGATGAGTACTTCATGCCTGTGGCAGAAATGTTAGTAGACTCTGCTGCAGGATTCGAATATTTAAGTATGTTAGATGGATACTCTGGGTATAATCAGATTTTTATTGCTGAAGAAGATGTTGCCAAGACATCATTTCGTTGCCCAGGAGCCTTAGGCACCTACGAATGGGTGGTGATGCCTTTTGGTTTAAAAAACGCTGGGGAAACTTATCAAAGGGCAATGAATTCGATTTTCCATGATTTCATTGAAACCTTTATGCAGGTGTATATTGATGATATATTCATCAAATCTATATCTGCAGAAACCCATTTGCATCATTTGAGCCAATCATTCGAACGAATGAGAAAACATGGCTTAAAGATGAATCCCCTTAAATGTGCATTTTTTGTGCAGGCTGGAGATTTCCTTGGCTTTGTGGTTCACAAGAAAGGAATTGAGATCAATCAGAACAAAACCAAAGCCATAATAGAGACGAAAGCACCTACGTCAAAAAGGGAGCTGCAATCTTTGCTAGGGAAGATTAACTTTCTCAGAAGGTTCATTTCGAATCTGAGTGGAAGAACCCAAGCTTTCTCTCCGTTGCTTCGTTTAAAGCAAGGCCAAGCCTTCGAGTGGAACGAAGCCCATCAGGAGGCATTTGACAAGATAAAAAGATACCTCTCTCAGCCTCCCATCTTGTCTCCACCTTCATGGGGAAAGCCCATGAGATTGTACATATCTGCCTCTGAAGTTAGTATAGGTAGTATGTTAGCACAAGAAGATAGCAATGGCATCGAAAGAGCCATATACTATTTAAGTATAGTATTGAATGATGCAGAGACCAGATATAGCAATTTAGAAAAGCTATGTCTCTGTTTGTACTTCTCTTGTATGAAACTCAAGTATTATATAAAGCCTGTTGATGTTTATGTTTCATCTCATTTCGATGTCATTAAACACATGCTTTCGAAACCAATAATGCATAGCAGAGTTGGTAAATGGGATTTAGCCTTAACAGAATATTCTTTGACTTTCATGCCTTTAAAAGCTGTGAAAGGCCAAGTGATTTCTGATTTCATTGTGGACCATTCATTGGTTGAGCAGACTGTCATGAGTTATGTTGAAATGCAACCATGGAAATTATACTTTGATGGTTCGACCCACAAGAATGGAAGTGGTGTTGGAGTCCTTCTAATTTCTCCTGAAGGAATTCCAACAAAATTCAAGTATAAATTAGATGGTCCTCGTTGCTCGAACAACGAAGCTGAGTATGAAGCGCTCATTGTTGGACTTGAAGCTTTGTTGGAATTGGGGGCAACTAGAGTCGAAATTAAAGGGGACTCAGAATTAGTGGTCAAGCAAATAACAAAGGAGTATAAATGCATAAAGGAAAACCTGATGATATACTTAGTCATAGTTAACAGGCTACTTAGAAAATTTGAATACATGGATATTCAACATATACCAAGAATAGAAAACCAAGAAGCAAATGACTTAGCACAATTGGCTTCAGGTTATAAAGTTTCTGCCAAAAACTTTGAGGATTTAGTTGAATTAAGGGGTAGAGTTATGGCTACTAGATTCACACCATCAGATCTAGAGAGTATGAAATTGGGTTATGCTGAGAAACAGGGATTCGAAATATTAGCCATAAACACTTTATCAGATGCAGATTGGCGAAGTCCACTTGTGAGTTATTTAACAAACCCAACTCTGAATGTTGATAGGAAGAAAAAATATAGAGCATTGTCATATGTCCTCATGGGAAACGAATTGTTCAAAAAGACCCAAGAAGGCGTATTACTGAAATGCCTAGGAGAAAGTGAGGCATACTTAGCGTTGTCAGAAGTCCACAATGGGGCATGTGGGGCACATCAAGCAGGTCATAAAATGAAATGGCTGTTATTTCGATATGGCATGTATTGGCCCAGCATGCTCAAAGATTGTATAGACTTTGCTAAAGGCCGCGAAGAATGTCAAAAACATGCAGGGATTCAACATGCCCCTGCAAGTGAGTTGCATTCAATCATTAAACCATGGCCATTTAGAGGATGGGCATTGGATTTAATAGGAGAAATAAATCCTGCTTCGTCTAAAGGACAGAAATATATCTTGGTAGGAATAGATTATTTTACCAAGTGGATCGAAGCAATACCATTAATAGTTGCTGATCAAGAGGCTATTATTGAGTTCATACAGAAACAAATTATCTATAGGTTCGGATTGCCAGAGAGCATAACCACAGACCAAGGTTCTGTGTTTACCGGTAGAAAGATGCAAGAATTTGCTCAAGAAATGGGGTTTAGATTACTAACATCAACGCCATATTATGCTTAAGCAAATGGTCAAGTCGAAGCAGCTAATAAAGTGATAATAGGGTTAATCAAGAAACATATTGGTAAAAAGCCAAGGAACTAGCACAAAACTTTGGACCAAATACTATGGGCCTGTAGAACATCTCCTAAAGAAGCTACTAACACCACGCCTTTCCAACTCACATTTGGTCATGATGCAGTTCTGCCAGTAGAAATTCATCTACAATCAGTTCGAATTCAAAGACAAAACGAAATTCCAGCTGCATTATATTGGGAGATGACGATGAATGAGTTAGTAGAATTGGACGAAGTTAGATTGCATACATTGGAAATCCCGATGAGACAAAAGGAAAGAGTGGCCAAGGCATATAACAAAAGGGTGAAGGGAAAAGCATTCACTATTAATGACTTAGTCTGGAAAGTCATATTGCCCATGGACAAGAAAATTAAATCGTTAGGTAAATGGTCACCTCATTGGGAAGGGCCTTTTCGAATAATAAAGGTATTCTCAAACAATGCATATGAAATCGAAGAGCTAATGGATGATAAACGTATCCTAAAGGTTAATGGGAAATATTTAAAGAAATATAAGCCAAGCCTGCAGGAGATTCGAATAGTAACAACGTAATCACAATATCATAAAAATGCCAAAATGGCAATATGGGGTGCCAAAATGGCGTTGTTCAAATGTTACATACAAAAAACCAAATTTTAACCAAATCAACACTAAGATTTAGAAATAGGCATTATTCTTCAATCTGTTAAAGGTACTTCGAAAAGACTCAAGCCTTTGTTGAGCAAAACGTCTTGCTCCCTCTAAGGTAGCCACTTCTCCTTTGAGTTGTTCCGCAGTTTCCATTTCTGCAAGCCCTTTGTTGAGGAGCTCTTCGAATTGGTTGCCAGCAGTATTGGTTTCGTAGGCTAATTGTTGTTCTTGAGCCTCTTTAACCTTCTGTTGAAGTTCCTGAATTTGCCTTTCCCAGAGAAGGATGGACTCAGCTCGAGCCTCATAATCAGTTTTTGCTTGTTTAGATGCATGGCTTGATCCTCAGCTTCTTGAGAGAGTTTCGAAGCATGCTCATAAGCAGCATCCATTGCAGTTCGTTTTTCTTGAACCTTTTTGGCAGCAAATTCATCTTGGAGAAGGTACCCAGTCACGTTGTCTAGCAGAGATTGAAGATCGAACAAGATAGTGCTAACTAGCAAGGAGCAGGTAGCAAGGTTGACTTTTGTAAGTAACTCCTTCATAGTGTAGCAAGCTGTGCTATCCTGTTTGAGCACTTCAAACAAATCCACATCAAGAATTGTTCTCCTAATCCTATTAAGAAGTACAATTCTATCATCTGTGGGCAACATATGGCTAGTCGAACTTGTGCCAGCCCTAGCAGGTGGAATATCCCTTTGAGCCAGCTTCGCCTTCATGTACCCAATATGGTCATTTCGTCTCAGGAGAGCAAGCTCCTCTTCAGTCATTCGGGACAAAGACGGTTGAGGGAGTTCCACACGCAGGGGAGTCACATCCATTTCGACTTCCATGGGTTTATTGGTCGTGTCACCGTCACCTTCATTCGTTTCATGCTCATTGTCTTCTTCATTATCATCCAAATCCACCACTTCGATATCTTCGTTCTCGCTGCTATTTGCATCTGACTCTGTCCCAGCAGTCGAACCATCGTTGGCATCTTCTTCCTCAGACCCTTCCTCTGCAGATTCTTCGTTTCTTTGATCAGAATCAGCTTTCTCTCCTTCAGCGTGAATGTCCTTTGGATCCTCTTGAAGGGTTTCAAGAGGGGACTTTTGAAGAGAAGTCTTTCGTAAAGTTTATGCAGATTCATGAAGCGTTGCTTCATTTGTTTCTTTTAGAGGAGAAGAAGTACTCTGATCATCTTGCTGCTCTGAAGCCCCAGCCAGAACCGCCATATTGGAGGAACCTTTGTTCTGCACAAGGTTGCTGGAATCCCCTTGAGGAGAAGAGTTGATCGGAGCAGCAGTTTTTGATGGTGAAGTCGAAGTGGTAAGAGCTGGATTCAAAATATCCTACAGAGGAAAAAGAATATTAAAAGCATGCACCAAGGTAATGAATAATTATTTTGTCAAAGATTTAAAGTTCAATTTACCTGTGGACTCTCAGAAGAGAGGTTGCTAGCTATGCGTTCCAACATTACGTTGGAGGTCGAAGATGGAATTTTGGATTTAGGTGAGGGAGCAGCATCCCTGGAATCGAGTCCAGAGACACTAGTTGGTACAACACTTTTGGAAATTTCCTTCTTCAGCTTCTTCTTCGAAGCAGCTGGTAAATTCCCTCCAGCATTGGGGTCTTCCCCAGTAGTGTTTGTTTTTCGTTTCTTTGGAGTGGTTGGCGGGAGTTTATTAGTCTGAAAAGATTTAAACAATAAGTTAGATGCAAATCATGAAACATTAGTATATTCGAAACATCAAGGCTAAGTGATTACCTGTGGAGTTGGAGCACTGGTTATTACTGGTGTTGTTGTTGTTGTTGTTGCGGCAGTTGTTGTTGGTTTGGATAGAGTCACAGTATCAATGGTTTCGACAGAGGCTTGAGAGGCGCTCCCTTCTTTTGACTTTGAAGCAGCAGTCTTTATCCTGATGGCTGAAAATCGAAACAATTAAGGTAAAAGTTAAAAATGTAGAAAATGAGAAACATTTGGGATTTTCCCAAGCATTCGCACCTGTGCCTTGATCAGATTTAATCGACATGGCAGAAAGGTCATAGCGAAGATGTCCTGGGAAATCGTGGAGCCAATGTCGAGCCCATGTCACAGTCTCAGATGGCTTTGGTTTCTTTTGAAGATATTTGAACATTTCTTTGCAAGTGAACCACCAAGGGTATGGAGGAAACCAAGCCAGAGCCAGTTCTGAGGTAGGTAATCTAGGAAATTTAGGTGGATGCATTTCGAATGCCAACCTATACCTATCCTCAGGTGACAGCCCTGAAGGAAGTTTTAACTTAGAAATTTTTTCTTTGAATTTTTCCTTCAAGGTCTCAGCCGCTTGATGCACAGTGGATTCCAAGTGTGTGGGATCATAAGTAGTTTCGAAATAATTTTGAAAAGCCTTAATCTCTTTGGCATGAGTGAACATACCTTTCTTGGATTGTACCTGCACATCGAATGCATCAGTTAGTTTCTGCTGAATAGTAAGAGTATCGAACATATAAGTCTGATAGAACTTTGTCCACCATTCCAGAAACCCCTTTGCTGTAAGGTGTGTAGGTTCGAAAGTTATTAGTTCAAAGTGGGCGAAGCCTTGGTATTGTTCCTGCTGTAGTTTGGCTTCTCTTGCCTTGAAGGTTCGCCCAGAGGTGATGGCATTTTCTGTTTGGAATAGGGGTTCAGGGATTAGTTGGCACAAGCCAAATTGTCTCGAAACGAAGTTGGGTTGATAAGCAAAAAGGAAGATTTGATTCTTAGCAGGAGTAATTCGTGAAGAGATTAGTCTGGGTAGCAAAAAGGCTCTCCATACATCTTGAATTTCTTTGCTTTTGATTGCTTCTGAGAGAGCCATGGTGAACCATGAGGGTCCATGAGTCCTTGAAGCAAAAGGCGCCATGGTCTCTTCGAATTTATGCCTCTTGGAGAAAATCATGATATATTTTGAGAAGAGAACTTTGAAGTCATCCTTATCATCGTTTGGGGTAAGTCTTCGCAGCCTAGTGCCTTCGATGATTCTATCCGCTATTTCTGGGTCTTGTTCAGCAATAGTGTTGGCAGTTGATAGTGAAGGTTCGAACATGGCATTAAGCCATAGCTGCAGTAACCAGAAAGGGCCAGCTAGCAGGATGTTTTTGGAGGTGTGAGATTTCAAACTCGAAACAGCTGACCTTAGACTTTCGTAGAGATCAACTAATAGCAGTTCGCTTAAACACACCCTCCGATTCTCATGCAAATCTCTAGCTAGAGGAATAAACCTACTGGCTACCTGTAGGGATCTACTGCAAAAGACATACCTTGACAACCATAAGGTAAGGAAAGCAATGTGTTCCACATCCGACACACTGTCTCCTTCAGTGTGATAGTGGCTGATGAACTTTGAAAAGCTAGCTAGCTTGACTTCAAAGTCAATAATACTCGAATGCTCTTCATTGTCAGGAATATAGGTTTCTCCTATTGGTGATAACCCAGTAATGGCTGCTATGTCAAAAAAGGTGGGTGTAATCATTCCACCAGGGAGATGGAAAGTATTGTAAGTACTGTCCCAGAAATATAGGGACGCGAATAATAAGGGGTGGCTATAGGTAAAGCCTGGTTTCGATAGTTTAATCAAGTTGTAAATACCTAATTCTTCCCATTGCTGGGATTTCTTAGCTTCTACTTTAGTAAACCAGTTGTGATAAGCTGTGTCGGAGGTGGGGCAAGATCGAAATGGTTTGAAGTTACTCTTTACATAATCTAGCACAAAAGGGTCCTTAGGGGGAATGATTGGATTTTCCACGGTGGTCGAATCAGAAGACTCTACTGTCTTAGGGGTATCCATTTTATTAAACAGAGGTTTAAAATTATAACAAACAGGGAAAATTTTTCTGGTGTCTTTTAAGATTTCAAAGACTGTAAGAGGGCCCATTAAAGCTAACCTCTTGCCAGCGGCGTTAGTAAGAATTAGTACCTGGGATGCATAAAGCATTTCCTTCTCTTTTGAGATCATCTGAGGAATAAGAACCGATTGACCTTGGTAGATGCCAACCTTGCTTTCCATTATGGTTCCTATGTTCTTTCCTTTCTTTTTGGAAGCTTTTTTCAGTTGAGATGAAGTTGAAGAAGACATTGTTGGAAGAATGTTGGAAGTTTTTTAGGGTTTCGGTGAGAAAAGAGGAAGAAAAGATTCAGAATGTGGGAAGAAAAGAAAAGACTAAGTTGATGTGTTTTTATAGTGTGGAAGTTTAAACATCCACTGAGTAAGATTGTGATACGTGGTAGTCGTGGGTTGGTTTGAGAAGGAGGTGGCGTAAAGTTAATATTGGTAATAGGCGTGATTAAATGATAATCATTGTTTTGTAACTGCACCATGCTGTGAAACGGTTCAAGGCGGTTAAGGAATCTGAAAAGAGTCATGATTGACGTGACTGGAGTCATATGCAATAAATGTTACGATGATTCGAAGGTCGCATCAAAATCTTGTGTATATGTTTAAAATAAGTATTTCTCAAAGGAATCGAAATACATATTTTAAAGGGGCATTTTATTAGCTGAAGATTTTGATGATATTATTAGAAGCGAAGCAAATTGGACGTTTCGATTGGAATAAAGCAAGATGTCATGTTTCGAAATGGTAGAAGCAGTGCTTCGAATGGACATATCAAAGCTTGGAGCTTCGAGTGACAGTTATGAGGATATATTCAAGGAAGTCTCGAAATGATAACAAGGCTGTGTCCAAGAAATGCGTTCGAAGCGAAGAATTGCCAAAACATTTGAAATTCAAATGCAAGCGGGATGTTCGAAATTTAAAATATATGTGCTGGAGCATTCGAAGACGCGTGGAAGCTAGAGAGAGGCATTTGCTTTGCATGTTCTGAACGTGGCAGAATCTTATAGCAGGACCGTTATGGTCGAAGTAGTATAAATAGAAGTCTTAGCATTAGGATTTCGTGTGTCATATCTATTGTACAAAAAACTCAGTAAACATTCAAAATACCACATGGCTAGGGAAACGAATGCACGAGCAATGTACGTATGATAACACCAAATGTTTATGATTTAATAAATTTCTTTATCATTTCCAGTATTTTCCTCTATCTTCATGTCAATACCATTCAGAAGCCTTTGCATCAAAACATTTTCATTCGAAGTCTTTTTACTGATGCCTTACATTTAAATGTTTTCTTTCCATTTTAAATACTTTACATTTCAGAAACTTTTGCACATTTCATGCCTTTATCTTCAAGCTTTTATCATTCGAACACCTTTTTTCACTTAAAGTCATTTTACTGTTTTCTTGCATTTAAACGCTTTCTTCATATTTCGAATCTTTTACATTCTAGATAATCTTTTACATTACATGTTTTTATGCTTCGAAGTCATTTACTTGTCTTTTCTACAGTTTTACATGTCTTTACAATTGAACTTTATTCATGCAATTTAGTTTCACGCGCATTTACTTGATCACGCCTTTAGATCTTTAATAGAGTAATCGAAGTAAGTTAAACACCTACACAACCTTCTAAATACCAACCATGAATACCAGTTCTATAATGAGAGTTATCTAAATGACCAATACATCCTAGGATCAATCTAGTCGATCCTGCGAGTTACCAGAGAGATTGAATAACAGTCATTAAGATTATTCGATAGTTTGGAGGACTAGCGGTTGTTTACCAGAAATCACTGTAAACAATTATAGTCTTATATTATTGATGAATGTTTATTATTATTTGTGATGTATCCTCAATAATAGTTAAAATTAGAGTCTTATATTTTCCACTTCGTATAACATAATATGTTTCTCAAATGTGCGTGTTATATTTGTAGCATTTGAGATTTGAATGAGTTGTTAAGATGTTGTATATAATCTTATATTCTATTTAAAATTATATGGATTTGATCTCATTCAGATGATGATAAACCTTTTATATAACCATGATATTGTTTCATGTGAAATCATATCAATAATGATATATTTTAATTATGTGCAAAATATGTGGTTGGGTTTGTAAAAATTCTATTCATGATATATTTACAACCACTTCTCAATATTGTTTTGTAATAAAATTATAATTAGTATCTCGTTGTATAATCAAAGTATATAATATTAGTGAGCTCTAATAAATCTTTATACATATTGGATCAGTGGGAATACATGTGTACAAAATTATATAATCTGAATAATTTAGATTATTATTCTCATATTGTCATATATTCTTGCGCGCATTATAAATATGATATTCTAAGAAGACCTTAAAATATACAATAAGTCTAAGAAGTCTTATTCTATTATACTAAGATATATATTATTCTCTTAATCTCAAAAAACATCATAGTTTGATGTTTAGGTTGATATTGAAAAAGCACAATAATTCTTTAGCATGCCATAATATTATGTTATTTTATCTTCAATAATCCACTTTTATCGGATCATAATATGAAAGTACAAGTAAATATCAATACTCCTATCGAGTATGATATTGTGTTATGAAGGTACTTATGATTGAAAGTAATTACTACCGTAATAAGGTAATGCCTATATGTAATTACTATTCTGAGACCTATATGGATATTCTATGACCTTTAATTTGAAAACTCATTAGTAAAACACTAACCATAGACTTATACACATGAGTAAGTTTTATGATATGTTGAGTTAGTGAGAGTTTATTAATAGCATTTTCATATGTTTGGGCCATTCTTTAATAAAATATTTCTCTTAACTTAAATATGTTACTCTAAATTCATCATTCTTTATATAAATTATGAGTCTTTGACATGTATGATTTGTTTTTCCTATCGAATACAATTTCTACAGCGTGAAAACTTACTTTTCTTTTGATTGATTAGTGTTTTGATCATAATTAGTAATCTAATGTTAAATTTTTTAATAATTAATTATTGTCATCCAAGTGGAAGATTATTAGATTAATTATTTAATTAATCAATATAGATTTATGTCATCAATTATTAAATTAATTATATTATGATAGTTACACACCAAAGACTTATATTTTTAACAATTTGTTTTTATTATATTTTTAAATTGTCATGTATTTAATTTATATATTTTTTAATTAATTAATTTCAAATCACCACGTACCTCGTTGCTCTATTAATTTCACTCTATTCTCACTATCCCATTTATTCACATTATTCTCCATTATCTCAATTACACATGACTTCTTTATTTTCTTAATAAAATTTATTTTATTCTAACACTTAATTTCATATTTATGCTATTTCTTCTAATTTTCACTCATAACATATTTATGTTACTCCATCTCATTCTCAAGTTGTTGTTGTCACAAAAATTAATTTTATCCTCCCCTTTTTAATGTTTATACTATTTCATCTAATTCTCACTCATAACTCCATATTGATGCAACTCCATCTCATTCTCATGTTGCAACATCACAATTTTCTCTTCTCATATATTGGTAAATACATATTAATGTTTTAAAGTTTCTATTTTCTTTTATTCTTAAAATTATTATCAACAAAAAATAATTTTATTCTCATACTTTTCATATTTATGCCACTCCATCTAATTTTTACACAAAACTCCATATTTATGTTACTCTAACTCTTTCTCATATTGTTGCAGCATCACAATTTTTTTCTTCTCAAACATTAATAAATATGTATTATTGTGCCTTATTTTTGTTTTAAAATTTCAATTTTTTTATTCTTAATATTATTATCATTTTCTATTTCGCCATCTTGGTAAACTTCTTTGCCATCACAAAACACATTTTTTAAAGATATTGTTAAAAAAGTATATTTAAACTTTAGGGGCTTGCCTTGTGTGACTTGTGTGCCTTACCATGTTTGCCTTTGTATCTGTATGTGGTGTGCTTTATCATAACATCATAGCATCATGAGCATTGCATGCATCCTGCATAAGGACTGCCCATTTCAAAGACAAGAGGGTTTCACCTTTGCTCTGTTTTGTAGGACATCATGATGCCTGTGCGAAGGAATACTATCCGGTTCAACTTTGTTCGTTCACCTGAGTTGCTTGATGAGTTGGTTAGCAGAATTCCTAATACCACTTCCTTCATTCAGAGGCATGGTTCCCTCCTCAGTTTAGTCACTGCAAAGCGGGATCAACAGTTGATGAGTGTCCTGACCCAGTTCTATGACCCTCTGTACCAGTGCTTCACTTTTCAAGACTTCCAGCTGGTCCCTACCCTGGAAGAGTTCTCTGATTTGCTTGGTATCCCTATCTTGGATCAGACTCCCTTTACTGGTTGGGAAAAGACCCTCAAGCTTGAGGATGTTGCTGCAACTCTTCCTTTGACCCATCAAGAGGTAACAGACAATTGGGTGACTAGAAGCGGAGTTAAGGGTTTCTTGGCCAAGTTTCTGATTGGTAAAGCTAACAGTTTCTGGAATGACCTGGACTTTAGGGCATATGAAGACATCTTGGCTCTCCTAATCTATGGGTTAGTCCTGTTTCCTAATCCTGACAACTTCATCAATGTCACTGCCATAAGGATCTTTATGTCTCAGAATCCTGTGCCCACTCTCTTGGGTGACATCTTGCAACAACTTCATGCCCGTACTACCCGAAGACGAGGAACCCTATGGTTTTGTATCCCTTTGTTGGTGAGGTGGTTTATTTCGCACCTCCCTAAGTTCGTGCTGAAGAACCAAGAAGGAAGAGGTTGGGCTCATAGGTTAATGTCTCTCACCGATAAAGACATCATTTGGACTTACAGAGGTTTGGATGAGATAGCTATTATTGATCGATGCGGGGAATACCCTAATGTTCCTCTGATTGGTACCCAAGGAGGGATCTCTTACAATCCATGTCTAGCGCTCCGTCAGTTTGGAAGAGCAAGAAGAGCAGGTCCCCATGAGATGTTAGTGCCTCACATCAGTTTTGAATTTCAGGTGGATAGTGACGAGCTACGTCGTAGGTTCATCAAGGCTTGGGACAAGGTTCATAAAGCTGACCCACAAGAGTTAGGGCCAAAGACTTCTTTACCTATGGAAGCCTACTACAAATGGGTTCGCATCCGTGCTCAGAAGTTAGGTATGCCGTATGAAGCTGTCAGACCCGTCATTCTTGAGTGTCCTGACAAAGATGGTGTTCCTCCAACTGTCCTTCCTCCTCAGGTACCTACTGATTATGAGACATTGAAGAGATCTTGGTCGCAACTGCGAGAAGAGCGGGATTCTTACCGGGAAAAGTTCAACGAGCAGGAATCAAAGATCCAGAAGCTGACAAAACAGTTGGAGAATGAGCGAGCTCTGAATGCCTACATCCGTACTGAGAAGAGGAGACCATGGGATCAATAAGGAGCTCCAGATGTGCTTTTACAGTTTTATTTCCTTTTCAGTATTTCCTTTCATGTAACGCCTAAGGGCAACCTGTTGAATAATTTCAGTTTCAAAGTTGAATCTAATGAAGTGTGTTCCTTTTTGTTTACAAAGTTGATTCCCGATTGTCTTTGAAAACATAATTCATACGCATTTCATACATCATGTGCATAGCAGGTTTTTCCTCTTTTCAGGTTGCTTACAGTTCTTCGCTGTTTATTTCAGCATCATGAATCCTGACTCTTCATCAACTGAGACATCCATCAAGGCTCTTCAGGCGCAGAATGCGCAGTTTCAGGAATTAATCAAGGGTTTGGCTCAAGGCCAAGAAGAGTTGAAGGCTATGCTCCTGTAGAAGGAGAAGAAGAAGAAGAGAAGGACTGTTCTGTTCAACTCGGGCCGAAGGTTCGGCAATGCTCTGCAGCAGAAAGAGGCTGGTTCTTCTGTTGGCAAGAGTTCTCCTCAGGCAGAAGCAAGGGTTCCTAGTCCGATAGTCTCCGACAACGAGACTAATTTTGATGAAGAGCAGTACCCTCCTGCAGAAGACAGATACAAGCAACTGGAGGACAGGTTGAAGGCTATGGAAATACAACAGGTACCTGGGCTGGATTTCGGAGATCTGGGTTTGTCAACTGGTGTGATTATCCCTCATAAGTTCAAAGCACCATCCTTCACCAAATATGACGGGGCGTCCTGTCCCAAGCTACATCTCAGGTCCTATGTTCGGAAAATTCAACCGTACTCTGCGGATAAGAATTTGTGGATCCACTTCTTCCAGGAGAGTCTTTCAGGGACTCATCTCGAATGGTTCTATCAGCTGGATGGGACCAAGGTTCGTAACTGGGAGGAGTTGGCTACTGCTTTCTACAAGCAGTATCAATACAATGCCGACCTTGCCCCTACACGTACCCAACTCCAGGGTATGTCGTTAGGTTCAAGTGAAGGTTTTAAGGAGTACGCTCAGAAGTGGAGAGACCTGGCTGGCAGGGTGCAGCCACCATTGACTGATCGGGAGTTGGTGGACATGTTCTTGGGGATCCTATCTGGGCCATTTTTCAACCATCTCATTGGGAATTCGTCTGCAGGGTTCACTGATTTGATTCTGACTGGAGAGAGAATTGAAGCTGGGTTAAAGTCTGGAAAAATTCCGAAGGGTGCATCGTCTAGTTCTGAGAAGAAACCCTTCAAGAAGGAGGCTAGTGCCGTGTATGGTTCCAAGAGATCAGAGAGACCTGAGCGCCGCCAATCTGTCAGTGCGGTAATGATTGCTAAGCCTGCTGCCGCTCCTCGGCCGACCAATCCTCAAAGGGCTGAGAGACCCCGGAGAGAGTTTACCCGGGGAAGCATGACCCTATCGCAGATCCTGCCACAGTTGCTATCCACCAATTTAGTGACTGTCAGAGAGGCTCCGAAGTTCCCAAACACTGCATCTCCTAAGTACAACCCGAATGCTCGTTGTGCTTACCATTCAGATAGCCCGGGGCATTCTACTGATGACTGTTGGGCATTAAGGAGTAAGGTGCAAGACCTTATCGACGCAAAGGAGATACAGTTCGAAGCGCCTGAGAGGCCAAATGTAGTTACTGCTCCTATGCCTCAGCATGGGGTAAATGTTGTTGACGAAGATGTTTATGCTGTTTCTGTGGATGATCTAGCCACTCCTCTGAAGATTGTCAAGAAGAACCTGCTGCTGGCCGGTTTATTTTCGGGTTGCAGTGAGGGTTGCCTGTTCTGTGTTGTGTCCCTATCTGGTTGTCCCTTGCTGAAGTTAGGCATCCAAAGCCTAATGGATAGCAAGGAGATTCTGTTTAAAAAGTCTGCTGTTCAGTTGGTTCCGGTGGAAGAAATTTCTGTGGTGACTATCTTCAATAATCCAATCCCGGCTCTCCCGAAGAAGCCCGTCCAAATCATGACTGTTGCACCTATTGTTATCACTGTTCCGGGGCCCCTGCCCTATGTATCTGATAAAGTTGTCCCCTGGCATTATGGGGCAGATGTATATGTAAATGGGATTAAACAAGAGTTCAACGCTGGCGCCAGCATCTGTGACATCACTGGCCCAGCCAAAGTCCCCCGCAGTGGCAGGCTCTTCTCGCCTGACATTGCACCTCCTGCTGCTCGAAGACCACTTCTCATAACTCCTACAAGTGTACCTGTTCCTGCTGCTGATCCATTTGTTTCTCCTGCTGCCGAGTCATCCAATGCTCGGGGCAAAGGAGTTGAAGTTGAGCCTGCCCAGATGGAGGCACCTGTACCTATAACTGCTGAGGCCTCCCAACAAGAAATGGAGGAGATTCTAAAGATTATAAAGAAGAGTGACTTTAATGTTGTGGAACAGCTGGGGCACACGCCCTCCAAAATCTCCATGCTCTCTTTATTGCTGTGCTCCGAGGCCCATGCTAAGGCCTTAATCTCTTTCCTCAAGACGGCCCATGTACCACATGAGACATCTGCAGTCCAGTTCACTGATTGCGTAGCAAATCTGACAGCAGACAATGGCTTGGGTTTTTCAGATGCTGACCTGACCGCGAAGGGAAGAGACCATAATGATGCTCTGCATGTCTTTATCGAATGCAGGGACACTACCTTGGCACATGTATTGGTGGATACTGGTTCTTCTTTGAATGTGCTGCCCAAGAAGGCTTTAGGCCTCTTAGATTGTGAAGGCCTGGAATTGAAACCCAGCAATATCATCGTCAGGGCCTTTGACGGTTCCAAAAGGATGGTTCATGGAGAGGTCGACATTCCGATTCGTGTGGGCTCTCAAGTGTTTGACTCTACCTTTTACGTGATGGATATCCGTCCATCTTACTCTTGTCTATTGGGTCGACCTTGGATACATAAGGCTGGGGCGGTGACCTCTACCTTACACCAGAAGCTGAAGTACCCCGTCAGAGGGAAGATCGTCACTGTGCAAGGAGAGGAGGAATATATGGTGAGTCACCTGAATTCCTTCAGATACATTGAGATGGACGGGGAGTTTATTGAAACCCCCTTTCAGCATTTCGAGGAGGTGCTTCCAATTGCAGCAGCAACAGAAACAGCAGCAGAAGAAAGTGTTCCTTTGAAGATGGCTTCCCTGAAGGATGCCCGGGCTGTGGTTCATAGGGGTGAATGTGCTAACTGGGGCAGGCTTCCAGACTTCACACAGAAGACTGATAAATTTGGGCTGGGTTTTACTACAGAGGGGCATAAAGCTATGAGGAAAGCGAAGATCGGAAGACCTCCCGTGATCATTACAAATCCAGGAGTGAATGCTGTTGGGGAAGATAATGAAGTGGACGAAGCTGAATTCAATAGCTGGATCTACCCGACGACCGAAGGCGGATTGAACAATTGGATTGCTAAGGACCATACCCCTGTTACCTTTGTGACGCAGTAATAAATTTCTTTGTTTCCCTATTTTGTAATAAACAATAAATAAACTCTATGGCCCGGTGTCTTACCCGAGGCACCGTGGTTTCATTTGTGAGGGCATATAAATTGTCATTTCATATATCATGAATGAAAATCTTGGACGTTTTCTCGCATTGCAAATCTTATGCTCCTTTTCTGTCTTTCTTTCCTTTATCTATATTTCAAAAAAACAGCTGTATTTACACACACACTCACTCATACAGGTTTCAATCCACTCTGGATCTTACTGGTAACGACTCTGCTACTGCCAGTTATGACTTCGAAAATCCGATCAACTTAGCCGAAGACGAAGGTGAAGATGATTGTGAAGTGCCTGGCGAACTTGCAAGACTGTTACTTCAGGAAGAGAGGGCAATTCAACCCCATGAAGAGCCAGTGGAAACAATAAACTTGGGTACTGAGGCAGACAGGAGAGAGGTAAAGATTGGTGCCAACCTAGAGCTCAGCGTGAAGCAACGGTTGACTAAAATGCTGCATGATTATATGGAGATCTTTGCCTGGTCCTACGAAGACATGCCCGGGTTGGATACCGACATTGTGGTCCATCACTTGCCAACCAAGGAAGACTGCCCTCCAGTTAAGAAAAAGGTCCATCGGATGCGTCCAGAGATGTCTGAGAAGATTAAAGCTGAGGTCATGAAGCAGTTTGATGTCGGGTTCCTTGCAGTAACTTCTTACCCTCAGTGGGTGGCTAATGTGGTGTCGGTACCTAAGAAGGACGGTAAGGTCAGAATGTGTGTCGACTACAGGGATCTGAACAGGGCCAGCCCCAAGGACGACTTCCCTTTACCTCACATTGATGTCCTTGTTGATAATACAGCTCAACACAAGGTATTCTCTTTCATGGATGGCTTTTCAGGTTACAATCAGATCAAGATGGCACCTGAAGACATGGAAAAGACTACATTTGTTACTCAGTGAGGCACCTTCTGCTACAAGGTCATGCCATTCGGGCTAAAGAACGCTGGGGCAACCTACCAACGTGCCATGGTTGCTTTATTTCATGACATGATCCATCATGAGATAGAAGTGTATGTCGACGACATGATCTCAAGGTCCCAGACTGAGGAAGAGCATCTAGATCACCTGCAGAAGTTGTTTGACCGGTTGAAACTGTACAAGCTGAGGTTGAACCCGAACAAGTGCACCTTCGGGGTAAGATCTGGAAAGTTGCTAGGCTTCGTGGTCAGTGATAAAGGTATTCAAGTGGACCCTGCTAAGGTCAAAGCTATTCAAGAGATGCCAGTTCCTAGGACAGAGAAGGAAGTCAGAGGCTTTTTAGGACGCCTAAATTACATTGCTCGATTCATCTCACATCTGACTGCTACCTGTGAGCCAATCTTCAAGCTGCTGAAGAAAGATCAGGTAGTACGTTGGAACGATGAATGTCAGGCTGCTTTCGACAGAATCAAGGAGTATCTCCAAGAACCACCCATCCTTATGCCACCGGTTGAAGGGAGACCTCTGATACTATATCTAACAGTGCTTGACAATTCAATGGGGTGTGTGCTGGGGCAGCATGACGAGTCTGGCCGAAAAGAGCATGCCATTTATTACCTTAGCAAAACGTTTACCGACTGTGAGACCCGATACTCACTGCTTGAGAAAACTTGCTGCGCTTTGGTATGGGCTGCTCGCCGGCTGAGACAGTATATGCTGACTCACACTACCTTGTTAATCCCAAAGATGGATCCTATAAAGTACATATTCGAAAAACCTGCTCTGTCTGGGAGAATAGCAAGATGGCAGATGATCTTGACGGAATACGACATTCAGTATACAACCCAGAAAGCCATCAAGGGAAGTATACTGGCAGACCACTTGGCTCATCAAGCTGTAGATGACTATCAGTCAATGAACTTCGAGTTTCCGGATGAAAGCATTATGATAGTAACTGATTGTGAAGTACCTGGACCGGATGAAGGACCTGAACCAGGATCCCGATGGTCTATGCACTTTGACGGAGCATCCAATGCTTTGGGAAACGGTATCGGCGCCATAATCATATCTCCACAAGGCACTCATACTCCACTCACTGCCCGGCTGTGTTTCAATTGTACCAACAACATGGCGGAGTATGAGGCGTGCATCATGGGTCTTCAAGCTGCGATTGACCTAAGGATTAAGTTTCTGAGGGTCTTCGGAGATTCCGCTCTTGTGATCAATCATATCAAAGGAGAGTGGGATACGAAACATCCAAACCTGATCCCTTACAGAGAATGTGTGTTGACCTTGATCCCCCACTTTACAGAAATAACCTTTGAACACTTCCCGAGAGAAGAGAATCAGTTGGCGGACGCGTTAGCTACAATGGCTTCTATGTTCAAGGTCAAATGGGATAATGAGGCTCCCCGGATCATCATCTGGAAACTGGACGAGCCGACATACTGTTGTGATCTCGAGACTTTATTGGTAACTGAGAAGCCTTGGTACCATGAAGTAAAGAGATATTTGGAAACCCAGGAATACCCTGAAGGTGCATCTGTCAATGATAAGAAGTTCCTGAGAAGATTCGCAGCAAAGTTCTTCCTCAGCAACGGCATCTTGTACAAGCGAAACCATGATTCAACCTTACTGCGTTGTGTGGATAAGACTGAAGCAGAAAGAATCATGGAAGAGCTACATGAAGGAACCTTTGGTACACATTCCAGTGGACACACTATGGCTAAGAAAATCCTACGGGCAGGATATTACTGGTCCACAATGGAAGCTGACTGCTACCAACATTCCAGGACATGCCACAAGTGCCAGATTTATGCAGACAAGGTGCATGTTCCTCCGGTTCCCCTGAATGTTCTGACTGCGCCTTGGCCGTTTGCAATGTGGGGCATAGACATGATCGGTGAGATTAAACCTACGGCGTCTAATGGGCATCGCTTCATCCTGGTGGCGATTGATTATTTTACGAAGTGGGTCGAAGCAGCGTCCTATGCTACGGTAACCAAGACTGTTGTGGCACGGTTCATTCGGCATCATCTGATCTGCCGGTACGGCGTCCCAGAGAGAATTATTACGGACAACGGTACCAATCTGAACAACAAGATGATCGCTGAGCTCTGTGAACAGTTCAAGATACAGCACCACAATTCTTCTCCTTACAGACCGAAGATGAATGGGGCTGTAGAAGCAGCAAATAAGAACATCAAGAAAATCGTGCAGAAGATGACAGTGACTTATAAAGACTGGCACGAGATGTTACCGTTTGCTCTACATGGGTACCGTACCTCAGCCAGGACGTCAACCGGGGCAACTCCTTTCTCTCTGGTTTATGGTATGGAAGCAGTCTTGCCGATCGAAGTGCAAATACCCTCTCTCCGGATAATGAAGGATGCAAATCTGAACGAAGATGATTGGATCCAGACACGACTTAATCAGCTCAACCTTATTGATGAAAAGAGACTTGCTGCTATCTGTCATGGTCAGACGTATCAGAAACGGATGATCAGGGCATTTAACAAAAAGGTCAGACCACAGGAATATCAAGTTGGGGATCTGGTAATCAAGAGAATCATCCTTCCTCAGAGTGATCCAAGGGGCAAATGGACCCCTACGTACGAAGGGCCATTTGTGGTTAAGCATGTGTTCTCAAGAGGAGCCATGATATTGACCAACATGGATGGTGACGACCTTCCTCACCCCGCCAATGCAGACATAGTAAAAAGATACTACGCATGAAAAAAGACCCGCTAGGCTGACATGCCTAGGCAAAAATTAGGGCTTCCCGTCGAACCAAAAGGGTTCGGGCAAAATGAAGGGATGAAAATGAAAAAATCTGTACACCCGGCAAGTCGAAAACCTGAAAAGGCGGCTTGGGCAAAAATGGGTATCCCGGTGGACTGAAAACCCGAAAGGGCGGTCCAGGCAAAAATTAGGGATAAAAGCGTAATACTATGTCTCATTGGATCACTTTGCATCCAGAATCCGGTATCTACATCAAGTTCAGACGGCATCGATCAGTCAGCTTCACCTTCAACCAAGGTCATCAAGTGATGAGACGCTCGGAGTTATAAAGGCAATAGCAGAGTTGAAACCCAGTGGATCATTTCACACAGCTGTTTTATTTTCTTTTGTACAAAATTTGTATAAACTCTTTTGCTCGGCGGCGTTCCTCTTGCTAGGACGTCAGCCTCTTGTACACAAAACGCCTATTTTCAGGCCATTCAAAATCAATACAAATACATTTTCAGTTAAAAAGTGCCAATTGTTTTTTTTCTGTTTTGTTTTGCGAAGAACGTCCAAGGTTCAATTTGTGATATATGCATTGACAATAATTTGCTAACTCATAAATATTTGCATACGAAATAAAGGATTTATTACAGGTAACATTAGAAACAAGGGCAATAAAGAGTTGTCTAAGCAATCTAATTGTTCTGTCCTCCAAGGTATCAAGGTAGGTTCGGCTAAAGAACATAACCGGTACATCTTAATTCCCCAGAGAATAAGTCAGCAGTCAATATACTCTCCAAGCTATACTATCAAATCTTAAGGAAGTTGAGTATCCTCCAGTAGATCTCAACATCTCCCCAGCAGCATATATATTCTTAACAAGCATCCCCGGCAGTCTTGGTCTAAAGATTGTTCCCTGGCGGCATATCAACGTTCAAAGGATCATTTCCCCAGTATATCAAAACTTCCCCAGAAGAGTCCAATCCAGTTCCCCAGGAAGGTTGGAATTCATATCCCCAAGCAATAAGCTTATCCCCAGTAGATTCTGGAAGCTTATCCCTCGCAGAGCACGAACGCGTCGTCCGGCTTGATTTAAAGAGTTATTTCCTTAACAGGATATAACTGGGTTATCCTCAGCCAAAAGCCACGGAAAGAGCGTCCTCGACAAAGTCTCTTATCCCCAGCGAAGTCTATCAATACTTCCAACGCAACAAGAGTATCCTCAGCAAGTTGTTATCAACAATTCAGCAAAGTACGTCTCTCCCCACAGAGTATCACTCCCCAGCATGGTCGCTAGAGTATTTTTCTCCCCGCAGAATCTTCCATTTGTCAAGTTTATTCCTCAACGGAGTCATCTTCTCCTACCGGTATTCTTGCAGTTATCATCCCCCAGCGGAAGCGAAAGCTTATTCTTCAATATCAGCCCAGGAGTGACCTCCCGGCACCCGTCAAGGATTTACTTTCCTAGACGAAAAAAACACATTCATAAAATATCGCATACATCATTATAGCATGCATAGACGCATCATATCATACAAATCTCATTTATGTTGAGAACATCATTGCTTGATCCATACCATGCATTGCATATGACTGACCTTTACCTTTCAGGAAAGATTCAGTTAAATTCTCAATCATATTTCAAGACCTAGACCAGTTCAGTTAATCGACTCCAAAGATTTCTTATCCAGTCCAAGGCCTTCTCTAGTCCAGCTAAATCGACTCCCAACAGATTTTTCTGATGAAGACTCAGTAGAAGTTATTTCAGATTATAATTTCCTTTTGGTTCCCTCCCCGACGGTGCGTGAGGTGATAATTCCTTTTGAGATTATAATTTTCTATGGTTCCCTCCCCGACGGTGCGTGAGGTGATAATTCCTTTTGAGATTATAATTTTCTATGGTTCCCTCCCCGACGGTGCGTGAGGTGATAATTCCCTTTCAGATTATAATTTTCTATGGTTCCCTCCCCGACGGTGCGTGAGGTGATAATTCCTTTTGAGATTATAATTTTCTATGGTTCCCTCCCCGACGGTGCGTGAGGTGATAATTCCCTTTCAGATTATAATTTCCTTTTGGTTCCCTCCCCGACGGTGCGTGAGGTAATAATTCCTTTTGAGATTATAATTTTCTATGGTTCCCTCCCCGACGGTGCGTGAGGTGATAATTCCTTTTGAGATTATAATTTTCTATGGTTCCCTCCCCGACGGTGCGTGAGGTGATAATTCCTTTTGAGATTATAATTTTCTATGGTTCCCTCCCCGACGGTGCGTGAGGTGATAATTCCTTTTGAGATTATAATTTTCTATGGTTCTCTCCCCGACGGTGCGTGAGATGTAATTCCCTTTCAGGTTATAATTTCCTTTGGTCCTCTCCCCGACGGTGCGTGAGATGTAATTCCCTTTCAGGTTATAATTTCCTTTGGTCCTCTCCCCGACGGTGCGTGAGATGTAATTCCCTTTTAGGTTATAATTTCCTTTGGTCCTCTCCCCGACGGCGCGTGAGATGTAATTCCCTTTCAGGTTATAATTTCCTTTGGTCCTCTCCCCGATGGTGCGTGAGATGTAATTCCCTTTCAGGTTATAATTTCCTTTGGTCCTCTCCCCGACGGTGCGTGAGATGTAATTCCCTTTCAGGTTATAATTTCCTTTGGTCCTCTCCCCGACATCGCGTGAGATGTAATTCCCTTTCAGGTTATAATTTCCTTTGGTCCTCTCCCCGACGGCGCGTGAGATGTAATTCCCTTTCAGATTATAATTGCCTATAGGTTCTCTTACCGTTCATGCTAAGGTAGTAACCATCCCTGGTTCATTCATCATCTTGTGAATCTCCAGACTCAGCTCCTGTAACCATTCAGGATATATCTATACCAAGCATCTGAAAACCAGCTCCTGCAATGTGTCAGGTACTCATTTTTTCTTTCGCAGGTATGCAGGTTCTCGCTAAGGAATCTCTTATGCGATCAACATCCAGATGGCATCTATAAGCCCATCATCCTATCCATCAGTCTCTAAATGGCATCTATAAGCCCATTTCCATCACACTGCTACTATGTGAGCGCAAATTTCTGGGCACTTTAGTGTTCAATCATCTTCTACCCTCGGATTACGAAAGGCACGTCAGCCAATCTGCATCCTCAGGTATAAGAAGATTGAACAGGGGCAACTGTTGTACCCCAAAATTTTCCCTCCCATATTCTTCAAGATATGCCAAGTCAAGCTTCAAAATCTCCCCAAGGGTTGCACAGTCAAGAGCCTCCTGAACAGTCAAAATTAGGGTTTTTGTTTTGATCAAGAAGATGAAGTTTCTAAAGGTCCAATCAAGTCTCATATGCCTACAAATATGGTCAAGCATCCTCATACCAAGTTTCAAGACATTCAGCACAAAATTGCACAGTCAAAACCCTAAATTGCACTACAGTCAACTGTAGGGGCAAAATGGTCATTTGACAGTCAAAAGTTCAAATTTTTGGTCAACACATCATTTTGAAGCCACAAACATCATTTGATCAATGCTTGATCATGATTCTCAAAAGCTTGGCTCAAAAATCATCAAAATGCAAAAGTTTCCTTATTTGGACAGCTGAAAAAGTCAACTGTAAATTGACCAGGGCATAACTTTCACATGGATTATCAGAAAAATTCCATCCAAAGCTCATTTTTAAGAGAAATACATTTCCTACAACTCATCTTCATACTTCAAGTCCAAGAAATGCTCTCACAAAAAGTTATCAATTGCAACATTATAGGTCATTTCCAAAAGTCAACAAAAAGGGACTTTAAGTCAAAGGCCATAACTTGAGATTGGTAAATCAAAATGACATGGGACCAAATACATTGGTTAGAGGACTCAAAGACCTTTCCAAAATGTCCAAGAACATGAGCAAAGATTAAAAATTGAGCAAGTTATGCCTTGTAGAAGTTGGGAAATTTTTGGATATTTTGAAAAGTCAACATTGCTTCAAATGACCTAAAATTGCTAATGGGCCCATTTTTCTTCCATAATTCATCATCCATGGCATTTGCACGACCACTTTGCCCAAAGGGAAGTATTTCTTCATTTTTTATTTATTTATTTGAATTTTTATTTATAATAATTCATTTAAATCAAATTAAATACATGGAAAATATTTAACCTAACTTTTTCAATCTTCTTTTGCATGAAATCTACTCAATAATTCGTGCATGGTTCAATATAGAAAGATTTGGATTGATTGGATCATGATTGGCACAAAATTGCATAGAAAATATTTGAAAAAAAGATCTTGAAAATCAAATTTCCAAAATCATGAATGCAAGAGATTTGGAGTGGTTTCTTTAACCTAATTCATTCAGTACATAAGCCTAAACGAAAACCTAATGCAAAGAACACACGCAGCTGCTCAGAAACTCCATATCAAATTTGAAACTTTGTCTAAAAAATTCAATTCTGAAAACTAACTTGCAGGTTGATTCAAGCCTCCAAACGTATTCCATTAGCTTCTTGGAGGATTATAGGACATAACTGAATCATTCCCCAAGCCCCATACTCAAGAAAACGTAAGATCACCATGGAAGTTGGTGAAGAAAATTCCTGAATCGGTTTCTCCCATACATGCATTGTTAACATATTTTATTGTTATGTTTGTGTTTATAATGATGTTTGCAAACTAATCATGTGATTTAATTGAAGTTTTACGCGTTATATGCCAAAATACCATTATCGTTTCTTAGGGTTTATAGGGTTCCGAATTGGGGATTTCTTGATCCTATAAAATCAGCAAGCCACAGTGCCATGGTTGTAATCAGCATGTCTAGACGAAGAAGAACCCATACTCGCGCTCAATTTATGAGCGCCTAATGGCTAATCGCTATTTTTCCAAAACCGGCCTAGGAGAACGCTAACAAAACCGTTGCCTAACATATTTGTTTTTTTCAGGAAAATAATACAACGAAGAAGATGAATTCGTGGCGTCAATGGATTGGCCAGTTTAAAAATTCGCGCGCAGAGTCCACTAACCATTGTTTTCTTATTATAATATTTGTTAGTCGTTTAATGTTAACATGCGTGAATTGGTTCAGCTGGCAAGGCATAGTGGTAGCAACATTCCTGACCTGGGTTCGAGCCCCAGGTCTTCATTATTTCCCATATTATTTTGCAATCCATGTTCACATGTAGGTTCAACATCAAAGCGTACCATACGCCCTCCAGATCAGACCATCCACGTGCATATCAGGATCAATCCAAAGGCATAGATTGGAGGAACACCATAAGCTTGAGTCAGCGCACATACACGTTGCATAGAAAAGTCAAACGGGCCATGCTAGATGGGCCAGATTTACTAGGGGAAAACCTCCTGATTGGGGTCTGAACCCCCAGGTTTGCAAACCCTTTTCATTATTTTTTTATTTTCTTTATTTCTTTATGTTCAATTATCATTTTTTTAATTAATTCTGTTAATTTAATTATTATTTTCATAAAAACATAAAACACATAAAAAATCAGAAAAGAGCAAAAATAATAAATATTTTTATTTCTAGTATTTTTATAAATAAATTTGCATATAATTAAATTTAGTTTTAAATTAGGTTAATTTTAATTCTTTTCATAATAAAATAAAAAAAAACATAGAATTAGGTTTAATTAATAATTTTTTGTCCTTTTTATTTTTTCTTTCATAAATAATATTATTTATTTTATTTATTTTCATAATTTAATTTGTATATAAAAATTAGGGTTAATTTAGGTTAAAAACTTCAATATTTTCTTAATAAATTAAAAATAATTAGGATTAGGGTTTGTATCTTATTTTAATTTTAATTAATTCTCTTTTTTCACATTAAATCCTAAAATACTAAAAATACCAAAAAAACAAGTTCTTTCTTTTTTAATCAATTAACTCTATCATTAATTCAATTTTTTGCAAAAGGGTCCAACGCCCTCGTTCGTAATTTCTTATTAATTCGCGTATTTATTTTATTTCGTTTAAATATTTATGTATCTCTCCCAAAGCCATGTAATTACTTTTCTCGCACTCTTTTTTTATTTTCTTTATTTTTTCTGTCAAATCGGGTTCGAGAAACTTTTGGCGATGTGGACCCGCGCCTTTTGTAATAGCTTAGAATTTTTACTTTCCGCAAACTTTTAACTGTTAAATCAAATGCATGCAAGAATGAATGGACAAAATAAAAACAAGCGTAGAACACCAATGAACATGACAAGATAAATGCAAATGAAAACGACACACAAATCGCACACACCACCCCTAGGGTACGCCTCACTGTTGCCTTGCCTCGAAAGGTGATCGTCGAGTAGAGGATGTCTTAGTAAGTCCTCATGATCCGGGAACCTGGCATGAGGGTAGCTTCTAAGGTGTCTTCCTATTGCTCCGGTGATCACCATGTCCCGAACCTCGAATTGACCCGAACACCTCCAACGGTGGTGCTACCTACCTCTCAATGGTGGGACGGCACTACTTTAAAGGACATTTACACAGACGAATTCCTTAGGGTAGGTAGACGACTCGTGGATACTTGCTCTAATTCAAAACAAAACAAATCAAAAATACTTTTCACACCAACATATTTTCAAAAAGCTTTCGAAAGCATTTTTTCAAACACTCTTGAGGACAGATACAAGAGTCGAACTGAAATTTTCAAAGAAACTTTTTTTAAAAACCCACAGTTGAAAAGCAAACAAACCATTTTTGAAAACACAATGAGAAAGTATCTAAGAGCCCATGGATAACCATGGATAGAAAGGGTGCTAACACCTTCCCTTTCTATAACCTACCTCCCGAACCGAGAGCGATCTCTATAAGGAATTTTTCTGTGCTTTTGTCCTTTCCATTTGGAGAAAATAAAAGACGGTGGCGACTCTTGCTTCCGCGACATTTCGCAAACCAGCTTTAAACAGTCAGTTCCAGATCCACCGATCACAGCATCTTTAAGCCCATCTTCCGTCATTGACTTCCAAATGGAATATTTAATCCCATTCCCGATATCGCAAGACAAGTACCACTTCATGCAAGCGCAAATTTATGGAGACTCTAGTGTTCAATCATCTTCCACATTCGGATCACGAAAGGCAGACAAGCCAATCTACATCCTCAAGTGTAAGAAGATTGAACAGGGGAAGCTGTTGTACCCCAAAATTTGCCCTCCCATATTTGTCAATACATTTCAAGTGAGGTCTTCAAATTGCTCAAGGAAGTCAAAGGTTTGACCAGACAAACTCTCTCCTAAGTCAGTGTACCTCAAATTAGGGTTTCATTTTGCATCAGAATGCTTGAGTCCAAATGATCCCAAATGCTCACCATTGTCCTAATTTGTTCTTAAGATCATCCCTGTCAAGTTTCAAGCCTTGCATAGGAAATTTGCTCAGTCAATTGCTCAAAGGACTGAAAATCGACTATGCTAGGGCAAAAGTCAACTGTGTCCCACATACAGTCAAACTTCAAGATTTTTGGTCAACATTCTCATTTTGAATTATTATTCATCATTTGATCAAGGGTTGATCAAGATTTCTCAAGGATTGCTCACAATTCATCAAAACTCAAAAGTTGCTAAATTAGGGTTTTGTAGGAAAAGTCAACTCAACTTTGACCAAACATAACTTTCTCATACTTTATCCAAAATGACCCATCCAAAGCTCATTTTGAAGAAGATGTAATTGTTGGCTGAAGATTTTGATGATACAGTTCGAAACGAAGCAAGTTGGGTGTTTCGTTGGAATAAAGCAAGATGTCATGTTTCGAAATGGTAGAAGCAGTGCTTCGAATGGGAATGTCAAAGCTCAGAGCTTCGAGTGACAGTTATGGGGATATATTCAAAGAAGTCTCGAAATGGTAACAAGGTTGTGTCCAAGAAATGAGTTCGAAGCGAAGAGTGCCAAAACATTTGAAATTCAAACGCAAGTGGGATGTTCGAAATTTAAAATATATGCGCTGGAGCATTCGAAGACGCATGGAAGCTAGAGAGGGGCATTGCTTTGCATGTTCTGAACGTGGCAGAATCTTATAGAAAGACCGTTATGGTCTAAGTAGTATAAATAGAAGTCTTAGCGTTAGGATTTCGTGTGTCATATCTATTGTACAAAATTCAGTAAACATTCAAAATACGACATGGCTAGGGAAACGAATGCTCGAACAATGTACGTATGATAACACCAAATATTTATGATTAAGCAAAACTCTTTATCATGTCCAGTTTATCCTCTATCTTCATGTCAATATCATTCAAAAGCCTTTACATTAAAGTATTTTCATTCGAAATCTTTTACTGATGTCTTGCATTTAAATATTTTCTTTCCATTTCAAATCCTTTACATTTCAGAAACTTTTGTATATTTCATGCCTTTATCTTCATGCTTTTATCATTCGAACACCTTTTTTCATTTAAAGTCATTTTACTGATTTCTTGCATTTAAACGCTTTCTTTCTATTTCGAACCTTTTACATTCCAGAAACGCTTTTACATTCCAGAAACGCTTTTACATTACATGCTTTTATACTTCGAAGTTATTTACTTGTCTTTTTGCAGTTTTACATGTCTTTATAATTGAACCTTTATTCATGCAATTTAATTTCGCGCGTATTTACTTGATCATGTCATTAGATCTTTAATAGAGTAATCGAAATAAGTTGAAACACCTACACAACAATCTAAACACCAAACTTGAATATCAGTTCTATAATGAGAATTATCCAAATGACCAATACACCATAGGATCAATCTAGTCGATCCTGCAAGTTACCAGAGAGATTAAATAACAGTCATTAAGATTTTTTGATAGTTTGGAGGACTAGCGGTTGTTTACCAGAAATAACTGTTGTGATCGGTGGATCTGGAACTGACTGTTTAACGCTGGTTTTGCGAAATGTCGCGGTAAGCAAGAGTCGCCACCGTCTTTTATTTTCTCGAAATGGAAAGGACAAAAGCACAGAAAAATTCCTTATTGAGATTAGTTCTTGGTTCGGGAGGTAGATTTATAGAAAGGGAAGATGTTATCACCCTTTCTATCCATGGTTATCCATGGGCTCTTAGATACTTGCTCATTGTGTTTTCAAAAGGTTTATTTGCTTTTCAAAGTGAGTGGGTTTAAAAAAAGTTTCATTTAAAGATTTCAGATCGACTCTTGTATCAGTCCTCAAGAGTGTTTGAAAAATTGTTTTGAAAGCTTTTTGAAAAGTGTCGGTGTGAAAAGAGTTTTGATTTGGTTTTTAGAGCAAGTATCTATGATTCATCTACCTACCCTAAGGAATTAGGCTGTGTAATTGTCCTTAAGGTAGTGCCATCCCACCATTGAGAGATAGGTAGCACCACCGTTGGAGGTGTTCGGGTCAATTCGAGGATTAGGGACAGTGTGGTCACCAGAGTAATAGGAAGACACCTTAGAAGCTACCCCCATGCCATGTTCATGGACATGAGGACTTACTAAAACGTCCTCTACTTGACGACCACGTTTCGAGGGGCAAGGCAACAGTGAGGCGTACCCTAGGAGTGGTGTGTGATTTGTGTGTCATTTTCAGTTATATTTGTCTTGATCATGCATTGAGTGTTCTACGCTTTGATTTTATTTGAGAATACATTCTTTCATGTGATTATTAACAGTTTAGAAGGTGCGGATTTTAAAGTGCGGGAAATAAAGGTCCTACGCTATTACAAGGCGCGGGTCTACAACGCCAAATTAAACCAAGACCCGATTTGAATGAATAAAATACAGAAAATAAATGTCCTATTATCTATTACAAGGCTTTGGGATAAATACATTATATTCACAAAAGAAATAAAAATAAATGCGCGAGAAGGAACTATAATCGAATGCAAGGGCGTTGGACCCTTTAAAGAAATTAAATTAAAATTAAAGGTTAATTAATAATTTAATGAGAAAAAGAAGTTATTTTTGGAATTTTTTGTATTTATGAAAAAAAAGAAGATTAATTGAAATTAGAAATTTAAATAAAAACCCTAATTCTAGTTTGTTTTATTATTAGAAAATGTTTAAGTTTCGCCCTAATTTAACCCTAATTAATTAAATGTCACATTTATTTACAAGATAATTAATAATTAATAATAAGAAGAAGAAATTTTAATTATTGAAAAAAAAAGTAAAAATGCTAGAAACCCTAATTTTTATGTTTTTATTAGTTATTAAGAAAAATATTAAAATTAAGCCTAAAATTAAACCAATTTAGCTATTAAAACTTATTTACAAAATTAATAGAAATTAATATTAACAAAACATATTTTTTATTTTTAACTTTCTGATTTTTTTTTTTGTATTTTTTGTGTTATAAAATTTATTTCATGAATTAAATAAAACAATTAATTAAAAAGAATAAATAAAAGAAAATAAAAGAGAGGAAGAAATGCAAACATGGGGGGTGGTTGACCCAAATATGGAGGTTAATAGAAAGCATTTTGGCCCATTTGATGGAGGCCTTTTTGACTTTTCTAGGATCACGTGTAGACCCATTGACCCAGGTGCATGATGGAACTTCTGTACTGGCCATCAGATGGAATTGCTGGACATGTGGCAAGCTTTGGCATTGAGTGCATGGTAGATCCCTGAAGGGCACGCTGCATAGGAATAGGTTAAAGAAAAAATTATGAAATATGCAAGGGGACCTGGGAATCGAGCCCAGGTCCCAATACATGTATGCCAAACGCACTAACCACTGGACCACTCAGGCTTCCTTGTTATTATAGTGGAGCACAATTAATATAATGGAAAATAGACACTAGTGGTATTGGAACAAAAATCAGCACGCGAACATTTGAATGCTCCAACCACATCAAGCCACGCCAGCATCTTCTTCTTCATTTTGTCTGCAAATAACGTCAAATAGAGGGGGTTTTAAACCCCCACTAACTCAAACCTGGAAAATAACGAATAGCTCATATGCAAATATAAATAGGGCGCGACTAGTGAGTTCGATTCGTTTTGAGGTCCTGAGTCCAATGGCATAGGTCTTATGGTTCAATTTTTCCATATGAATGAAGCCCTCTTTTTAAGCTTCTGAAACCCTAATGCGTGTTCATGGTAACTTTGCATACAGGCGTCCAAAATTCAATTGGATGGTACCAATGGCTTTAGAATCATCATGTTAGTATAAATCACATATTAAAAGTCATGAATAACGTATGAAAATGCAAACACGATTATCAAAATTTTACAGAAAAGTTAGACTCCTATCTACCAATTCTTTGCGCTTGGAGAGTTGATTTTGATTGGAGTAGCTTCCTGGATGTGTCAGGAGTGCAATGGAACAATTCTTTTGCTTTGAAACGACCTGCAACTATGAAAACATTTTCAACTTTTTTATGAAAAAAATGCCAGTTTTCCTTGTGTTCTTGGGCGCAGCTTTCTCTTTTTTAGCATTAGGGTTGCATTGTGTATATGTATGTCAATGAATTAGGTCACAAACAAAGCCCAAAAATCCATGTTTTAATGCTTTTCAAATTTGTGATTTTCATGAATCTTTTTCAATCTTTTTCATGTCCTTTTAATGCCAATCATTGCCAATCACCTTGATTCTTTCCTTATTGAATAGTGCACGAAATCTTGAGTGAATTCTATGCACAAAAAGATTTGAAAAGCATGGATTAGTATTTTTCTTATAATTAATTTTAATTAAATGAATTAAATAGATTAAATATTCAATTAATTAATTAAAAATAGAAAGATAACTCCCCTTTGGGTCAATGGGTCGTGCATAGCTTTTGGGTGATGATTCTTGGAAGAAATTGAGGCCCATTAGCAATTTTGAGGTATTTGAAGTAAAGTTGACTTTTCAAAATTCCCAAAAATTTCCCAACTTCCACAAGGCATATCTTGCTAAATTTTTAATCTTTGATCATGTTATTGGACATTTTGGAAAGGTCTTTAAGTCCTCTAACCAAAGCCTTTGGTCCCATGTCATTTTGATTTACCAATCTCAAGTTATGGTCTTTGACTTAAAGTCCCTTTTTGTTGACTTTTGAAAATGACCTATAATGTTGAAATTGATAACTTTTTGTGAGAGCATTTCTTGGACTTGAAGTGTGAAGATGAGTTGTAGGAAATGTCATTCTCTTCAAAATGAGCTTTGGATGGAATTTTTCTGATAAACCATGTGGAAGTTATGCCTTGGTCAATTTGCAGTTGACTTTTTCAACTGTCCAAAAATAGAAACTTTTGCATCTTGGGACTTTTTGAGCCATGCTTTGAGAATCATGATCAAGAATTGATCAAATGATGTTTGTGGCTTCAAAATAAGATGTTGACCAAAAAAATTGACTTTTGACTGTCAAATGACCATTTTGCCCCTACAGTTGACTGTGGAGCAATTAGGGTTTTTGACAGTGCAACTTGGTGCTGTGAGTCTTGAAACCTTGCATCTGGATGCTTGACAATGTTTATAGGCATGTGGGACTTGTTTGGACCCTTGGAAACCTCAACTTCTTTGTCAGAACCAAAACCCTAATTTTGTCTGTTAGGAGGCCATTGGACTGTGCAACCCTTGAGTGGCCTTTGAACCTTGATCTTGGCAAATCTTGAAGAATATGGGAGGGCAAATTTTGGGGTACAACAGTTGCCCCTGTTCAATCTTCTTAGACCTGAGGATGTAGATTGGCTGTCGTGCCTTTCGTAGTCCGAAGGTAGAAGATGATTGAACACTAGAGTGCCCAGAAATTTGCGCTCACATAGTAGTGTGATGGTGGGAATGGGCTTACAGATGCCATTTGGAGATTGGATAGGTGGATGGGCTTATAGATGTCATCTGATGGGGGTCGATCGCGTAAGAGATTCCTTAACGAGAACTTGCGTACCTGAAAAAGAAAATGATTACCTGGCCTGTTACAGGAGCTGGTCTTCAAACTCTTTATGTAGATGCATTCTGGCTAGATACAGGTATCAGATTTTTGAACTCTTCAGACGTGCCCTGGCGAGATACAGAAATCGAGTCTGGAGCTTCAAAAGGTGATGAATGAATCAAGTATGGTTACTACCTCAACGGGACGGTGAGAGAACCTTGGACGATTACTACCTCAACAGGAACGCTGAGAGAATCTTGGGGCGATTACTACCTCAACAGGAATGCTGAGAGAACCTTGGGGCGATTAATACCTCAACAGGAACGCTGAGAGAATCTTGGGCGATTACTACCTCAACAGGAACGCTGAGAGAATCTTGGGCGATTACTACCTCAACAGGAACGCTGAGAGAATCTTGGATGTCTTCTACTAGGATAAGAATCAGGGAGATCTTAGGGTCGATCTGACTGAACCGGAGAAGGCCTTTGAATATCTTCAACTGGATAAGAATCAGGGAGATCTTAGGGTCGATCTGACTGAACCAGAGAAGGCCTTTGACTGGATAAGAATCAGGAAAATCTTAGGGTCGATTTAACTGAACCGGGCAAGGTCTTGGAATATCTTCAACTGGATAAGAATCAGGGGGATCTTAGGGTCGATCTGACTGAACCAGAGAAGGCCTTTGACTGGATAAGAATAAGGAAAATCTTAGGGTCGATTTAACTGAACCAGGCAAGGTCTTGGAATATCTTCAACTGGATAAGAATCAGGGAGATCTTAGGGTCGATCTGACTAAACCAGAGAAGGCCTTTGACTGGATAAGAATCAGGAAAATCTTAGGGTCGATTTAACTGAACCAGGCAAAAATCTTGAACATAGCTGAGAGCTTAACTGGATCTTTCCTGAAAGGTAAAGGTCAGTCATATGCAATGCATGATATGGATCAAGCAATGATGTTCTCAACATAAATGAGATTGTAAGATATGATACATTTATGCATGTATCATGATGTATATGATGTTTTTTTTAATGTATGTTTTCGTCTTAGGAAAATAAATCCTTGACGGGTGCCGGGAATTTGAATCCTGGGCTGATGTAGAGCTTTTGTTTCCACTGGGGAGTGATGGTTGCAAGAATACCGGTAAGAGAGGATGACTCCATTGGGGAATAAACTTGATTACTTTGCGGGGAAAAATTACTCTAGCTACCTTACTGGGGAAAATGCTCTGTGGGGAGAGAGGTGCTTTGCTGAGATAATGATAACTCCGCTGGGAACACCATTGTTATGTTGGAAGTGTTAATAGACTCCGCTGGGGATAAGAAGACTTCGCCGAGGACGATCTTTCCCTGGCTTTTGGCTGAGGATAACCCAGTTATATCCCAGTAGGGAAATAACCTTTGAATAAAGCCAGGGGAGCGTTCGTACTATGCGGATGACAAGCTTCCAGAATCTACTGGGGATAAGCTTTAAGACCTGCTGGGGATATGGATTCCACTTTCCTGGGGAAACTTTTGGACTAGACTCTCCTGGGGAAATTTTTTTTTTGAGATGTACTGGGGAAGTGGCTCCACCGAATGTTTGGTATTCCGCCGGGGAACAATCTTAGATCAAGACTGCCGGGGATGCTTGTTAAGAATGTCTGTATACTCACGGGGAATGTTGAGATCTGCTGGAGGATACCCAACTTCCTTAAGGCTGATAATATAGCTTTGCTTTTGCTTGGGGAGAGTGCATTGACTTGCTGACTCACTCTCTGGGGAATTAAGGTATGTTGGTTATGTTCTTCGGCTGAACTTACCTTGGTACCTTGGTGGATAAAACAATTAGATCGCTTAGACCACTCATTATTGCCCCTGTTTCTAATGTTATCTGTAATTAATCCTTTGTTTCGTATGCAAACATTCATGAGTTAGCAATTATTGTCAAATGCATATATCACAAATTAAACCTTGGACGTTCTTCGCAAAACAAAGCAGAAAAGGAAAACAATTGGCAATTGACTGAAAAGTGAATTTATATTGATTTTGAATTTGCCTGTAAATAGGCGTTTTATGTACAAGAGGCCGACGTCCTAGTAAGAGAACGCCGCCGAACAAAAGAGTTTATACAATTTGTACAAAGGAAAATAAAACAGCTGTGTGAAAAGAATAATCCCACTGGGTTCCAACTCTGCTATCGCCTTTATATCTTCGAGCGTCTCATCACTTGATGACCTAGTCGAGGATGAAGCTGATTGATCAATGCCGTCTGAACTTGATACTGATACCGGATTCTGGATGCGAAGTGATCCAATGAGACATAGTATTACGCTTTATCCCTAACTTTTGCCTGGACCGCCCTTTCGGGTTTTCAGTCCACCGGGATACCCATTTTTGCCCAAGCCGCCTTTTCAGGTTTTCGACTTGCCGGGTGTACAGATTTTTTCATTTCATCCCTTCATTTTTCCCGAACCCTTTTGGTTCGCCGGGAAGCCCTAATTTTTGCCTAGGTATGTCAACCTAGCGGGTCTTTTTTCATGCGTAGTATCTTTTTACTATGTCTACATTGGCGGGGTGAGGAAGGTCGTCACCATCCATGTTGGTTAGAATCATGGCTCCTCCAAAGAACACATGTTTAACCACAAATGGCCCTTCGTACGTAGGGGTCCATTTGCCCCTTGGATCACTCAGAGGAAGGATGATGCGCTTGATTACCAGATCCCCAACTTGATATTCTTGTGGTCTGACCTTTTTGTTAAATGCCCTGATCATCCGTTTTTGGTACGTCTGACCATGACAAATAGCAGCAAGTCTCTTTTCGTCAATTAGATTTAATTGATCAAGTCGTGTCTGGATCCAATCATCTTCGCTCAGATCTGCATCCTTCATTATCCGGAGAGAGGGTATTTGCACTTCGATCAGTAAGACTGCCTCCATGCCGTAGACCAAGGAGAAAGGAGTTGCCCCGGTTGACGTCCTTGCTGAGGTGCGGTACCCATGAAGAGCGAACGGTAACATCTCATGCCAATCTTTATAAGTCACTGTCATCTTCTGCACGATTTTCTTGATGTTCTTATTCGCTGCTTCTACAGCCCCATTCATCTTCGGCCGGTAAGGAGAAGAGTTGTGGTGCTGTATCTTAAATTGCTCGCAGAGCTCAGTGATCATCTTGTTATTGAGATTGGTACCGTTGTCTGTGATGATCCTTTCAGGTATGCTGTATCGACAGATTAGGTTGTGCCGAATGAACCGTGCCACGACATTCTTGGTTACTGTAGCGTAGGAAGCTGCTTCAACCCACTTTGTAAAGTAATCAATCGCCACCATGATGAGCGATGCCCGTTGGATGCCGTAGGTTTAATCTCACCGATCATATCTATGCCCCACATTGCAAACGGCCAAGGTGCAGTCAGGACATTCAGAGGGACTGGAGGAACATGCACCTTATCTGCATAAATCTGGCATTTGTGACATGTCCGAGAATGTTGGTAACAGTCGGCTTCCATTGTGGACCAGAAATACCCTGCCCGAAGGATCTTCTTTGCCATAGTGTGTCCACTGGAATGCGTTCCGAAGGTACCCTCATGCAGCTCTGCCATGATCTTTTCTGCTTCAGTCTTATCCACACAACGCAGTAAGGTCGAATCATGGTTTCGCTTATACAGGATGTCGTTGCTAAGGAAGAACTTCGCTGCGAACCTTCTCAGAAACTTCTTATCGTTGACAGATGCACCTTCAGGGTATTCCTGAGCTTCCAAGTATCTCTTCACCTCATGGTACCAAGGCTTCTCAGTCACCAATTCAGTCTCAAGATCAGAACAGTATGCCGGTTCGTCCAGTTTCCAGATAATGATCCGGGGAGCCTCATTGTCCCATTTGACCATGAACATAGAAGACATCGTAGCTAACGCGTCCGCCAGCTGATTCTCCTCTCTCGGAAAGTGTTCAAAGGTTATCTCTATGAAATGGGGGATCATTGTCAACACACATTCTTTGTAAGGAATAAGGTTCGGATGTTTCGTAACCCATTCTCCTTTGATCTGATTGATCACGAGAGCGGAATCTCCGAAGACACTCAGAAACTTGATCCTTAAGTCAATCGCCGCTTGAAGACCCATTATGCATGCATGTTGTTGGTGCAGTTGAAACATAGCCGGGCAGTGAGTGGAGTATGAGTGCCTTGAGGAGATATGATCACAGCGCCGATGCCGTTACCCAAAGCGTTGGAGGCTCCGTCAAAGTGCATAGACCATCGGGATCCTTCTTCAGGTCCTTCATCCGGTCCAGGTACTTCACAATCAGTCACTATCATGATACTCTCGTCGGGGAACTCAAAGTTCATCGACTGATAGTCGTCTACTTCCTGATGTGCCAAGTGGTCTGCCAATACACTTCCTTTGATGGCTTTCTGAGTCGTGTACTGGATGTCGTATTCTGTCAAGATCATTTGCCATCTTGCTATTCTCCCAGACAGAGCAGGCTTTTCGAATATGTACTTTATAGGATCCATCTTTGAAATCAACAAGGTAGTGTGAGTCAGCATATACTGTCTCAGCCGGCGAGCAGCCCATACCAAAGCGCAACAAGTTTTCTCGAGCAGTGAGTATCGGGTCTCACAGTCGGTAAACTTTTTGCTAAGGTAATAAATGGCATGCTCTTTTCGGCCAGACTCGTCATGCTGCCCCAGCACACACCCCATTGAGTTGTCAAGTACTGTCAGGTATAGTATCAGAGGTCTCCCTTCAACCGATGGCATAAGGATGGGTGGTTCTTGGAGATACTCTTTGATTCTGTCAAAAGCAGCCTGACATTCATCATTCCAACGTACCACTTAATCTTTCTTCAGCAGCTTGAAGATTGGTTCACAGGTAGCAGTTAGGTGTGAGATGAATCGGGCAATGTAATTCAGGCGTCCTAAAAAGCCTCTGACTTCTTTCTCTGTCTTGGGAACTGGCATCTCTTGAATGGCTTTAACCTTGGCAGGGTCCACTTGAATACCCTTGTCACTTACAACGAAGCCTAGCAACTTTCCAGATCTTACCCCGAAGGTGCACTTGTTCGGGTTCAACCTCAGCTTGTACAGTTTCAGACGGTCAAACAATTTCTGCAGATGATCAAGGTGTTCCTCCTCAGTTTGGGACCTTGCAATCATGTCGTCGACATACACTTCAATTTCATGATGGATCATGTCATGAAATAAGGCAACCATGGCACGTTGGTAGGTTACCCCAGCTTTCTTCAGTCCAAAAGGCATGACCTTGTAGCAGAAGGTGCCCCACTGAGTAACAAAGGTAGTCTTTTCCATGTCTTCAGGAGCCATCTTGATTTGATTATACCCTGAAAAACCATCCATGAAGGAAAACACCTTATGCTGAGCAGTATTGTCAACAAGGACATCAATGTGAGGTAGAGGGAAGTCATCTTTGGGGCTGGCCCTGTTCAGATCCCTGTAATCAACACACATTCTGACCTTACCATCCTTCTTCGGTACCGGCACCACATTAGCAACCCACTGAGGGTAAGAAGTCACTGCAAGAAACCCGGCATCAAACTGTTTCATAACCTCGGCTTTGATCTTCTCAGACATCTCTGGACGCATACGGCGGACCTTTTGCTTAACCGGAGGGCAGTCTTCCTTGGTAGGAAAATGATGGACCACGATGTCGGTATCCAACCCAGGCATGTCTTCGTAGGACCAGGCGAAGATCTCCACATAATCATGTAGCATCTGAGTCAACCGTTGCTTCACGCTGAGCTCTAGGTTGGCACCAATCTTAACTTCCTTTCTGTCCGTCTCAGTACCCAGATTTATCGTTTCCACTGGCTCTTCGTGTGGTTGAATTGCCCTCTCTTCCTGGAGTAACAGTCTTGCAAGCTCGCCAGGCACTTCACAATCATCTTCACCTTCGTCTTCGGCTAAGTTGATCGGATTTTCGAAGTCATAACTGGCACTAGCAGAGTCGTTACCAGTGAGATCCAGAGTGGATTGAAACCTGTATGAGTGAGTGTGTGTAAATACAACTGTTTTGCAATATATAAAGAAAGGAAAGAAAGAAAAGGAGCATAATATTTGAAGTGCGAGAAAACGTCCAAGGTCTTTATTCATGATATATGAAATGACAATTAATATGCCCTCACAAATGAAACCACGGTGCCCCGGGTAAGACACCGGGCCGTAGAGTTTCAATTCATTGTTTATTACAAATGACAAAAACAAAGGAGTTTATTACTGCGTAACAAAAGTAACAGGAGTATGATCTTTAGCAGTCCAATTGGTCAATCCACCATCAGTCGTCGGGTAGATCCAGCTATCAAACTCTGACTCTTCCACTTCGTCTTCATCCCCAACAGCATTCACTCCAGGATTGGTAATGAGCACAAGAGGTCTTCTGGTCCTTGCCTTGTGCACAGCCCTCTGAGCCTCTGCAGTAAAACCCAGTCCAAACTTGTCAGTTTTAAGAGTGAAATCAGGGAGCCTGCCCCAGTTAGCACATTCACCTTTCTCGATTACAGCCCGAGCATCCTTCAGGGAAGCCATCTTCAAAGGAAAGTCCTCTTCAACCACTATTTCTGCCGCTGCCAATGTTGGAGGTACCTCTTCAAAATGCTGAAAGGGGGTTTCAATAAACTCCCCGTCCATCTCAATATATCGGAAGGAATTCAAGTGACTAACCATATACTCTTCCTCTCCCTGCACAGTGACAATCTTCCCTCTGACGGGGTACTTGAGCTTCTGGTGTAGGGTAGAGGTCACTGCCCCAGCTTTGTGAATCCAAGGTCGACCCAGTAAACAGGAATAAGATGGACGGATATCCATCACATAGAAAGTTGAGTCGAATACTTGAGATCCCACACGAATAGGAATATCTACCTCTCCATGAACCATACTCTTAGAACCGTCAAAGGCCCTGACAATGATGTTGCTAGGTTTTAATTCCAGGCCTTCATAATCCAACCGGTCTAAGGCCTTCTTGGGTAACACATTCAGGGAAGAACCAATGTCCACCAACACGTGTGCAAGAGTAGTGCCCCTGCATTCAATAGAGACATGCAGGGCATCATTGTGGTTCTTTCCCTTAGCAGTAAGGTCAGCATCCGAGAAACCCAAACCATTGTCGGCTGTCAGATTGGCTACGCAATCAGTAAACTGGTCTGCAGAGGTCTCTTGTGGCACATGGGCCGTCTTTAGAAATGAAATCAAGGCCTTAGCATGGGCCTCTGAGCACAGCAGCAAGGAGAGCATAGAGATCTTGGAGGGGGTATGCCCCAGCTGTTCAACAACATTAAAATCACTCTTTTTGATTATTTTAAGAATTTCCTCCATCTCTTGCTGGGAGGCTTCAACATTTACAGATTTTGGTGCCTCCATCTGGGCAGGCTCATCTTCAATCCCTTTGCCCCGAGCATTAGATGACTCGGCAACAGGGGAAACAACTTGATCAGAAATGGGAACAGGTGCACTTGCAGGTGTTATAATGAGAGGTCTTCGAATAGCTGGTGGCGCAATGTCAGGCGAGAAGAGCCTGCCACTGCGGGTAACTTTGGTTGGACCAGTGATATTGCTGATGCTGGTGCCAGTGTTGAACTCTTGCTTTATTCCATGTACATACACATCTGCCCCATAGTGCCATGGGACAGCCTTATCAGATTCATAGGGGAGAGGCCCCCGAACAGTAATAACAACGGGTGCGACGGTCATGATTTTAACTGGCTTCTTCGGGGGAGCCTTGATTGGATTGTTAAAAATTGTGACAACAGATACATCTTCCACAGGAACAAACGGAACAGCGGTCTTCTTGAACAGAATCTCTTTGTTGTCCATCAGGCTTTGGATGCCTAACTTCAGCAAAGGACAACCAGTAGGGGTAACAACACACAAAAGGCAACCCTTGCTGCAACCCGAAAATAAACCGGCCAGCAGTAGGTTCCTCTTAACAGTCATCAGTGGGGTAGCTACATCATTCACAGAAACGGCATACACATCTTCATCAACGGCATTCACTCCATGCTGGGGCATAGGAGCAGTCACCACATTTGGCCTCTCAGGAGCCTCAAATTGTATCTCCTTCGCATCAAGAAGGTCTTGCACCTTATTCCTTAAGGCCCAGCAGTCATCAGTAGAATGCCCCGGGCTATCGGAGTGATAAGCACAGCGGGCATTTGGATTATACTTGGGAGAGGCAGTATTCACAACCTTCGGGGCCTCTTTGACAGTCACTAAGTTGGTGGATAGCAACTGTGGCAATATTTGTGATAGGGTCATACTCAGCCGGGTAAACTCTCTTCTGGGTCTCTCACCCCTTTGTTGATTGAGTTGCTGAGGAGCGGCAACAGGTTTAGCAATAACCACCGCGTTGATAGACTGGCGGCGCTCTGGTTTATCTTGTCTTCTAGGCCCATATACAACATTGGCCTCCTTCTTAAAGGGTTTCTTCTCAGAACTTGAAGATGCACCCTTCTGAATTTTACCGGACTTCATTCCAGCCTCTATCCTCTCCCCAGTCAGAATAAGATCAGTGAACTCTGCAGACGAGTTACCGATAAGATGATTGAAAAACGGCCCGGATAGGGTCCCCAAGAACATATCCACCAGCTCACGGTCAGTTAACGGAGGCTGCACCCTGCCAGCCAGATCCCTCCACTTCTGTGCATACTCTTTGAAACCTTCGCTTGACCCTAGCGACATACCCTGGAGTTGGGTACGTGTAGGAGCAAGGTCGACATTATATTGATACTGCTTGTAAAAAGCAGTAGCCAACTCCTCCCAGTTACGAACCTTGGTTCCGTCCAGTTGATAGAACCATTCGAGATGAGTCCCTGAAAGACTCTCCTGGAAGAAGTGGATCCACAAGTTCTTTTCCACTGTGTACGGTTGAATCTTCCGCACATAAGATCTGAGGTGTAGCTTGGGTCAGGATGCCCCGTCATACTTGGTGAAAGATGGTACCTTAAACTTGTGAGGAATGATCACACCAGTAGATAAGCCCCAGTCTCTGAAATCCAGCCCAGGCACTTGTTGGATCTCCATGGCATTCAGTCTGTCTTCCAACTGCTTGTACCGGTCTTCAGCAGGAGGATACTGTTCCTCATTAAAGTCAGTCTCGTTGTCAGAGACTACTGGACTTGGAGCCTTTCCCCGTGGGGACTGTCTTTACCTACAGAAGAACCAGCCTCCTCATTCTGCAGAGTATTACCAAACCTCCGGCCCGAGTTGAAAAGAACAGTTCTCTTCTTCTTCTTCTCCTTCTTCAGGAGCAAAGCCTTCAGCTCTTCTTGGCCTTGAGCCAAACCCATGATCAGCTCTTGAAATTGTGTGTTCTGCGCTTGAAGGGCCTTGATAGACATCTCGGTTGATGATTCAGGGTTCATGATGCTGAAATAAACAGCGAAGAACAGTAAGCAACCTGAAAGGAAGAGTACCTGCTATGTATATGATGAATGATATGTGTTTATGCAATGCATTCAAGGGTTCGAAAGTTCAAATTTGTTGTAGACAAAAAGGAACACACATTATCATTAAGGAAATAATTGTTCAGTACATCAAAGCCTCATGGGCACATATTACAAAGCAAATCAATCCCAAAAGACACTACGCATCCTCTTTGGAGCTATGTAGGTGTTGAGATTCCTCTCCTCGTGCAATAGGCGGGTGAGCTCCAAGACCTTCTTTTCACTAGCATGTAGACTGGTCTCAAGAGAAATCCGTTCTTTCTTAAGCTGGATCCAGCTCTTCTGCATCTCTTTCCAGGACGTGGGCATGTCAGGATGTTGAATGGTGTAGGACACCTCTCCCTCCAAGACTGGCTCTTTGATCACAGGGAGCACATGAGGATAAGGCATTACTAACTTCTGGGAGCGGGCTCGTACCCACTTGAGATAAGGTTCCAATGGGATGGAATTCCTGTGCCCAAGTGTCTTGTTGTCTATCCTACTTGGCATCCTCCAAGCTCTGATAAATCTCTGGCGAATTCCTTGTGCATCGTTGTCGAAGTCAAAAACTATGTCAGGAATTAACATGTCATGAGGGCCATCCCTCCGAGCATAACCAAACTGTCTCCAAGCCAGGCATGGGTTGTAAGTAATACCTCCTCTGATTCCAAGTAAAGGAACATTAGGGTACTCACCGCAACGATCAATGATAGTGACATCCTCTCTGGACCGAGGGCACCAATGTATATCTGCATGTGTAAGAGTCATCAACCGTTATGACCATCTCAAACCCCACTCGTTCTTCAAAACTGATTGTGGAAGGTGCGAAATAAACCACCTTCCCAGGAGAGGAGTGCAGCACATAAGGACACCTCTTTTTCTCATGGTTCGAGTGTAACATGAGTGAAGGATGTCCCCCAACAACGTAGGTATAGGGTTCCTGGACATGAAGATCTGGACAGCACTGATATCTATAAGCTGATCTGGATTAGGGAACAACACCAACCCATAGACAAGGAGGGCCACAACTTATTCAAAAGCTTGTAAGTCAAGGGAGTTCCAACATTCCTGGGCCTTTTCAAACAGAAACCTGGCTAAGAACCCTTTGATGCCACTTCTAACTTCCCAATGTCCCTTGAGGTCAGATGGTTGTAGGTGTAAGGCTTTAGCAATCTCTTCAAGCTTGGGTTCCTTTTCCGTACCGTTGTAGGGTAGTTGATCAAGGATAGGGATCTTCAAAAGCCGGGAGAACTCTTCCAATGTAGGTACCAGTTGATAATCCAGGAAAGTGAAACAGTGATGCAGAGGGTCAAAGAACTGGAACAGGACCTTTATCATATCTTCCTCAATGTTGGTGTTGACCAAGCTGATGAGTCTTCCATGTCTTTCACTGAATGAAGAGCTCTCGGGAATCCTGGATATAAGCTCCTTAAGCTGAGGAGGGATCCTTACAAGGCTGATCTGAATTGTCTTTCTGCGAACAGTTTCCATGTCCTACAAAACAAGAACAAAAATGAAGATTCGAACCCCTGAAATGGTTAGCCAATGCATATGATGCTGTATGATGTCATGATGCTATGATTAAACACACCACAAATATTTACAAAGGCAAACATGGTAAGGCACATAAGTCACACAAGACAAGCCCTTAGAGTTTAAGGCCAGCATGGGGTCTGGGTATTACCCTCTTGAAGTTGGTGGGTTCAACCTGTCCTATCAGAAGTAACCGGGTTCTAAGGGTCCCAATATCACTGGATTGCTTTCATTGTTCATCGTTTCGATTTAGTCACTGAACTGGCGACTGAAATATTCCAGGAAAGCAACCCTCAATTGAGTGTAGTATCGAGTATCAACCAACCTCGGACTGCACCAAAGTCAGTTATCTCACTACCCTAAAGAGGCCAAGATAGTTCAATTAAGGTTCCTAAGGTCAATTGATGCTTCACGACACCACGCGGAGGCCCCGTACTCCCCTTGACTGAACTCAAGGGTTACCGGTACACACCAAAGTGCCACATCAACGTAGCAGACTGCTTCAACCATATCGGTATACCCCGCACAGTTCCCTCATAGTCTTGTTGCTACTTTCTAAGAAGGTATCCCCAGATCCGGGTTAGGATCTATAGAATTCCCAAGACAGGCCCACAATTTAAAGCAAACAATTCAGACAATTGAAAACACAAGTGATCTTAGTCCTAAGGTACACCTCACTTTAAAAGAGTATCCCCAGCAGAGTCGCCAGTTCTGTGATCGGTGGATCTGGAACTGACTGTTTAACGCTGGTTTCGCGAAATGTCGCGGTAAGCAAGAGTCGCCACCGTCTTTTATTTTCTCCAAATGGAAAGGACAAAAGCACAGAAAAATTCCTTATTGAGATTAGTTCTCGGTTCGGGAGGTAGATTTATAGAAAGGGAAGGTGTTAGCACCCTTTCTATCCATGGTTATCCATGGGCTCTTAGATACTTGCTCATTGTGTTTTCAAAAGGTTTATTTGCTTTTCAAAGTGAGTGGGTTTGAAAAAAGTTTCGTTTAATGATTTCAGATCGACTCTTGTATCAGTCCTCAAGAGTGTTTGAAAAATTGTTTTGAAAGCTTTTTGAAAAGTGTCGGTGTGAAAAGAGTTTTGATTTGGTTTTTAGAGCAAGTATCTATGAGTCATCTACCTACCCTAAGGAATTAGGCTGTGTAAATGTCCTTAAGGTAGTGTCATCCCACCATTGAGAGATAGGTAGCACCACCGTTGGAGGTGTTCGGGTCAATTCGAGGATTAGGGACAGTGTGGTCACCAGAGTAATAGGAAGACACCTTAGAAGCTACCCCCATGCCATGTTCATGGACATGAGGACTTACTAAAACGTCCTCTACTTGACGACCACGTTTCGAGGGGCAAGGCAACAGTGAGGCGTACCCTAGGAGTGGTGTGTAATTTGTGTGTCATTTTCAGTTATATTTGTCTTGATCATGCATTGAGTGTTCTACGCTTTGATTTTATTTGAGCATACATTCTTTCATGTGATTATTAACAGTTTAGAAGGTGCGGATTTTAAAGTGCGGGAAATAAAGGTCCTACGCTATTACAAGGCGCGGGTCTACAACGCCAAATTAAACCAAGACCCGATTTGAATGAATAAAATACAGAAAATAAATGTCCTATAATCTATTACAAGGCTTTGGGATAAATACATTATATTCACAAAAGAAATAAAAATAAATGCGCGAGAAGGAGCTATAATCGAATGCAAGGGCGTTGGACCCTTTAAAGAAATTAAATTAAAATTAAAGGTTAATTAATAATTTAATGAGAAAAAGAAGTTATTTTTGGAATTTTTTGTATTTATGAAAAAAAAAGAAGATTAATTGAAATTAGAAATTTAAATAAAAACCCTAATTCTAGTTTGTTTTATTATTAGAAAATGTTTAAGTTTCGCCCTAATTTAACCCTAATTAATTAAATGTCACATTTATTTACAAGATAATTAATAATTGATAATAATAAGAAGAAATTTTAATTATTGAAAAAAAAAGTAAAAATGCTAGAAACCCTAATTTTTATGTTTTTATTAGTTATTAAGAAAAATATTAAAATTAAGCCTAAAATTAAACTAATTTAGCTATTAAAACTTATTTACAAAATTAATAGAAATTAATATTAACAAAACATATTTTTTATTTTTTAACTTTCTGATTTTTTTTTTGTATTTTTTGTGTTATAATATTTATTTCATGAATTAAATAAAACAATTAATTAAAAAGAATAAATAAAAGAAAATAAAAGAGAGGAAGAAATGCAAACATGGGGGGTGGTTGACCCAAATATGGAGGTTAATAGAAAGCATTTTGGCCCATTTGATGGAGGCCTTTTTTACTTTTCCAAGATCACGTGTAGACCCATTGACCCAGGTGCATGATGGAACTCCTGTATTGGCCATCAGATGGAATTGCTGGACATGTGGCAAGCTTTGGCATTGAGTGCATGGTAGATCCCTGAAGGGCACGCTGCATAGGAATAGGTTAAAGAAAAAATTATGAAATATGCAAGGGGACCTGGGAATCGAGCCCAGGTCCCAATACCTGTATGCCAAACGCACTAACCACTGGACCACTCAGGCTTCCTTGTTATTATAGTGGAGCACAATTAATATAATGGAAAATAGACACTAGTGGTATTGGAACAAAAATCAGCGCCCGAACATTTGAACGCTCCAACCACATCAAGCCACGCCAGCATCTTCTTCTTCATTCTGTCTGCAAATAACGTCAAATAGCGGGGGTTTTAAACCCCCACTAACTCAAACCTGGAAAATAACGAATAGCTCATATGCAAATATAAATAGGGCGCGACTAGTGAGTTCGATTTGTTTTGAGGTCCTGAGTCCAATGGCATAGGTCTTATGGTTCAATTTTTCCATATGAATGAAGCCCTCTTTTTAAGCTTCTGAAACCCTAATGCGTGTTCATGGTAACTTTGCATACAGGCGTCCAAAATTCAATTGGATGGTACCAATGGCTTTAGAATCATCATGTTAGTATAAATCATATATTAAAAGTCATGAATAACGTATGAAAATGCAAACACGATTATCAAAATTTTACAGAAAAGTTAGACTCCTATCTACCAATTCTTTGCGCTTGGAGAGTTGATTTTGATTGGAGTAGCTTCCTGGATGTGTCAGGAGTGCAATGGAACAATTCTTTTGCTTTGAAACGACCTGCAACTATGAAAACAGTTTCAACTTTTTTATGAAAAAAATGCCAGTTTTCCTTGTGTTCTTGGGCGCAGCTTTCTCTTTTTTAGCATTAGGGTTGCATTGTGTATATGTATGTCAATGAATTAGGTCACAAACAAAGCCCAAAAATCCATGTTTTAATGCTTTTCAAATTTGTGATTTTCATGAATCTTTTTCAATCTTTTTCATGTCCTTTTGATGCCAATCATTGCCAATCACCTTGATTCTTCCCTTATTGAATAGTGCACGAAATCTTGAGTGAATTCTATGCACAAAAAGATTTGAAAAGCATGGATTAGTATTTTTCTTATAATTAATTTTAATTAAATGAATTAAATAGATTAAATATTCAATTAATTAATTAAAAATAGGAAGATAACTCCCCTTTGGGTCAATGGGTCATGCATAGCTTTTGGGTGATGATTCTTGGAAGAAATTGAGGCCCATTAGCAATTTTGAGGTATTTGAAGTAAAGTTGACTTTTCAAAATTCCCAAAAATTTCCCAACTTCCACAAGGCATATCTTGCTCAATTTTTAAGATTTGATCATGTTCTTGGACATTTCGGAAAGGTCTTGAAGTCCTCTAACCAATGCATTTGGTCCCATGTCATTTTGATTTACCAATCTCAAGTTATGGTCTTTGACTTAAAGTCCCTTTTTGTTGACTTTTGAAAATGACCTATAATGTTGAAATTGATAACTTTTTGTGAGAGAATTTCTTGGACTTGAAGTGTGAAGATGAATTGTAGGAAATGTCATTCTCTTCAAAATGAGCTTTGGATGGAATTTTTCTGATAAACCATGTGGAAGTTATGCCTTGGTCAATTTGCAGTTGACTTTTTCAACTGTCCAAAAATAGAAACTTTTGCATCTTGAGACTTTTTGAGCCATGCTTTGAGAATCATGATCAAGAATTGATCAAATGATGTTTGTGGCTTCAAAATAAGATGTTGACCAAAAATTTTGACTTTTGACTGTCAAATGATCATTTTGCCCCTGCAGTTGACTGTTGAGCAATTAGGGTTTTTGACAGTGCAACTTGGTGCTGTGAGTCTTGAAACCTTGCATCTGGATGCTTGACAATGTTTATAGGCATGTGGGACTTGTTTGGACCCTTGGAAACCTCAACTTCTTTGTCAGAACCAAAACCCTAATTTTGACTGTTAGGAGGCCACTGGACTGTGCAACCCTTGAGTGGCCTTTGAACCTTGATCTTGGCAAATCTTGAAGAATATGGGAGGGAAAATTTTGGGGTACAACAACTGTAAACAAATTGGCACACCTGGTGGGACCGTCATTGGTCATTACGAAATTTAGAACAAAGTAAAAATTGTTGAGACATAACCATTGTAGAAATACTGTCTGAGTGATAAGTTTGTTGTTATATGAACCTTAGAAGTGGTAGAATAGCTAATAGCAACCAACCCTTACCCAGAAGAAAACGTTCAAACAAGATGTCTAATTCTGACAATCAACAAGGTGAACAAAATATCCCACACACAACAGGCACTAATATCTCCGCCTCGATGGGAACATCTAATGTGATCCCTTCGAACGCACAGTCTGTTGCATCTTCTACCAGTAGTGTAGCCACTAATGGAACAAGTGGCATATCGACTAACAGTTCGATCCTAGGAAATACTGGAACCATTGGCTATCCTGGGGGATTCGTCCCACCACCAGGGACACAAACCCATTTCGCCACCCCACTAACTAGACCACCCGGTTTCGATGGTAACAGAACCAGAAATTCCTCTTATGGAATGCCAACATCTTTTATGGCAGGCTTACACAATTCCACATCGAATTCATCACCACAATTAGGGTCTGGATCTGGGGATAATCAATTTATGACAAATAACCAAGGGTCAGTGGGTTATAGCGCAATGCCTATCTTAACCACAGAAAATCAGTTGGCCTTTAGGCAATTAATGGATGACAGTAACCATAATATGATAGGAGTATTAGCACAAACTATGCAGGAGATCTTTTCTCCAATAGTATAAAATGTAACTGTGACAAACAGAGAACAGATAACATGAGTCGAATAGCAGATTTTTTCGCTCCCCCAGAAAGGCGTAGGCAGAATCAGGCGGGAGTTCGAGCAAACGTACCTATCATAGAACAAGTTGCTAACGACCCACCCTATAGACCAGCCAGAGAGGAGGTTAATTTGGGGGCAAGGGCACAAATGTTAGAAGCCCCAATGATTCAAGGCCCACAAAGGGAAATTATGGAACCAGGGGCGAGGGTCGAAAGGCTAGAAGTCCCAGAGTTTCGAGAAGAAAAACCTAGAGGAGTTGTCATGGTGGGTCGAAACCAAGATGCTGATGCAGTCGTTCATAGAATTCAAAATGATAACATCTTGGCAGAAAATAATTTAACCACCATGGTAGAGAGAATCATGGCCCAGAATGGCCTCAACACAGGAATTAGAAGGCCAAATTATGCCTCTCCTATATTAGATTACATAATGCACACTGATTTACCAAGGGGATATAAAGTCCCTAAGTTTACAAAGTTTGCTGGGGATACCAATGAATCAACAGTCGAACACATAGCCAGGTATCTAACCAAAGCAGGAGATATAGCGAATAATGAAGACCTTAGGATCAAATATTTCCCAAGTTCCCTAACTAAGAACGCTTTCACATGGTTTACCACTTTACCTCCTGGGTCCATAGATACTTGGGCTCTGTTGGAGAGATTATTCCATGAACAGTTCTACATGGGACAATCTAAAATAAGTCTGAAGGAACTAGCCAGTGTCAAGAGGAAGTTTACTGAACCCATAGATGATTATCTGAATAGATTCAGGCTCTTGAAATCTAGATGTTTTACAGTAGTTCCTGAACATGAGTTAGTCGAAATGGCTGCTGGCGGCCTGGATTACTCTATTCGAAAGAAACTAGACACTCAATACTTGAGGGATATGGCTCAATTAGCCGATAGGGTTCGACAGGTCGAAAGGCTAAAAGCCGAAAAGGCCAGAGTTTTTAAAAATAACAAGAAGGAAAGAGTCTCCTATGTTGGAACTGAGGAAATAGAAGATTATCCTAAATTCGAATTCGAAGAGGTCGAAATCGACCTCGCTGAATTAAAACAGGCACCACCTTACTCCTGCAAATTATTAGTTCCCACAAAAGGGAAAGAAATTGTTGAAAATGAGAAAAGTGACAAATGCCCAAAGAAGGTTTATACCTTCGATGTAACTAAGTGTGATGAGATTTTTGATTTACTTGTCAAAGATGGCCAACTCATTATGCCATCAAATGTCAAAATACCTCCTTTAGATCAAAGGAAGAAAAGAGGATTTTGCAAGTATCATAGTTTCCTAGGCCACAAAACCTCACAGTGTTTTCTTTTCAGGGACCTAATTCAGAATGCAATTAAAGATGACAGACTGAAATTTGCTGATAAAGCAAAAATGAAAGTAGATGAAGATCCTTTGGATGTCGCATACACCAATTACTCCGAGCCTGCATGCATTGGGGAAATTAACATGGTGGAAGCTGATCAAAATGACGCTCCAGTAGGAGAGAAAGGTACTGAAAATGAAAGCTGGGTGTTCGTCGAAGTCAACAAGGGGGTCACTGAAGACGTCCACAAGCAACCAGAGACTTCGATCGAAGCAGCATCTTTAGCTGTTGCAAAAGAAATCCAGGCTACTGAAGGCCAGGAAAACCAAAAGCAAGAGTTGACACAGGTTACTGAAGGCCTGAGGCTAGAATTGGAGAAAGTCCAGATCACGAAGCCAACCTCCCCTCAGAATGAAATATGGGATACTTTGGGGGAGCCCAGTGGAAAGTTTGACTACTTGGTCAAGTATTCTGCCCCAGAGAGTTCAAAAATCCAAATTAAAGATATAAAACCTACAGGATGGGGAGATGATGACACTAAAGGGGAGGATGTCGATGTAAACATGGTGGATATGGAGAGAACTCGTTCTGAAATGGAGGAGGTGGAGAGATACTTAGAAAAAGAAAAGTATAAAATGGAGGATAATTACGCTGGGGATGCTAGTCTTAAGGATTACCTCATGATGTGCCACAAAGGAGATACGGGAATGATACTATGCCCTAGGTGCAGCATCCTTTGCAACCAGAGAATTGCTGCAAACTTCGAGAGGGTACAAAGGGCACGAACTGGCATCAACTGGCGCCAGGATAACCAGTTATTCAGGTGTTATCCTAAAGCTGGAGAAAGTTTGTTGGAATTTGTGCTTCGCTGTTACAAAGGGGCAACCAAATGTTTGATATGCCCAAGGTGTTCTGCTGTGTATGATCAAAGCATGGCCAGAGCCTTCGAAACAATCCCCTTCGCCCCGTGCTGGAACCACCAAGAGACTGGTCAAATAGGCCAACATTTCAATAACAAATACAATCCACGAAGGCCTGATAGTCCTCATCCCAAGGGCGCTCGAAGAGTGACGTTCAAAATTCCTGCTGAAATACCAACAGACAAATGGCTGCAAGTCAGAACTGACAAAGGCAAAGACAAATGGAGAAACAATGAACGAAACGCACGCCATGCTATGACATATAGAAGGTCGTTCAACATAGCGAAGAGGGAAGAAGTGAGATTAGAGAACTACAAAGGAAGAAACCCCATGTCAAGATCTCAATGGCGAAGGCAACAGAGAATTCGAAAGGCTGAAAGGGAAGCTGTGGAAAATAAAGGAGCAACTTCAATAAAAAACCAAGGTGAATCCAGCACCAAAAACCCACACCAAATAATCAAACTGAAGACAAGCCCCCAGTTAGTAGGAGGCTCTTCTCTGAAGAACAACCAAATGAATCAAAGGAATACACCCCAGGTCCAGAAGAAGACGAAGATATGCTAACGGACAACTTCGAATCAGAGGGGGAGTCTTCGCTCAATATCAATTGCAACGTGGTATCTGTGCTTCCTTGTGAGTTTGGACAGGAAACTGAAATTAACGAGTATGAGGAAGAAGATACCATAGATTTGATGAAGCATAGGCCTGTGTGTTACTACGTGATGGATAATGGAGCTGTCGAGGAGCAGAATGCGTTCTTCGAACGTCCAGAACCAGCTATGAAAAATCATCTGAAGCCACTATTTATTCGGGCAAAGGTTGGTGCCCATGGTGTAAATAAGGTTATAGTGGATGGGGGCGCTGCAGTTAACTTAATACCCCATTTCATGCTGAAAAGGTTAGAAATACGCGAAGGAGACATCAAACCACACAACATGGTTCTATCCAATTATGAAGGAAAAGTAGGCAAAACATTGGGGGTGGTTCAATTGGACTTGACGATAGGCTCAAGCTGTAGGCCCACCATGTTCATGGTGATCGAAGCCAAGGCCAATTACAACTTGTTGCTGGGAAGAGAATAGATCCATGGCGTAGGAGCAGTTCCTTCGTCAATGCACCAGCGATTAGTTTTATGGAGAGAAGATGGGATCGTGGAAAACATTGAAGCGGACCAGAGTTACTTCATGTTAGCAGTCAACTTAGTTGACAAGAGGAATTATGACAAACATCTGGCAAAGATTGCTCCTTGTGTCCCAAATGATGAAATCAACGAAACCAGGAATGCACACTACTATATGACCCTTCGCCATGATGGCATATATTGGGATAGAAGAATAATCAGTGAAGATGAAGGAGTCGAAGGTATTATACAAAGACGGCCAGCAAGCTGGGAATTCGACAACCTTGCTCATGACTGAGTCCTCCTTTTTCGAAAGGATTTCGGCCTATATGGCTGAGAACGAATCAAAGGCGGCCTTAGAGGCTGAAATAAATAAACTGGTTGTAAAGGTGAACAAAATAAATGGGGGTAGCTCGAAAGGCTCACCCTTTGAAGAACTTGAAATAGATCAAAGGCCGGACGCCATCTATGATAAAGAACCATTAGGCTTCGAGAGGGACCCCATAGACTCAGGTGCCAAAATGTTGGCGCAGGATCCACTCGAAGAAGTGAATTTAGGGGATGAGAACACGAAAAGAATAACCTACATAAGTGCAAAACTTGATCCAGGCCTCAAGCAGGAAGTGATCGAAGTCCTCAAGAAAAACAAAGATTGCTTCGCATGGGACTATGACGAAATGCCTAGTTTAAAGAGGGAGTTAGTGGAACACAGACTTCCAATCAAGGATGGCAAGAAGCCCATCAAGCAAACTCCTAGAAGATTCGCACCAGCGGTTCTCACAAAGATCAAAGCTGAGATCGAAAGGTTGTTGCGCTGCAGATTCATCAGGACCACAAGGTATGTCGAATGGTTAGCAAATATAGTGCCTGTTATTAAGAAAAATGGCTCTCTGAGAATCTGCATAGATTTTAGGGATTTAAATACTGCGACCCCTAAAGATGAGTACTCCATGCCTGTGGCAGAAATGTTGGTAGACTCTGCTACAGGATTCGAATATTTGAGTATGCTAGATGGATACTCTGGTTACAATCAGATTTTTATTGCTGAAGAAGATGTTGCCAAGACAGCATTTCGTTGCCCAGGAGCCTTAGGCACCTACGAATGGGTGGTGATGCCTTTTGGTTTAAAAAATGCTGGGGCAACTTATCAAAGGGCAATGAATTCGATTTTCCATGATTTCATTGAAACTTTTATGCAGGTGTATATTGATGATATAGTCATCAAATCTATATCTGCAGAAACCCATTTGCATCATTTGAGCCAATCATTCGAACGAATGAGAAAACATGGCTTAAAGATGAATCCCCTTAAATGTGCATTTTTTGTGCAGGCTGGAGATTTCCTTGGATTTGTGGTTCACAAAAAAGGAATTGAGATCAACCAAAATAAAACCAAAGCCATAATGGAGACGAAAGTGCCTACGTCAAAAAGGGAGTTGCAATCTTTGCTAGGGAAGATTAACTTTCTCAAAAGGTTCATTTCGAATCTGAGTGGAAGAACCCAAGCTTTCTCTCCGTTGCTTCGTTTGAAGCAAGGCCAAGCCTTCGAGTGGAACGAAGCCCATCAGGAGGCATTTGACAAGATAAAAAGATATCTCTCTTAGCCTCCCATCTTGTCTCCACCTTCATGGGGAAAGCCCATGAGATTGTACATATCTGCCTCTGAAGTTAGTATAGGTAGTATGTTAGCGCAAGAAGATAGCAATGGCATCGAAAGAGCCATATACTATTTAAGTAGAGTATTGAATGATGCAGAGACTAGATATAGCAATATAGAAAAGCTATGTCTCTGTTTGTACTTTTCTTGTATGAAACTCAAGTATTATATAAAGCCTGTTGATGTTTATGTTTCATCTCATTTCGATGTTATCAAACACATGCTTTCGAAACCAATAATGCATAGCAGAGTTGGTAAATGGGCTTTAGCCTTAACAAAATATTCTTTGACTTTCATGCCTTTAAAAGCTGTGAAAGGCCAAGTGATTTCTGATTTCAATGTGGACCATTTATTGGTTGAACAGACTGTCATGAGTTATGTTGAAATGCAACCATGGAAATTATACTTTGATGGTTTGACCCACAGGAATGGTAGTGGTGTTGGGTTCCTTATAATTTCTCCTGAAGGAATTCCAACAAAATTCAAGTATAAATTAGATGGTCCTCGTTGCTCGAACAACGAAGCTGAGTACGAAGAGCTTATTGTTGGACTTGAAGCTTTGTTGGAATTGGGGGCAACTAGAGTCGAAATTAAAGGAGACTCAGAGTTAGTGGTCAAGCAAATAACAAAGGAGTACAAATGCATAAAGGAAAATCTGATGATATACTTCGTCATAGTTAACAGGCTACTTAGAAAATTCGAATACATGGATATTCAACATATACCAAGAATAGAAAACCAAGAAGCAAATGACTTAGCACAGTTGGATTCAGGTTATAAAGTTTCTGCCAAAAACTTTGGGGATCTGGTCGAATTAAGAGGTAGAGTTATGGCTACTAGATTCATACCATCAGATCTAGACAATATAAAGTTAGGGTATGCTGAGAAACAGGGATTCGAAGTGCTAGCCATAGACACCTTATCAGATGCAGATTGGCGAAGTCCACTTGTGAGCTATTTAACAAATCCAACTTTGAATGTTGATAGGAAGATAAAATATAGAGCATTATCATATGTCCTCATGGGAAACGAATTGTTCAAAAAGACTCAAGAAGGCGTATTACTGAAATGCCTAGGAGAAAGTGAGGCATACTTAGCATTATCAGAAGTCCATAATGGGGCATGTGGGGCACATCAAGCAGGTCATAAAATGAAATGGTTGTTATTTCGATATGGCATGTATTGGCCCAGCATGCTCAAAGATTGTATAGACTTTGCTAAAGGGTGTGAAGAATGCCAGAAGCATGCAGGGATTCAACATGCCCCTGCAAGTGAGTTGCATTCAATCATTAAACCATGGCCCTTCAGAGGATGGGCATTGGATTTAATAGGAGAAATAAATCCTGCTTCGTCTAAAGGACATAAATATATCTTGGTAGGAATAGATTATTTTACCAAGTGGATCGAAGAAATACCATTGATAGTTGCTGATCAAGAGGCTATTATTGAGTTCATACAGAAACAAATTATCTATAGGTTCGGATTGCCAGAGAGCATAACCACAGACCAAGGTTCTGTGTTCCCTGGTAGAAAGATGCAAGGGTTTGCTCAAGAGATGGGGTTTAAATTAATAACATCAACGCCATATTATGCTCAAGCAAATGGTCAGGTCGAAGCAGCTAATAAAGTGATAATAGGGTTAATCAAGAAACATGTTGGTAAAAAGCCAAGGAACTGGCACAAAACTTTGGACCAAATACTATGGGCCTGTAGAACATCTCCTAAAGAAGCTACTAACACCACGCCCTTCCAACTAACATTTGGTCATGATGCAGTTCTGCCAGTAGAAATTCATCTACAATCAGTTCGAATTCAAAGACAAAACGAAATTCCAGCTGCATTATATTGGGAAATGATGATGAATGAGTTAGTTGAGTTGGATGAAGTTAGATTGCATGCATTGGAAATCCTGATGAGACAAAAGGAAAGGGTAGCAAGGGCATATAACAAAAGGGTGAAAGGAAAACCATTCACTATTAATGACTTAGTCTGGAAAGTCATATTACCCATGGACAAGAAAAATAAAACATTAGGTAAATGGTCACCTCATTGGGAAGGACCTTTTCGAATAGTAAAGATGTTTTCAAACAATGCATACGAAATCGAAGAATTGGCTGATGATAAGCGAATCCTAAAGGTTAATGGGAAATATTTAAAGAAATATAAGCCACGCCTGCAGGAGATTCGAATAATAACAATGTAGTCAAAAAATCATAAAGGAATGCCAAAATGGTAATATGGGATTGCCAAAATGGCGCTGTTCAGATATTACAGACCAAAACCAAATTACAAAACTAATTAAAACTAAGATTTAAAAATAGACATTATTCTTCAATTTGTTAAAGGTACTTCGAAAAGACTCAAGCCTTTGTTGAGTAAAACGTCTTGCTCCCTCTAAGGTAGCCACTTCTCCCTTGAGTTGTTCTGCGGTTTCCATTTCTGCAAGTCCTTTGTTGAGGAGCTCTTCGAATTGGTTGCCAGCAGTATTGGTTTCGTAGGCTAATTGTTGTTCTTGAGCCTCCTTAACCTTCTGTTGAAGTTCCTGAATTTTCCTTTCCCAAAGAAGGATGGACTCAGCTCGAGCTTCATAGTTAGTTTTTGCTTGCTTTAGATGCATAGCTTGATCTTCAGCTTCTTGAGAGAGCTTCGAAGCATGCTCATAAGCAGCGTCCATTGCAGTTCGTTTTTCTCGGACCTTTCTGGTAGAAAATTCATCTTGGAGAAGACACCCAGTCACATTCTCTAACAGAGATTGAAGATCGAATAAGATAGTGCTAACTGGCAAAGAGCAGGTAGCGAGGTTGACTTGTGTAAGTAGCTCCTTCATAGTGTAGCAAGTTGTACTATCCTGTTTGAGCACTTCGAACAAGTCCACATCAAGGATTGTTCTCCTAATTCTGTTACGGAGTACAATTCTATCATCTGTGGGCAACGGATTGCTAGTCGAACTAGTGCCAGCCCTAGCAAGAGGAATATCCCTTTGAGCTAGCTTCGCCTTCATGTACCCAATTGGGTCATTTCGTCTTAGGAGAGCTAGCTCCTCTTCAGTCATTTGAGCCTGAGACGATTGAGGAAGTTCCACACGCAAGGGAGTCACCTCCATTTCGACTTCCATGGGTTTATTGGTCGCGTCACCGTCGCCTTCACTCGTTTCCCTCTCATTGCCTTCTTCATTATCAACCAGATCCACCACTTCGATATCGTCGTTTTCACTGCTATTTGCATCTGACTCTGTTCCTGCAGTCGAACCATCATGAGCATCTTCTTCCTCAGACCCTTCCTCTGCAGATTCTTCGTTTCCTTGATCAGAATCAGCCTTCTCTCCTTCAGCATGAATGTCCTTTGGATTCTCTTGAAGGGTTTCAAGAGGAGACTTTTGAAGAGAAGTTTTTTGTAAAGTCTCTGCAGATTCATGAAGCGTTGCTTCATTTGTTTCTTTCAGAGGGGGAGAAGTACTCTGGTCATCTTGCTGCTCTGAAGCCCCAGTCAAAACCGCCATGTTGGAGGATCCTTTGTTCTCTACCAGATTACTAGAGTCCCCTTGAGGAGAAGAGTTGATGGGAGCAGCAGTTTTCGATGGAGAAGTCAAAGTGGTAAGAGTTGGGTTCAAGATGTCCTACAGAGGCAAAGAATATTAAGAGCATGCACCAAGGTAATGAATAATTATTTTGTTAAAGATTAGAGTTCAATGTACCCGTGGACTCTCAGAAGAGAGGTTGCTATCTATATGTTCCAACATTACGTTGGAGGTCGAAGGTGGATTTTTGGATTTAGTTGAGGGAGCAGCATCTCTGGAATCAAGTCCAGAGATACCAGTTGGTGCAACACTTTTGGAAATTTCCTTCTTCTGCTTCTTCTTCGAAGCAGCCAGTGAATTCCCTCCAGCATTGGGATCCTTCCCAGTAGTGTTTGTTTTTCTTTTCTTTGGAGTAGTTGGTGGGAGTTTATTAGTCTGAAAAGATTTAAACATGAGTTAGATCCAAATCCTGAGACATTAGTATATTCGAAACATCAAGGCTAATTGATTACCTGTGGAGTTGGAACGGTGGTTATTACTGGTGTTGTTGTTGTTGTTGCAGCAGTTGTTGTTGGTTTGGATAGAGTCACATTATCAATGGTTTCGACAGATGTTTGGGAGGCGCTTCCCTCTTTAGACTTTGAAGCAGCAGTCTTTATCCTGATGCCTGAAAATCGAAACAATTAAGGCAAAAGTTAAAGATGTAGAAATTGAGAAACATTTGGGATTTTCCCAAGCATTTGCACCTGCGCCTTGATCAGATTTAATTGACATGGCAGAAAGGTCATAGCGAAGTTGTCCTGGGAAATCGTGGAGCCAATGACGAGCCCATGTCACAGTCTCAGATGGCTTTGGTTTCTTTTGAAGATATTTGAACATTTCTTTGCAAGTGAACCACCAAGGGTATGGAGGAAACCAAGCCAGAGCCAGTTCTGAGGTAGGCAATCTAGGAAATTTAGGTGGATGCATTTCGAATGCCAACCTATACCTATCCTCAGGTGACAACCCTGAAGGAAGTTTGAGTTTAGAAATTTTTTCTGTAAATTTTTCCTTCAAGGTCTTAGCAGCTTGATGCACAGTGGATTCCAAGTGTGTGGGATCATAGGTGGTTTTGAAATAATTTTGAAAAGCCCTAATCTCTTTGGCATGAGTGAACATACCTTTTCTGGAGTGTACCTGCACATCGAACGCATCAGTTAGTTTTTGTTGAATAGAAAGGGTATCGAACATACAAGATTGGTAGAACTTTGTCCACCATTCCAGAAAACCCTTTGCTGTGAGGTGTGTAGGTTCGAAAGATATTAGTTCAAAGTGGGAGAATCCTTGATATTGTTCCTGTTGAAGTTTGGCTTCTCTTGCCTTGAAGGTTCGCCCAGAGGTGATGGCACTTTCTGTTTGGAACAAGGGTTCAGAGATTAGTTGGCACAGGCCAAATTGTCTCGAAACAAAATTGGGTTGATAAGCAAAAAGGAAGATTTGGTTCTTAGCAGGAGTGATTCGTGAGGAGATTAATCTGGGAAGCAAAAAGGTTTTCCAAATATCTTGAATTTCCTTGCTCTTAACTGCTTCTGAGAGAGCCATGGTGAACCACGATGGCCCATGAGTCCTTGAGGCAAAGGGCGCCATGGTCTCTTCGAATTTGTGTCTCTTGGAGAAGATCATTATGTATTTTGAGAAGAGAACTTTGAAGTCATCTTTGTCATCGTTTAGGGTAAGTCTTTGCAGCCTAGTACCTTCAATGATTCTGTCCGTTATCTTCGGATCTTGTTCCACAATAGTATTAGCAGTTGATAGTGAAGGTTCAAACATGGCATTAAGCCATAACTGGAGTAACCAGAAGGGGCCAGCTAGCAGGATGTTTTTGGGAGTGTGAGATTTCAAACTCGAAACAGCTGATCTTAAACTTTCGTAGAGATCAACAAGTAACAGTTCACTTAAACACACCCTCCGATTCTCATGTAAATCTCTAGCTAGAGGGATGAACCTGCTGGCTACCTGTATGGACCTGCTGCAGAATACATACCTTGATAACCATAAGGTAAGGAAAGCAATGTGCTCCACATCCGACACACTATCTCCTTCAGTGTGGTAGTGGCTAATGAACTTTGAAAAGCTGGCTAATTTGACTTCAAAGTCAATAATGCTCGAGTGCTCTTCATTGTCAGGAATGTATGTTTCTCCTACTGGTGACAAACCAGTAATGGCTGCTATGTCAAAAAAGGTGGGTGTAATCATTCCCCCAGGGAGATGGAAGGTGTTGTAGGTAATGTCCCAGAAATATAAGGATGCAAATAATAATGGATGGCTATAGGTGAAGCCTGGTTTCGATAATTTAATCAAGTTGTAAATGCCTAATTCCTCCCATTGCTGGGATTTCTTGGCTTCTACTTTGGTAAACCAGTTGTGGTAAGCTGTGTCAGAGGTGGGACAGGATCGAAATGGTTTAAAGTTACTCTTTACATAATCTATCACAAAAGGGTCCTTTGGGGGAATGATTGGAGTTTCCACGGTTGTCGAATCAGAAGACTCGCCTGTCTTAGGGGTATCCATTTTATTAAACAAAGGTTTAAAATTATAACAAACAGGGAAAATTTTTCTGGTATCTTTTAAGATTTCAAATACTGTAAGAGGGCCCATTAGAGCAAACCTCTTGCCAGCGGCGTTAGTGGGAATTAGTACCTGAGATGCGTAGAGCATTTCCTTCTCTTTTGAAATCATCTGAGGGATAAGCACAGATTGACCTTGATAGGTGCCAACCTTGCTTTCCATTATGGTTCCTGTGTTCTTTCCTTTCTTTTTGGAAGCTTTTTTCAGTTGGGATGATGTTGAAGAAGACATTGTTGGAGGTTGTTGGAAGTTTTTAGGGTTTCGGTGAGAAGAGAGGAAGAAAAGATTCAGAATGTGAAAAGAAAAATAAAAGACTAAGTTGATGGGTTTTTATAGTGTGGAAGTTTAAACACCCACTGAGTAAGATTGGGATACGTGGGAGTCGTGGGTTGGATTGAAAAGGAGGTGGCGTAAAAGTTGATATTGGTAATAGGCGTGATTAAATAATAATCATTGTTTTATAACTGCACCATGCTGTGAAATGGTTCAAGGTGGTTAAGGAATCTGAAAGGCGTCGTGATTGACGTGACTGGCGTCATATGCAATAAATGTTACGATTATCCAAAGGTCGCATCAAAATCTTGCATATATGTTTAAAATAAGTATTTCTCAAAGGAATCGAAATACATATTTTAAAGGGGCATTTTGTTGGCTGAAGATTTTGATGATACAGTTCGAAACGAAGCAAGTTGGGTGTTTCGTTGGAATAAAGCAAGATGTCATGTTTCGAAATGGTAGAAGCAGTGCTTCGAATGGGAATGTCAAAGCTCAGAGCTTCGAGTGACAGTTATGGGGATATATTCAAAGAAGTCTCGAAATGGTAACAAGGCTAAGTCCAAGAAATGAGTTCGAAGCGAAGAGTGCCAAAACATTTGAAATTCAAACGCAAGCGGGATGTTCGAAATTTAAAATATATGCGCTGGAGCATTCGAAGACGCGTGGAAGCTAGAGAGGGGCATTGCTTTGCATGTTCTGAACGTGGCAGAATCTTATAGCAAGACCGTTATGGTCGAAGTAGTATAAATAGAAGTCTTAGCGTTAGGATTTCGTGTGTCATATCTATTGTACAAAATTCAGTAAACATTCAAAATACCACATGGCTAGGGAAACGAATGCTCGAACAATGTACGTATGATAACACCAAATATTTATGATTAAGCAAAACTGTTTATCATGTCCAGTTTATCCTCTATCTTCATGTCAATATCATTCAAAAGCCTTTACATTAAAGTATTTTCATTCGAAATCTTTTACTGATGTCTTGCATTTAAATATTTTCTTTCCATTTCAAATCCTTTACATTTCAGAAACTTTTGTATATTTCATGCCTTTATCTTCATGCTTTTATCATTCAAACACCTTTTTTCATTTAAAGTCATTTTACTGATTTCTTGCATTTAAACGCTTTCTTTCTATTTCGAACCTTTTACATTCCAGAAACGCTTTTACATTACATGCTTTTATACTTCGAAGTTATTTACTTGTCTTTTTGCAGTTTTACATGTCTTTACAATTGAACCTTTATTCATGCAATTTAATTTCGCGCGTATTTACTTGATCATGTCATTAGATCTTTAATAGAGTAATCGAAATAAGTTGAAACACCTACACAATAATCTAAACACCAAACATGAATATCAGTTCTATAATGAGAATTATCCAAATGACCAATACACCATAGGATCAATCTAGTCGATCCTGCAAGTTACCAGAGAGATTAAATAACAGTCATTAAGATTATTTGATAGTTTGGAGGACTAGCGGTTGTTTACCAGAAATAACTGTAAACAGTAATTCCCTACAATTCATCTTCAGCTCCCAAGTTCAAAATATGCACTCAGAAGAAGATATGAATTTGGACATTATAGGTCATTTTGAAAAGTCAACAAAAACACCTTTTGGGTCAAAGCTTCATACATGAACATGGAAGACTCAATTGATATAAGACTAAAAGGGTTGCTTAGAGGACATCTTAAGATTTCTAAAAAGTCCAAGAACACCCCTCTAGGGTTAAAATTGAGGGAGTTATGCCTTGGCCAAGTTGACCCTTTTTGCAAAATTGCCAAAAGTCAAATGTGTCAAAAATTGCATTTTTTGCTAAATGGGCCCAACTTTTTATGCTTGCACTGAGTTTGTAATGTGACCCACGACCCATGAGCCCTTTCACTTGTCATTATTTTATTTTTGTTATTTATTTTGATTTTATTTCATTTAAATCAAATAAAATCAATATAAAATAGTAAAAATATCAAAAACTAATTAAATCTTGAGATTTTGTGCATGATTAGGTCCATTACACAGCTGGAAACAAGATCAAATCGTGCAAGGTTCAAAATGGACAGAAAAAGATTGAGTTCGCTTATTTTGGAAAGATTTTGCACAAGGATCAAATCATGAATCAATATTCATAATTGGAGAAGATTTGAAACAAATTGTAACCCTAATACATTCTAGGATACATAAGGAACAAGTGAAGACCAAAAACAGGAGGCTAGAGTCGTGCAAGGGGAAAGAACAAATTGCAAAAATTCAAGAAAAAGGGCAAACTGATTTCCAAGTTTCAGGCCATCTCAAGCCGTTCTGATCACACTAATCGTTTGCTGGACTCCCCAAGATCGAGATTCAATCGCTAGCAAGCTTCCCCACACTCAGAATCACGCTGTAAGGTTCATACGATTTGACTCTTTTCTTGAATTCGATTACATTGGTTCTGGCACATTTAACATGATTAATTGATCTTTTCATAATCCTTGAGTTGTTTGCAAGCTATTGATTATATCCAATTGCGTTTTTACTGACTGAACATGAAAATGCCATGGCTAGGGTTCTTGCTTTGTTTTTAGGGGTTTCTTGTACAGGGAAAATTGGACCTTAATAATGGTACCACGATGCTCGTGAGGTTGAAACGAGTTGATTGGTACCATTGGTTTTCATTTATCATGCGTATACAAGATGTTGGAATAAACAGGGGCTGTAGTTACACTCAAATGTCCGTAGGTAAAAACTCCAGGGCTAACACGATGGTGGGAGGAAGAAGATGGTCACGTGGCACTCCCTGACTTGCCAGTTTAAATTTCGCGCGTTTTAATATATAACACTTTGCATTTATCATATTATGATTGTTATTGGTCATATGTACAATTGAATCAGCCAGCTCAAATGGCTAGCGTGCAGTGGGAGAATGCCTAAGGGCCTGGGTTCGATCCCCAGGTCCCAACTTTATTTCATGTTTTTCTTGGACATGTAATCTAGTGTATCACATGGCAAGGGACCCATCATGCGCTACCCAGATCTGACCATTCAACCCATCAAGGCTTCAGATCCAGCGCCTTCTCCCTGAAGGACCACCATGCACCTAAGTCAAGCTGGCATACAGGATCTGACAAAGTCAAAAAGGGCCAGGAATTGTTGGGCCAAGAATTGCAAGCAGCACCCCCTTTTTGCTAACAGCAACCAGGCCCATTCTTTCTCTTTTCTATTTTTTCTTTTATTTAATTTTAATTTGCTTAAATATTTTTTTTAACAAAATCAATTTCTTTTTCACAAAAAAAAATCATAAAATCAAGAGTTTCACAAAAAAATTAGAATTAGGTTTTATTTTGTCAAATTTAATTTAATATTAGTCTAATTTAATTTAGGATAATTCTAACCTTTTTTATATAATTAAAATCAATTAGAAAAAATTAGGGTTAACTCTTGATTTAATTTTTATTTCTTTTCTCAAAACAAAAAAAATACAAAATAGGTTAATTTAATTTTTTTTCTTAATTAAAATTTAATTAGTAATTAGGTTTTTTTATTTATTCAATTAAACTTTATTTTCTCAAAATAGCACAAAAACGACAAAAAAATGATTTTTATTTTTAATTACAATTAGGTAGCTGGGGTCAAAACCATAATCTCTCGTTTTCGATTCATCGCGCACGTTTATTATTTTTTGCAATATTAATGTAACTGCTCACGATATGTAATAGTTTAACCTAGGTTTTTTTCTCTTTATTTATCGTCTTTTACGGGTTTTTTGGCTATGTAATTAATCTCTACCCCAAAGCCTTGTAATAGCGTAGGTTTTATTTCTCGCATTTTAATTATCGCAAATATTAACTGTGTAGATGTATGTTAATAGGATTGTATGACAAGATTGCATGATAATTTAAAACGGCTAGAAAACCCTAATGTGTAAAGATAATAATTGAAATCAAATCACTCGCACATGCGCACTCTTAGGGTATACTCTCACTTCGGTTGCCTTCGGTAAACGATCATGAAGTATAGGATGTCTTAGTGGTCGCCCTCCTGTCTAACAAATATCAAAATGTCCCGTTCAGAAATGTTGCCTCGAAAGTGTTGCCTAGGAAATGTTGCCTCGAATATGATCTTAAGACTCTAGGGTTATTACTAAGATTTCCTAACATTGCTTTAGTGATCGTACGTCCCTTACAAATTGACCCTTACAAACTCCAACGACGGTGCTACCTATTTCTCAATGGTAGGATATCATTGTCTAAAGGAAACAAGAACATAAACAATCTTTTTTCGAGTAGGTAGATGCTAGTAGGTACTTGCTCAAATCAAACTTTTTTTCACACCAAACACTTTTTCCAAACAAAGTTTTCAAAATAATTTCGTAACACTCTTGAGGACAGAAACAAGGGTTAAAAAGAAGTAAAACAAGAACTTTTCAAAACAAAAACACACAAGCAATTTTAAAGATGAGCAAGTACCTAAGAGTCCATGGAAAACCATGGATAGAAAGGGTGCTAACAACTTCCCTTTCTATAATCTACCCCCCACCCCACCCCCGTACTCAGAATATCTCAAAAAAGGATTTTTTCTGTACTTTTTTCCTTTCCGGTTGGATGAAATAAAAGTCGGTGGAGACTCTTGCTTACCACGACATTTTGCGAACAAAAAACACAAAACACAAACCATCATTTTCAAAACAGTCGATTCTGCCACTGTATCACAGATACTTACATAGTACCAAATTATAACTTTCTCTACTTAAACTCATACTCTAGAATCTTTGCACGTGAATAATCATCAATTGCATCCTCATATCTTGGCATCAATGAAGCCTTAATGATGTTATTATACATTCTTCTAAACGCCCATTACGATGGTAATCTTATTACTCAAACTTATAATACCTTTCTACTAAAATTCCTTGAACCTGAAATACTTACTTTCTTACCCAACACAAATCTCTTTCAACTGTTCTTTAGCCAATTCAACATTTTGTAATAGTCTCACACTAACATTGAACTTATGATGCATTATCTGAATTACAACCTTATTTCCAAAAATAGATACCACTGGTCTATCTCACACTCTTCGCCTGGTGCAAATATGCCCTACTTGGAATTATGCAGTCATGTCCTCGAGTTTCTTTGTATATCCCACCACTGTTTTAGTCTTTCACCAAAATTCACTAAACTTCAATACCTTTCAAATCTTCAACCATTTCTGAAGGTACCATTATGAATATATTCTCTGAAATATTCCAGTTCTTCCAAGACACTCTAGTGACCTTACAAGCTTAAACAATATGCACTACCTCACTTCTAGACCTTGTGGCATGCACTCAACAAAACATCTTTTCTTCCTTACTGAATGGAATTAGTTGAAATTCTTGTCCATACTAATGGTCAATCCAGCTCTACAACAGGCTCATTTAATTCTCAAGCTTTGACAAATTCATCCGATAAAAATCCTCAATTTCTAACTCCTCTAGCTCTACAAGATTTCTTAAACCAATCACTATCTTGCACTTTCACACTACCTGACACACAACTCTTACTATGACTTCAACCAAGTCTACTAGGTCCTCCTTACTTACAAACTCTTGGCATGAGCCTATTACCAAAACACCAACTCTACCCGACTAATGAGTCCTCGTGTCACTCAACCATGATCCAGCTTGTCACACATATAGGATTAGGTTGATCAAGCCCAATACTATATACTATCACATTAAGAATCATGTTGGCAAGTGTTGTACCCCAAAATTTTCCCTCTCAATTCACAAGGGATCACCCTGGATCCCAGGTTTGCTTCTATCAATTCAAAGCCTTGAATTATCAATTTTTCCAAGCGAACCATTCACAAGGGCGAAATGGTCATTTGCATAATGAGAAGTCTAACTTTGAATTTTAGATCAAAATCAAATCTCAAAAATCATATTTCATCAAGACATGTTGGAATATGAAGTTTGTTTCATCAAGAATTTCAAAAGTCAAAATTTTACTTTGGAAAAGTCAAATTCTAAATATTTAGAATTTTTTTCTAAGTGCTTAAGAAATATGACAATTTCAGAACTTCTGGGCCAGTGTTCACACTCAGCAAATTCTGAATATTCTCAAGACAGAGTTTGGTCAGATCTTTTGGACCAGTATTCACAAAGGTTCAGTCAGAGTTTGCCAGGTTAAATCAAAGAAGGTTTTTAAGCGTGCTGCAAGCTTATTGGAAAGTCTGAGGGATCCTTCAGAACATGCTGAAGTCAGAAGATAAGAGGATCAGAAGGTTAGATGCTACGCTGAAGCAGAACTTCTAATCCAGAGTCAAGCAAGGATGCAGAGTTTCACATGGTAGGATTTCTGATCATCGTTTAATACTCACAACCACTTATGAGTTGTTATCCAGAGGATTTCCCCAACGTGTACCCCTACTGTCTTGGGAAGACCAACTGTTGTGCAAAAGTATGCTAGGCCCATGCGCTGCTTCTACTTTTCCTTAATTCACGCTGCCAAATCCAGCTTAGGCGCTGTTAACCATCCAACTTGATGCATGGAACCACACTTGTTTAAGCTTAATTCAAGAGTAAGTCAACATCTAGCATATGATGTTGGTGCCACTTGACATCTCCAAACTACAAAACCTCTTCCTATAAATAGAACACTTTGGGAATTGAAAAGAGGGAGGAAAAATTTGAGAGAAAGGTGTGGAATTTGAGAAAGAAAATCCTTGAACCCCTGCAAAAAATTCCAAGAGTCCAAAAAGATTGCAAACACAAAAATACAAAACCTTAGCATTTGATTCTTGCATTAAAGCTCCATTTTTCTCAAGTTGTTTCCTGAACAAAACCACCCATACAGTTCCTAATATATATTCAAAAGCCATCCAAAATTCTGTAATCAAACAGTAACACACTCTCCACCAATATCCACTTCAAAGGATCAGAACTTTATCCCTTGGTTGTTCCAGAATCTTCTAATCATTTACAATCCAAGCTGAAAGTTTCCAACCTGCTGAAAACGTGAGGAAGCTGTTCAAAACACCATAAGTGGTCAGAACCAAATTCCATCTCCTAGAGTATTTCCAACTGCAACGTAAGTGCCTGCTGACTCTCATCATATTATTTAGGCATTGACAAAATTTGCATATTTAACACAATGTAGACATTCTGATTCTGATTGATGTATATATTCTGAGGTTTCATGCATCTGCCTGCCTAAGTAGAAGGAATCCCAGTTCAGAGTTTCATAAAGAAATTAGGACTCAGAATTAGGATTAGCAAATCCATGTTGCTTCTGATTTGTGTTTATGATATTTCTTGAAACTCGTCATAACTGTTATATGTGCAACTTCTGTTCTGTTAAGAAATGACTAAGCTACAAATGTTCTGACTGGCATGGAGAGAGGCAAAGTTCTGACAGTTGCATCAGAACTTCTGAAAACTTCTGAGTTCTCAGAAGATCCAGAACTTCTGAGCTTCCACATTTCTACTAACGTTGTTTCTGTTTGTAAAACAAGTCAGAGTTAGAACTTCTGACCTCTTCTATTTTTCAGCATTTGCGCTGATTTTGTTTTCTTTCCTTTATTATTTTTTCATCACTTTTATTTTTAATTAATAAAAAAAATCAAAAATATTTCATATTCACATATTATATTTTCTTTTGACATAAAAAGACAAAAAATATTTTCTTAAACAAAACTTATTTCTTTTCTTAAATAAATAAGCATTTTACATTTCCTGTACATTCTTATCTATTTCAATATGGTTGTAATAGTATCTTAGGATTTAATTTGCAACCCCCATTCATAAATATGTACCCCATCCCCCTAAATATTGTCATAGCGTAGGACTTTACATTTCTGCACCGTTATTACTTTCATATATTGTTAGTAACTAGGGTGTGTATGGCAAGACTAAAACCAATGTTAGAAAACCCTAATCCAAAAACAAAATTATGTATGCAATCAAATACACTTGCACATGAGCACCCCTAGGGTGATTCCACTTGTTGCCTTACGAAAATGGCCATGTTATGCATGTGGGATGTCTTAGCACAAACAAATCGAAAAATACAAGATCATAGTCCCTCAATGATGCTATCAAAGTTGCATTTCAAAATGACCTTAGTCCCTAAAAGAAAAGTGCTAAGTCATCTCACAACATTGCTATCATGGTCATACGATGACCCAATGCCCGTCCCTTCACATCCAACGACGGGGCTTCTTACCAAAATAATGGTAAGATAGAAACGTCTAAAGGAGGAGGAAAAGAACACCTAAGACCTTTTGAGTAGGTAGATTACTTTTAGTTGCTTGCTCAATTTCAAAACAAATATCCTTGCTATTTTCAAAAACAATCACATACACCTTCAAAACACTTTCAAAACACTTTCCAAACATGGAATATTTTCAAAAGCTCAACACTTTGTATACGTTCTTATGAACGAGAACTATTACAAAGTTTGCCTAAACGACGACTCCTTTTCAAAATACTTTCAAAAACCACACAAAGAACATTTTTCAAACAAAAGCAAGTGATCTAGCAAGCAGCTAAGAGCCCGTGGAAAACCATGAATGAAAAGGGTGCTAATACCTCCCCTTTTCATAATTTACCCCCCGAACTCAAGAAAACATCTCTAAAGGTATTTCCTGTGCTTTTTCACCTTTCTTTATTGGATAAAAGAAAAGTCGGTGGCGACTCTTGCTAAACCGCAACATTTGCAAACACAAAACACCTCAACTCAGTTCTCCCACTGTATCACAGAACTGGCGACTCTGCTGGGGAGATTCTTAAAAATTGGGGTTACCTTAGGGTTAGATCACATTTATTTGCTTACATTTGTTTGATTTGTTTGCTTTACATTTTGGTTCCTTGTTTGGGTTGGTTTTAAATCCTACACCCGGATTTGGGGACACCTTTTAGGTAAGTAGCAATAAACTGTGAGGGAACTGTGTGGGGTATACCGACACGGTTGAAGCAGTAGCTACGTTGATGTGGCACTTTGGTTGGTACCGGTAACGCTTGAGTCAATCAAGGAGAGTACGGGGTCGCTGCGTGGTGTCGTGAAGCATCAACTGACCTTAGAACCTTACTTGACCAACTTGGCCATTAGGACGTAGTGAGATGATTGGCTTTGGTGCAGTCCGAAGTTGGTCGATACTCGATACTACACTCATTGAGATTTGGCTCCCAAGATTTGTTTGGTGGTAAGCCAGTTGTCAATCGATACGAAGTTTGTGGGAAAGATCAGTGATATTGAGATCCCTTAGAACCCGGTTACTATTAACTAGGACACGTTGAGCCAACTAAACTTCAAGAGGGTACTTACCTATGAGACTCCATGCAAGCCTAAACCTAAGGACTTGTTTGATTTGTATATATATACTTGTACATAACATCATAAGCATCATAAAAATCATACTCATACTCACTAACCATTTCAAGGATTTTTGGATTTATCTTTGTTCTGTTTTGTAGGACATGGCTTCCGCACGTAGGAACACTATCCAAGTCAGTCTCGTGAGGATACCTCCACAACTCAAGGATTTAGTATCAAGGGTCCCTGAAAATTCTCCATTCACCAAAAGACATGGTCGACTCCTTAGTTTGGTTACCTCAAGTATTGAAGAAGATATGGTAAATGTGCTTTTCCAATTCTTCGACCCTTTGCATCATTGCTTCACTTTTCCTGATTACCAACTTGTGCCCACTTTGGAAGAATTTTCTTAACTCACGGGGATCCCTGTTCTTGATCAGTTACCTTTTAACGGTATTGAAAGAGACCCTAAACCTGAGGAAATTGCTCGAGCTCTACATCTGCAACCATCTGACATAGTGGAAAATTGGGTAACAAGGAGTGGTATCAAAGGGTTCCTAGCAAAGTTTTTGTTGGAGAAGGCTCAAGAGTGTTGGAATACTTTGGATATACAAGCCTTTGAGGAAACTTTGGCTCTTCTCGTCTATGGGTTGGTACTATTTCCCAATCCTGACCAACTTATAGATATAAATGCGATCAAAGTTTTCATATCTCGTAATCCGGTGCCTACATTGCTTGGAGACATCTTGCATTCTCTTCACTCTCGCACTTTGAAGAAAAGAGGGACTTTGATGTGTTGCACTCCCCTTTTGGCTAGGTGGTTTATTTCGCACCTACCTCAATCCTTGGTGAAGAATGATAGGGTATGAGGTGGTCTAAAAGATTGATGCCACTTTCACATGCTGATATCCGTTGGTATTATCACTCTTTGGAAGACATTACCATCATTGATCGCTATGGGGAATTCCCTAATGTCCCTCTACTTGTAATTAGGGGAGGAGTTACTTACAATCCTTATTTAGCTTTGCGACAATTTGGATACGCTAGGATAGATGGCCCTCATGAGGTACTCATCCAAGGAATTGCATTTGACTACGAAAGTGATACCCAAGGTTACCGTCAAAGATTTATACGAGCTTGGGGTATGGTTAACAAAGTTGATAGCAAGACGTTGGGGCGTAATAATTCCATTCCTTTGGAACCTTATCTTAAATGGGTGCGGGCTCGCGCTCAAAGTCTTAAGATGCCTTATGAAGCCGTCTTACCTGTTATCATGGAGCCAGTAGTTGAGGGAGACGTTCCACATACTATCCTCTATCCTGATATGCCTACTTCTCTTGAAGATTTGCAAAATGCTTGGATTCAGTTAAGAGGAGAGCGAGACACCTTTGAAGCTAAGTTCTATGAGGGCGAGAAGAAGATATTAGAGCTTACAAGGGAGCTTCATGAAGAAAGGAGTTTAAACACCTACATTGCGCCAAAGAGGATGCGCACAGCTTTTCTGTCTAAGGAGTTTACTTTATGCTTATTTCTGTTGTTGTAAGCCCAAGAGGCGTATTTGTATTCAAATCAGAACTCTTTAATGCAAGTTAGCATTTGTTCACTCTTTGTCTATACAAATTTAAATTCTTTAAATCCTTAAAATCATTTGCATATACATATTCATGCATCATATCATAAGCAAGCTTTTCACAACAGGTTTTCTCATCCTTCTACTGTTTATTTCAATAAGAATGGATCTCAAACAAACAGTGAAGGACTTGCAAGCTCAAAACATTCAATTCCAAGCCACCTTGATGACCTTGGCCAAAGGGCAGCAAGAGCTGATGACATCATTGACAACCAAAAATAAGAAAAAGAAGGCCCTCCTCAACATGGGGAAGAGATTCAAAGAACCGATTCGCCAAGTGCAAGTAGTCAAAGACTCATCTGAGGAGGATGAGAACCAAGAAGAAGAGGCAAGAAGCACCGGTGTTGAGGGTGTGATTGATCAAGCTTCTGAATATGAGGATCACTTTGATGAACAATACCCACCTGTTGGTGAGGAAAAGTACAAAGAATTGGAGGGTAAGCTAAAGGAAGTTGAAATTCAAGTTGTGCCTGGCTTGGATTTTAGTGATTTGGGCCTAGTTCCTGGGGTCGTCATTCCTTATAAATTCAAGGCACCAGTCTTCGCCAAGTATGATGGGATCTCCTATCCCAAACTACATCTAAGAGCTTATGTGCACAAAATACAACCATACACTGATGACAGAAAACTGTGGATTCACTTTTTCCAAGAGAGTCAAGTTGGAACTCAGCTAGAGTGGTTTTATCAATTAGAAGGTTCCCGCATCCATATATGGGAGGATTTGGCCACTGCCTTCTATCACCAGTATCAATAAAACACCAACTTGGCACCAACGAGAGTTCAGCTTCAGAATATGACCATGGGAAGTAACGAAGGATTTAAAGTATATGCCCAAAAGTTGAGGGACCTTGCCAGTAGGGTCAAGCCACCTTTGACCGAAAGAGAGCTAGTTGATATGTTTATGGGTACGTTAACTGGTCCATTCTTCAACCTGTTAATTGGAAGTTCTTCGTCCGAATTCGCCAAGTTGATTTTAACTGGTGAAAGGATTGAAAGCGGTATTAGAAGCGGCAAAATTCCTATGGCAGCTGGTTCCACATCCAACTCCGTCAGAAGGCCCTTCACTGGAAAAAAGGAAACAAATGCTGTGTATGGGGCAAGAGCCCATACCAAGAAGGACCATCATTCATCTGTAAACGCTGTGTTAATTTCCAACCCTCAACCTACTCAAAGGTAACCCTCTAACAATCAGAGACCGGAAGTTCCCCAACGACAATTTACAAGAAGAAGCATGTCATTATCACAAGCCTTACAACATTTGCTAAAGGCCAATTTGGTGACTCTGCGCAATCCACCATCCAACCCTGATGTTTCCTCACCTAATTACAAACTGAATGCGAAATGCCCATACCATTCCAACAACCCCGACCATGAGACCGATCGGTGCTGGGCCTTGAAGAACAAAATTAAAGATTTGATAGATAAGAAGACAATTGAGTTTGATCCACCCGCTACTCCAAACGTGATAACCGCGCTAATGCCAAAACATGGAAAAGGGGTTAATGCCATTGATGATGTTATTGTTATCACCTATGTCGAAGATTTAACAACTCCCTTGACCATTGTGAAAGCTAATTTGCTAAAATCCGGTGTGTTTCCTGGATGTTCCAAATATTGTGCCTGTTGTGATCAACAAGAAAATGGATGCGAGCTACTGAAGAAAGGTGTGCAACGCCTGATAAATAGCCGCGAGATTCTATTCGAAAAGAGTCCCACCATCAAAAATTCAATCGACAATGCTAAAGATTTAGCCATCATAACAATTTCAAACAAACCTCTCAGGATCTCACCCAAAGGTCCTATCCGGATTTCGAACGAACCGATCATTTCTCCCCTTATAATCACTGCTATCAGACCTGTTCCATACATCTCTGATAAAGCGGTACCATGGAATTACGGTGCCGATTTTTATTACCATGGAGTAAAACAAGATTCTTGGATTGATGATAATGAAGCCGGTGTTACTAATATTACTTGTTCTAGTAAAGTCACAAGAACAGGAATGGTCTTTTCCCCTGTTATCTCACCACCAACCACAATTCCAGTCTACATAACCAATGAAAATTCTGGTGCCAGTACTAAAAGGAAAGGGAAAGAAGGTGAGCCTGCTAGGGAAGAGGCACCTGCTAAAAAGTTTATTATGGAAGAACGATCCACTCAAGACATGGAGGAGATTCTTAAGATCATCAAGAAAAGTGACTTCAAAATAGTAGATCAATTGGGGCAAACCCCTTCTAAGATATCAATGTTGTCCTTATTGCTATGTTTCGACACCCATGCACAAGCTTTGATTATGTTTTTGAAAAAGGCTCATGTGCCTCAAGAAACCACAGCCGACCAATTTGAGAACTGCGTAGCAAGTATGATAGCTGACAATGGTCTGGGGTTCTCTGACGCAGATTTAACTCCCATGGGAAAGAATCACAATAAAGCCTTGCATGTTTCTGTTGAATGTAAGGCGACCACTCTGGCACATGTTTTGGTTGACACAAGCTCATCTCTAAATGTGTTACCTAAAGGCGCTTTAGATCGGCTAGACTATGAAGGTTTGGTTCTGAAGCCAAGCGATATTGTCGTGACGGCATTTGATGGGTCGAAAAGGATGGTTCACGGAGAGGTGGATCTCCCAATTAAGGTTGGTTCACAAATTTTCAACTCCACATTTTATATAATGGACATACGGCCTGCGTATTCTTGCTTGCTTGGGTGCCCATGGATCCATGGGGAAGGTGCGATCACTTCTACTCTCCGCCAGAAGTTAAAATATCCAGTTCAAGGGAAGGTTGTCACTGTTTGCAGCGAGGAAGCATTTATGGTAAGCCATCTCAATTCTTTCAAGTACGTAGAAATGGATGGCGAATTCATAGAAACTCCTTGCCAGACGTTTGAAGTTGTGGCCGCCACCAAAATATCCTCTGACATTCCAAGAGCTGATAAAGTTATCCCCAAGATGGTTTCTCTTAAGGATGCTCGTGCTGTGGTAGAAGAAGGAAACAATGTGATGTGGGGCCAACTCCTTGATATTCTGTTCAAGGTAGACAAGTTTGGGTTAGGTTTAACCTCCCAAGCTCAGAAAGAAGTTAGAAGGGCTCGTGCTGGAAAGCCGCCTCTCCACCTCAAAAATCATGAAGTGAACGCTGTAGAAGACTCTGATGATGAGTGTGCTTTTGAAGACTGGATCTACCCAACAACCAAAGGGAAGCTCAACAATTGGCATGCAAAGGATTTCACTCCTGCTTCTTTCATTGAGGAGTAATTACTGTTTACTTTTTCTGTCAATTCAAGAACTCTATGTCTGTAATATTATTTCTAAACAACGACTTTTAAGCCATGTGCCTTGACCGGGGCACTTTGGTCCATTTGTTAAGGGTTTTGCTCATGTTTCATCTATCATGTGATCATTTAATATAAACCATTGGACCTCTTTGCATTCAAAATTTATGTTCACTGTCTTTCATTTCCTTTATTACATTTTTTCAATAGCCATGTATCTTACATGCACACACACACACATTTGCAGATCATCATCCACTCTGGATCTTATTGCCAATAACTCTACTATTGCCAACCATGACTTTGAATATCCTATCTGCCAAACCAAAGACGAAGGCGAGGAAGATTGTGATATACCAGGAGAACTAGCCAGACTTCTATTACAAGAGGAAAAAGCTATTCAACCACATGAAGAGTCAGTAGAGGTTATCAACTTGGGTACTGAGCCAGATAAGAAGGAAATCAGGATCGATGCTAATTTGGAAAGCAGTGTTAAGAACAGATTGGTTCAGATGTTGCGCAATTATGTGGAAGTATTTGCTTGGTCTTATGAAGATATGCCTGGGTTGGATACCGACATTGTTGTTCATCGTCTGCCTATGAAGGAAGACTACCCTCCTGTTAAACAAAAAGTTCGTCGCATGAGGCCTAATATGTCTGAAAAGATCAAAGCCGAAGTAATGAAACAGTTTGATGCAGGGTTCCTAGCTGTAACGTCCTATCCTCAATGGGTGGACAATATAGTGCCAGTGCCAAAGAAAGACGGGAAAGTTCGCATGTGCGTAGACTATAGGGATCTGAATAGGGCCAGCCCCAAGGATGACTTCCCTCTACCATACATTAACGTCTTAGTCGATAATACTACCCAGCATAAGGTCTTCTCATTCATGGATGGCTTCTTAGGCTATAACCAAATAAGGATGGCTCCCGAAGATATGGAAAAGACTACTTTTGTTACACAATGGGGCACCTTCTTCTACAAGGTCATGCCGTTCGGATTAAAGAATGCAGGGGCAACATATCAAAGGGCTATGGTTGCTTTATTTCATGACATGATTCATCATGAGATAAAGGTGTATGTGGATGATATGATTGCCAGATCACAAACCGAAGAAGAACATCTCGATCACCTGCACAAACTATTCGAAAGATTGAAGAAGTAGAAACTAAGGTTAAACCCTAACAAGTGCACGTTTGGAGTACGCTCTGGAAAGCTTCTAGGTTTTATGGTTATCGATAAAGGCATTGAATTTGATCCTGCCAAGGTAAAGGCCATCCAAAAAATTACAGTCCCCCATTCTGAAAAAGAAGTTAGAGGATTCTTGGGTCGTCTCAATTACATTGCCCGTTTCATATCACACTTAACTGCTACTTGTGAGCCACTCTTCAAACTCTTGAAGAAAGAACAGGTAGCTAAATGGAATGATGAATGCCAGATTGCTTTCGACAAAATCAAAGAATATTTACAAGAACCTCTTATTCTCATGCCTCCAGTTGAAGGAAGACCCTTGATCATGTACTTGATAGTACTAGAGAATTCTATGGGGTGTGTCTTGGGCCAACATGACGAGTCTGGCCAAAAAGAGCATGCTATTTATTACCTGAGCAAAAAGTTTACCGACTGTGAAACCAGATATTCACTGCTCGAGAAAACTTGCTGCGCTCTGGCATGGGCTGCTCGCCGTCTAAGACAATATATGTTGACTCATACCACTGTGTTGATTTCTAAGATGGATCCAATCAAGTATATCTTCGAGAAACCTTCCCTTTCCGGAAGAATAGCCAGATGGCAAATGATCTTGACTGAGTACGAAATTCAATACACAAATCAAAAAGCCATCAAAGGAAGTGTACTAGCAGATCATTTGGCCCATCAAGCTGTGGATGATTATCAATCAATGAATTTCAACTTCCCTGATGAGAACATCATGCTGGTAATCGACTGTGCGAAATCTGGACCGTATAACGGACCTGAACAAGGATCCCAGTGGACTATGGTATTCGATGGGGCTTCTAACGCTTTAGGAAACGGAATTGGTGCTGTGATCATCTCTCCCGAAGGTTCCCACACTCCTTTCACTGCCAGACTATGTTTCGATTATACAAACAATATGGCCGAGTACGAAGCATGCATCTTAGGTCTGAAAGCTGCTATCGACTTAAGGATCAAATATTTGAATGTGTTCAGAGACTCCGCCTTAGCGATCAGCCAAGTAAAAGGAGATTGGGACACTAAACACCCTAATCTTATCCCTTATAAGGAACTTGTGCTATCCCTGATTCCTCACTTCGAAGAGATCACTTTTGAGCACCTCCCTAGGGAAGAAAACCAGTTGGCTGACGCCTTGGCAACCATGTCTTCAATGTTCAAGGTCAGATGGGATAACGAAGCCCCTATGGTTACAATTGAAAGATTCGATGAACCTGCGCATTGCTATGAGCTTGACACCGATGCGGAAAAGCCATGGTACCATGAGGTGATGAGATACCTTGAAGCACAAGAGTATCCAGAGGGGGCATCTATCAATGACAGAAAGTTCTTACGAAGATTTGCAGCCAAACTCTTTCTAAGTAATGGGATATTGTACAAACGCAACCATGATTCAACTCTACTTCGATATGTGGACAAGAAGGAGGCAGAGAAAATCATGGAAGACATGCACGAGGGTCTTTTCGGTACTCACTCGAGGGGACATATGATGGCTAAGAAAATCTTAAGAGCAGGTTACTATTGGTCAACGATGGAGACTGATTGCCATCAACATTCAAGAACCTGTCACAAATGCCAAATCTACGCTGACAAGGTCCATGTGCCTCCTATCCCTCTAAATAGCATAACCCCTCCGTGGCCATTTGCAATGTGGGGAATTGACATGATCAGAGAGATCAAACCCACAACTTCCAACGAACATCGCTTCATTCTTGTTTCTATTGACTATTTTACCAAATGGGTCGAAGTCGCCTCATTTTCCTCAGTCACCAAGAATGTGGTATCCAGATTCATCAGACACAATCTCATCTGCCGTTATGGTATCCCCGAAAGGATCATCACTGACAATGGGACTAACTTCAATAATGCTATGATTACTGAGCTTTGCACTCAGTTTAAGATCAAGCATCACAATTCTTCTCCATATAGACAAAAAATGAATGGCACGGTCGAAGCGACCAACAAAAATATCAAGAAGATTATGCAGAAGATGGTAGTAACCTATAAGCATTGGCATGAGATGTTGCCGTTTGCTCTACATGGCTACCGTACTTCAGCTAGAACATCAACTGGGGAAACTCCCTTTTCTCTAGTCTATGGCATGGAAGCTGTTCTGCCAGTGGAAGTTCAGATTCCCTTGCTGAGGATTATGATTGAGGCGGGCTTAGGCGAAGACGAGTGGATTCAAACGAGATTGGATCAACTGAACTTGATTGACGAAAAACGATTAGTTGCTATTTTCCATGGTCAGACGTATCAAAAACGAATGATTAAGGCTTTCAACAAAAAGGTCAAGCCTTGAGTATATCAAGTTGGTGACCTGGTGATAAAACGCATCATTTTACCATAAAGTGACCCCAGAGGAAAATGGACTCCTACCTATGAAGGGTCGTTTGTTGTCAAGAGAGTTTTTTTTGGCGGTGCCATGATGCTGACCACCATGGACGGTGAAGATTTCCCACATCCTATAAACACGGACATAGTTAAAAAATACTACGCATAAGAGACCCGTTAGGTTGACACACCTAAGCAAAAAAAAAGGGCATCCCAGCAAACCAAAAGGTTTGGGCAAAAATTATGGATATATGCAAAAGGTTGTACACCCGGCAAGTTGAAAACCCGAAAGGGCGACTTGGGCAAAAAAGGGTATCCTGGTGAACCGAAAACCCGAAGGGAGGTTCAGGCAAAAATTAAGGATTAAAAGCATACGACTATGTCCCGTGGAATCAACACAGTCAATTCTATCACCATGGTCCAAATTCAATTGGTCCAGGATCAATGCAATCAACTTTGATCAACGGCAAGGGACGTTCGAAGACATTGGGGCAATAGTAGAGCTGGAAGGAAATGAGATCATTTCACATGGCTATTTGTTTTTCATTCTCAATTTTGTTTTCCTTTTGACGATTTCCTCTCACTAGGATCTCCGTCTCTCTGTACAAAAAACGCCTATTCATGGGCAAAATATCAATACAAATACACTTTGAAGTGCAAAATTTTCTGTTTTCGTTTTGAATGCAAATTTGTCCAATGACTAAAATTGAATGAATATATGCATATGAACATAATTAAAACTATTTGGAACATGTGTCATGCTAAGCAACAACATCAACAACAGAGCATCGACGCACAACACCAGTAAGCATCTCTTTAATGTATATGAAATAGCCCCCACAAAGTTATCTCATCATCATTATCCCCACAAGGACGGTGACAATAAACCTTTCCCCAACAAATTTTCCCACAAAATCTCTTTGCATAAGACAATCCCCGACCAGAGTCCCAATCTCTTGGGAACTTTCTCCCCAGCTAAGTCAATTTTTACAAGATTGAAGCCTAGGAGATCTCTTCCTAATGGAAATTCACCTCCTCAATAGGGTTTATTTCCCCAACAGAGTTATTTCCCCAGCCAAGTGCAAATTTCTCAACATACAACAATCAAGACACCATGATTTTCCCAGATAAGCCCATCATCCCCAGATGAGCCCATCGTCCCCATCTGAGTATATCTTCTCCAGCTGAGCCCGAATTCCCCAGTTGAGTCCAAATTGCCTAGCTGAATCCATCTTCCCCAGCTGAGTACATCTTCTCCAACCGAGGCTATTCTCTCCAAACAGAATCTATCCACCCCAGATGAGCCCATCATCCCCGACTGAGCCCATCATCCCAAGTTAGGTATATCCTCCCCAAGCTGAGTCTACCTTACCCGACTGAGTCTATACTCTCCAGTTTGAATTTCCCTTTCAAAATACTGCAAATCACAGGGCCACAACCCCTAATCCCCAGTAAAGTCGTCAACAAAGCCTTTACTATTTCTAAGAGGCTATGAAGCCTGGATCCGACCAGATATTAGCACCATTTTCAAGTTATTACTGAAACCTGGACCCGACCAGATAACAATTTGAATTATTGAAACCTGGACCCGACCAGATAACAGTTTGAGTTACTGAAGCTTGGACCCGACAGGATAACAAATGATCTCAAAATGCCATGAAACCTGGACCCGACCAGTTAATAACCTAGCTCTTCAAACATACAGAAGAACCTGAACTCAATCCGACCAAGGTTTAACCTCTTTTCCCCAGTAGAGTTGCCTCCATATCCCCAACAAATGGATGAGAAACCTAGACCCGACCAAATATCAGTTTTCATTTCCATCCTTTCAAAAAAGTCGTTGTGAAGCCTGGATCCGACCGGATAGCAATCACCCTCAGAGATTCGTTGTGAAACCTGGAAATCGACCAGATAACAACTAAATCCCCAAGCAGTTTATTGTGAAACCTGGACCTGACCAGATAACAATTGACCGCATCAAACCCCAGAAATCTGCAAAGCCTGGACCCGACCAGATAACAGTTTTCAAATAGTTTATTGTGAAGCCTGGACCCGACCAGATAAAAATTGACTTTATCAACCTCAGAAATCTCTAAAGCCTGGACCCGACCAGATAAAAATTGACCTTATCAACCTCAAAAATCTGTAAAGCCTAGACCCGACCAGATAACCATTTTCAAGCAGTTTATTATGAAACCTGGACCCGACCAGATAACAATTGACCTTATCAACCTCAGAAATCTGCAAAGCCTGGACCCGACCAGATAACAGTTTTCAAATAGTTTATTATGAAGCCTGGACCCGACCAAATAACAATTGACCTCATCAAAGAAATCTGCAAAGCCTGGACCCGACCAGATAACAGTTTTCAAACAATATATTGTGAAGCCTGGACCCGACCAAATAACAATTAACTATGATCCCCAGAAAGACACTATGAAGCCTGGACTCGACCAGATAATAGTACAACTTTCCAAAAACCATGAAGCCTGGATCCGACCAGATAGTAGTTTCCATTCCAAGTTACTGCGAAGCTTGGATCCAACCAGATAACAGTTAACTTCTGTATCCCCAACAAGTTATTGTGAAGCCTGGATCCGACCAGATAACTATTCAATTTCAAGGAGTTTTCTGTAAAGCAAGGGATCCGACCAGATAACAGTTAATTCGTCTCATCCTCCAGTAAGTTGTTGTGAAGTCTGGACCCGACCAGATAGCAGTTGACTACTTCATCCTCAGCAACTGTGAAGCCTGGATCCGACCAGATAGCAGTCGACTACTTCATCCTCAGCAACTGTGAAGCCTGGGTCCTACCAGATAACAACTGACGTTGGAGCGATCTTCCCCAGCGAAAGCATCCTTTCAACAAAATTTGAAGATATGCATATTCTTCATCTCCAACAGGCAATCAGGGGTTCAATCTCCCAGAATTTCCTCAGCAGTAGTCAGGGATTTATTTTCCCGAACAAAAACATCCACTTTCCATTCATACATCATATCATGTACATACCATACGCATTTGGAATGATACCACATCTGGTGAACATCATGCAAACATCTGCATTTTACCAACTCTTTTTCTCACAGGTAAAACATCAAGTTTTAGTATGAATTAACAAGAGATTTGTACTGATATTTCTTCCAGTGTTTACCACCATTCCTCCAAATGGCATATATAAGCCCATTCACAATTCATCTTCGAGTGCAAATTTCTGGGCACTCTAGTGTTCAATCATATTTCACATTCAAGTCACGAATGGAAGATCCGCCAATCTAACTCTTCAGGTTCAAGAAGTTTGAACAGGGGCAACTGTTGTACCCCAAAATTTTCCCTCTCATTTCACAAGGGATCACCCTGGATCCCAGGTTTGCTTCTATCAATTCCAAGCCTTGAATTATCAATTTTTCCAAGCGAACCATTCACAAGGGCAAAATGGTCATTTGCACACTGAGAAGTCTAACTTTGACTTTTAGATCAAAATCAAATCTCAAAAATCATATTTCATCAAGACATGTTGGAATATGAAGTTTGTTTCATCAAGAATTTCAAAAGTCAAAATTTTACTTTGGAAAAGTCAAATTCTAAATATTTAGAAATTTTTTCTAAGTGTTTAAGAAATATGACAATTTCAGAACTTCTGGGTCAGTGTTCACACTCAGCAAATTATGGATAATCTCAAGACAGAGTTTGGTCAGAACTTCTGGACCAGTTTTCACAAAGGTTCATTCAGAGTTTGCCAGGTTAAATTAAAGAAGGTTATTAAGCATGCTGCAAGCTTATTGGAAAGTTTGAGGGATCCTTCAGAACATGCTGAAGTCAGAAGATAAGAGGATCAAAAGGTTAGATGCTACGCTGAAGAAGAACTTCTAATCCAGAGTCAAGCAAGGATGCAGAGTTTCACATGGTAGGATTTCTGATCATCATTTAATGCTCACAACCACTTATGAGTTGTTATCCAAAGGATTTCCCCCACGTGTACCCCTACTATCTTGGGAAGACCAACTGTTGTGCAAAAGTATGCTAGGCCCATGCGTTGCTTCTACTTTTCCTTAATTCACGCTGCCAAATCCAGCTTAGGCGCTGTTAACCATCCAACTTGATGCATGGAACCACACTTGTTTAAGCTCACTTCAAGAGTAAGTCAACATCTAGCATATGATGTTGGTGCCACTTGACATCTCCAAACTACAAAACCTCTTCCTATAAATAGAACACCTTTGGCCATTGAAAAGAGGGCAAAATTTTTGAGAGAAAGGTGTGGAATTTGAGAAAGAAAAGCCTTGAACCCCTACAAAAAATTCCAAGAGTCCAAAAATATTGCAAACACAAAAATGCAAAACCTTAGCATTTGATTCTTGCATTAAAGCTCCATTTTTCTCAAGTTGTTTCCTGAACAAAACTATCCATACAGTTCCTAATATATATTCAAAAGCCATCCAAAATTCTATAATCAAACAGTAACACATTCTCCACCAATATTCAATTCAAAGGATCATAACTTTATCCCTTGGTTGTTCCAGAATATTCTAATCATTTACAATCCAAGCTGAAAGTTTCTAACCTGCTGAAAACGTGAGGAAGCTGTTCAAAACACTACAAGTGGTCAGAACCAAATTCCAGCTCCCAGAGTATTTCCAGCTGCAAGGTAAGTGCCTGCTGACTCTCATCATATTATTTATACATTGACAGAATTTGCATATTTAACACAATGTAGACATTCTGATTCTGATTGATGTATATATTCTGAGGTTTCATGCATCTGCCTGTCTAAGTAGAAGGAATCCCAGTTCAGAGTTTCATAAAGAAATTAGGACTCAGAATTAGGATTAGCAAATCCATGTTGCTTCTGATTTGTGTTTCTGATATTTCTTGAAACTTGTCATAACTGTTATATGTGCAACTTCTATTCTGTTAAGAAATAACTAAGTTGCAGAAGTTCTGACTGGCATGGAGAGAGGAAAAGTTCTGACAGTTGCATTAGAACTTCTGAAAACTTCTGAGTTCTCAGAAGATTCAGAACTTTTGAGCTTTCACATTTCTACTAACGTTGTTTCTGTCAACAAGTCAGAGTCAGAACTTCTGACCTCTTCTATTTTTTAACATTTGTGCTGATTTTGTTTTCTTTCCTTTATTATTTTTTCATCACTTTTATTTTCCATTAATCAAAAAATACCAAAAATATTTCATATTCACATATTATATTTTATTTTGACATAAAAAGACAAAAAATATTTTCTTAAACAAAACTTATTTCTTTTCTTAAATACTTAAGCATTTTACATTTCCTGTACATTCTTATCTATTTCAATATGGTTGTAATAGTAACTTAGGATTTAATTTACAACCCCATTCATAAATATGTACCCCCATCCCCCTAAATATTGTCATATCGTAGGCCTTTACATTTCGGCACCGTTATTGCTTTCATATATTGTTAGTAACTAGGGTGTGTATGAAAAGACTAAAACCAATGTTAGAAAACCCTAATTTAAAACCAAAATTATGCATGCAATCAAATACACTTGCACACGAGAACCCCTAGGGTGATTCCACTTGTTGCCTTACGAAAATGGCCATGTTATGCATGTGGGATGTCTTAGCACAAACAAATCGAAAAATACAAGATCATAGTCCCTCGATGACGCTATCAAAGTTTCCTTTCAAAATGATCCTAGTCCCTAAAAGAAAAGTGCTAAGTCATCTCACAACATTGCTATCATGGTCATACGATGACCCAATGCCCGTCCCTTCACATCCAACGATGAGGCTTCTTACCAAAACAATGGTAAGATAGCAACGTCTAAAGGAGGAGGAAAAAACACCTAAGACCTTTTGAGTAGGTAGATTACTTTTAGTTTCTTGCTCAATTTCAAAACAAATATCCTTGCTATTTTCAAAAACAATCACACACACCTTCAAAATACTTTCAAAACACTTTCCAAACATGGAATATTTTCAAAAGCTCAACACTTTGTATACGTTCTTACGAACGAGAATTATTACAAAGTTTGCCTAAACAATGACGCCTTTTCAAAATACTTTCAAAAACCACACAAAGCACATTTTTCAAACAAAAGCAAGTGATCTAGAAAGCAACTAAGAGCCCATGGAAAACCATGGATGAAAAGGGTGCTAATACGTTCCCTTTTCATAATCTACCCGTCGAACTCAAGAAAACATCTCTAAAGGTCTTTCTTGTGCTTTTTCACCTTTCCTTATTGGATAAAAGAAAAGTCGGTGACGACTCTTGCTAAACCGTAATATTTGCGAACACAAACGCAAAACACCTCAAGTCAATTCTCCCACCGTATCACAGCAAGCCACACTTATGAGGAAGGAATTGATATACTTATGATGTTTCAAGGCTGGGTCAAGAATCGACCTGCTCTAATACCAATTGTAATACCATGTGTAATATACGTCTAGAATATAAATTATACACAACAATAATTGGTACTGGCACAATCATAAGTGCCTATTGGAATCATTTACATACTTGAAAAATTCTATAAAATACAACATATGGTATAAGATAAAGAAAATGCCAAAATTATAAATCTAAGTTCTAAGTACAATTCCTTCAATTGTAAAAAGTCCACAGCGAAAGATTATGACTACTCAAAATCCTCGAACATCATAAATAAATCCTCCTGTTCTTAACTTGTAAAATACCTGTAAAACAATAACAATGATAAGGTGAGATAATAATCTCAGTGAGTTCCCATATTCTATGGGTCCCCTCAGCTCTACAAGGTTTCTACCTGGTTTCTAACTCAAGTCTCCATCTCTATTACATGTGTATCACTCACACAATGTAACTAAAACTTGAGTGTCTAAGGAATAATCACAATGTATGGAAACATGTTAGTTGAATGCATCCACTAAATAAATTACTATGAAATTATATTTATTAATTTTTAAAAAATTTCTTATAACTCATTTATTATGTAACGTTCAGGAAATTAATAGTCTAGTAATATTTTTATCATGTAACTTCCATGAACTAAATGTATTGAAGAATTTTTTAAATGAATTAATATTTAGTATATTTAGTATATTTTTAAATAAAAATAAATAAAATATTTTTATTGTGATGCATTTTTTATATTTACAAATATTCAAGTAGATAATTGAAACAAAGGGAATTTTACATTAATAGTTCATTAAACTCACAAAATATAACTGCAATTTTTAATAAAATATTGTACTACTAATATAATAAAATTTTATTTTTTAATAGATTAACATATGTGGTTTTTCTTCATAAATAAAATTTAAAACGTTTTAATAAATGCATTTGTACTATAATTGACAATGAATTGAATTTTTAAAATATATAATAACCTATGAATTGAATTATTAAAATAAATAATAAATTATGAGCTTATATTTATTAAATTTTAAAAATTTTCTTATAACTCATTTATTATGTAACGTTCATGAAGTTAATAGTCTAGTAAAAAGAGTATTAGAAATGGATTTATATTAAATTTATCGTGTATATAAATATAAACAATATTTTTATAGGGATAAATTTTTTAAAACTCTTTGAACTATATTAAATTTAACATTTAACTTATATTAAATTTTAAAATTTTAAAATTTTTATTTAAATTTAAATCTTAAATATATAGAAGAAATAGTGATTTTTTAACTTATACTTAAAAAGTAAGTGTGTGTGCGTGTGTGGGTTGTGTGTTGTGAAATGATTTTTTTGATTGTGATGAAAGTTTTGTAATTTGGATGGATTATGTAGAAAATCAATATAGATAATTATATATCATGTGTTAACAGCAGATCAAACTTAGTTCAGTAAAAAAAATTGTTAAACATACATAGAAAATCAACATCTATAGAGAAAAAAAATGATATACTAAATGATATATGAGAAATTGCAGAAAATAATAAATTTCAATATATAAGGAAGTCTATGTGATAGTGAGAAACTCGTGTTAGACTAATTATTTAATTAATCAATATGGATTGACATAATCAATTATTAAATTAATTATATTATGGTCAATTGTTATTAAACACTAATTATTGATGAATTATTTAATTGATTTTTGTCTCTGAATGTACGGTGATGGATTGGATCGTTTAGTTAAGTCCAATGAGAGATCCATGTCCTCAGCCGTTTAACTATTTAAGCGCTGCCACATTAAACGATTAACATACACTCTGAAAACCTAGACGACAATGAGGGTACTAACCCTCTCATACTTACTCGACTCAATCGATAGTCTCTTCAATCCTACAAAGTACGCCGTTCTTATTATAATAGTTATTCTTTGATATATGATATGCTATAATTTGTGTCTATTCGATCATATTAAATCTAATAATTAATATCAAAGTCTGATTATATACACATTATAGCTATTATAAAATTTATGAATCTAATTTTATGGAGTATTCTAAGTAATGTTGAGACACGTTTAAAATCTACCGTACAAAATATTATTTAATGTAAGTATTCTAAGTTGTTGGTTACTGTATTTGAGATATATTTAAAATGATGTTTCATAAAATATATAAATATTCTATCTCAGTAAAATTCATATACTATGATTTGAGTTAAATTTCAATTTTTTAAATTCTCCTTCTTTTACAGTAATACCATATTTGTTTAATTTAATAAAGTCATGCTCAAAATGATTGTCTCTCATACTACTCTCCAAATGTTTGATTAAAGATTGTGTGGTTTAAATTATAAGTGTGCATATATTATGATACTATCTCGCCAATGGTTTTGATCAATCGACAATTGCATTCTTTGTGTGTAGAGAGATAATAAATTGCCTTGTTTCGAAAATTTGGGGTGAATATTCCAATCTTTTAGCCAAATAATTAACATTAAATAATCAGACTATTTTGGCAGAATATTCTTTAATATTGTGATATATTTCAATCTCTAAATATAAATTATTATTAATTAATTGATTTTGATATCATATTATAATCAATTATTTTGATATTTTATGATTTTGGAATAATTTTAATTTTCATACGTATCCAAAATTTTCTTATATAATATATTCAAAATATCTAAATGAAGTAAATATTGTGTTTTTAAATTTTATAATAATTTTAATATTAAGTTATATATTTCCTAATTATATACCTTCTCATTGGTAAAATATGATAATTATCTTGAGCTATTCTAAAGGCAATTTAATAATTTTATTCTCACATTATGTTAATTTAAAATATTAGTTTATATTTTGATATAACGATTTATTGTTGATTTATGAATTTTGAGATGACACATAATATTTTACTCGTCATCAAAATGTTCACTAACTCTATTTAGAAGGATGATGAGCGTGTCACATTTTCTATGAGATTAGTTATAATTTAATTATTATTTTGAATCTCTTGTGACTAATATATAATTGTATATAAGGAGGAATTTCTTAAAATATCATGCACTTCCTTATTTTGAAATTAAAACTATACAATTATATAAAAATTAAGTGTTGTTATTTTCTCGAATAATCTAAAATTAAAACTCTCTATTTATTTTCATAAATGTATTTCTGGTTATATACTCAAATAAATAAATAAATAAATAAAATCTAGTTTTATAAGTATAATAGAAATTTTATTATTTTGAGAGTTTTATTCTGAAAAATTAAATAATTATTATTATTTGTATAATTGTAATTCCACCTCTCATAGATTCAATTATATAAATTTTCCTATCTTGAATAAAATATAAGTATTATTGATTCATACAATTGTAACTCACCTATCATGGGTATAATTATACGAATTTTATTTTATAAAATAATTAAATTTATTTTAATTATAATAAAAATTACATTTATAATAGTTATACCCTATCTGTATGTTATTATTAATATAATTTTTTGTTCAATGTACTTGTGATTTGTGATTATGTAAATTATAGTTCGAATACTTTATCGGTATAAAATTGTTGTGACATGATATTTGTGCATTGTTATATTTATTATTTAATACGGTTGAAACTACTATTTGATAAATAAAAAATTTATTTTGTAGACATGTAATAGTTTATGAAATCCATTCATTTATTTTAAATTTTTTATTAACATGGATTTCAATTCTCTAAGTGTTATGTAAGTAATGGACATATCCTATCAGTGTGACATTATTTGACATGATTACTGCGCGATAGAGAAAATAGTTGAATTTGTTTAAATATGTTACAACTCTTATATTCATAATTCAACTATTTTCTCTCTATCAAGTGGGAGAATTTAGCATGTCAATGGTATAGAAACGAGAATAAAATATTATTTCTTTAATATAATATTATTTTATGGAGACTTATATTGAGGATATTATAGTCTTATATTATTGATGAAAGTTTATTATTATTTGTGATGTATCATCAATAATAGTTAAAATTAGAGTCTCATATTTTCCGCTGCGTATAACATAATATGTTTCTCAAATGTGTGTGTTATATTTGTAGCATTTTAGATTTGAATGAGTTGTTAAGATGTTGTATATAATCTTATATTCTATTTAAAATTATATGGATTTGATCTCATTCAGATGATGATAAACCTTTTATATGACCATCATGCTGTTTCATGTGAAATCATATCAATAATGATATATTTTAATTATGTGCAAAATATGTGGTTGAGTTTGTAAAACTCTATTGATGATATATTATACAACCACTTCTCTATATTATTTTGTAATAAAATTATAATTAATATCCCATTGTATAATCAGAGTATATAATACTAGTGAGCTCTAATAAATCTTTATACATGTTGGATCACTGGGAGTGCATGTGTACACAATTATCTAAGCTGAAAAATCTAGATTATTATTCTCATATTGTCAAATATTCTTGAGCGCAATATAAATATGACATTCTAAGAAGAGTTCAAAATATACAATAACTCTAAGAAGTTTTATTCTATTATACTGAGATATATATTATTCTCTTAATATAAGAAAATATCATAGTTTGATATTTAGGTTGATATTGAAAAAGCACAATAATTCTTTAGCATGCAATAATATTGTATTATTTTATCTTCAATAATCCACTTTTGTCGTATCATAATATGAAAATACAAGTAAATATCAATACTCCTATCGAGTATGATATTGTGTTATGAAGGTACTTATGATTAAATGTAATTACTATCGTAATAAGGTAGTGCCTATATGTAATTACTATTCTTAGACCTATATGGATATTCTATGACCTTTAATTTGAAAACTCATTAGTAAATCACTAACCATTGACTTATACACATGAGTAAATCTTATGATATGTTGGGTTAGTGGGAGTTTATTAATAGCATTTTCATATGCTTGGGCCATTCTTTAATAACATATTTCTCTCAACTTAAATATGTTACTGTAAATTCATCATTCTTTATATGAATTATGAGTCTTTGACATGTATGATTTGTTTTTCCTATCAAATACAATTTCTATAGCGTGGAAACTTACTTTTCTTTTGATTGATTAGTGTTTTGATCATAATTAATAATCTAATGTTAAATTTTTTAATAATTAATTATTATCATCTAAGTGGGAGATTATTAGATTAATTATTTAATTAATCAATATAGATTTATATAATCAATTATTAAATTAATTATATTATGATAGTTATCCACCAAAACTTATATTTTTAACAATTTGTTTTTATTATATTTTAAAATTGTCATGCATTTAATTTATATATTTTTTAATTAATTAATTTCAAATCACCACGTACCTTACTCTATTAATTTCACTCCATTTTCACTATCCCATTTATTCACATTATTCTCCATTATCTCAATTACACACGACTTCTTTATTTTCTTAATAAAATTTATTTTATTCTAACACTTAATTTCATATTTATGCTATTCCTTCTGATTCTCACTCATAACATATTTATGTTACTCCATCTCATTATCATGTTGTTGTTGTCACAAAAATTAATTTTATCCTCTCCCTTTTAATGTTTATACTATTTCATCTAATTCTCACTCATAACTCCATATTTATACTACTCCGTCTCATTTTCATGTTGCAACATCACAATTTTTTCTTCTCATATATTGGTAAATACATATTAATGTTTTAAAGTTTCTATTTTCTTTTATTCTTAATAATATTATCAACAAAAATTAATTTTATTCTCATAATTTTAATGTTTATGCTACTCCATCTAGTTTTCACACAAAACTCCATATTTATGTTACTCTAACTCTTTCTCATATTGTTGCAGCATCACAATTTTTTTCTTCTAAAAAATTAATAAATAAGTATTATTGTGCCTTATTTTGTTTTAAAATTTCAATTTTTTTATTCTTAATATTATTTTAATTTTCTATTTCGTCATCTTGGTAAGCTTCTTTGCCATCAGAAAACACATTCTTTTTAAAGATATTATTCAAAAAGTATATATATTTAAAGGTATTGTTCAATTGTATATTTATTTTTAAGTACATCAACATTAAAAAAAAATATTTTTGGTACAGAAAAATGGTTGAAAAAAATAAATTTAAAGGTAATTTTGTATGTTTTTTATTTATTTTAATTTTTCTCTTTTGATATTTTATTTAAGTTAAAAAAAATATTAGTAGTAATATCATAGTGGGTGAGAATGTTTAGGATATTTTTGGAGAGTAAAAATCACAAATAAAATTATTTTAAAAAATTGTTGTAATAAAGAAGAAACCATGATAGAAATAAAATTAAAATAATTGTGTGACAGATATTATATATGAATGATCGTTATTAAATTGTTTTTGTTTTTTCATTTATATTTTTTACATTCTCAATTATATTCTTATTTTAGTTTATATAAAAATATTTAATTTATATTTTCATTTGATATTGAAATATAAATATTTTTGTTTTGAAGAAAGATAAACAAATATATTAATCCAAAACAACTATGACTAGGAATTATAAGAAATCAAACAAAATTACATAAAATCAGCCCATACTTTTTGTGTTTCATCTTATATTTTTCCATCCTCATACTAATTCTATCCTTAATGTCTTCAAGGTTGAACTCCTATTTAGTTTTGACTTAGAAAATAATGAGATTATGCGTTGTCCATAAGCTGTACAACGCCTCAACAAATGTTACCTTTATCCTTTTACAATTCAGCAATTTGCCTTTAGTCATTTTAACAAACCACTTCTGGCTCCATTGAACATTACTCGACTTCTGGTGAACTAGCATCTAATCAAAGACTTGATTCCACACATTCTTCACATACTGACAGGTGTTTGATGTTCTACTTCATTCCACAGAAAATCTTTTCAGCCTATCTTTAGTTAGAAATCTCCCAAGGCAAGCCATCCAAACCACAAAGAGTTTCTGGGCCTGACCTGATTCCTCATGGTAAGTTTATATTCTTGAATAAAGTTTTCAAACTCCATAAACTATGGATAGGGCTGGAACTCTTTACAATAATATATTATAGACGAAAAAATAAATAACAAATAAATTTTATAATAATATATGCACAACAATTATTTAAATTGTAATAAATAATATATATATATATATATATATATAATACTTAAATTGTATTTTTATTTGATATTGAAATATAAATATATTTTTTTTGGAGAAAGATAAGCAAATATAATAATCCAATATAATTATCAGTACATGCCGATCTCAAGATCTAGGCTACTCGAGGACTAGGAATTACAAGAAATCAAACAAAATTAAATAAAATCACCCCATAATTTTTGTGTTTCATCTTATATTTTTCCATCGTCATACTAATTCTATCTTTAATGTCTTCAAGGTTGAGCTCCTATTTATTTTGCCTTGGAAAATAATGAGATTACGCATTGTCCATATGTTGTACAACGCCTCAGCAAAGGTTACCATTATCCTTTTACAATTCAGCGATTTCCTTTAGTCATTTGAACAAATCACTTCTGGCTCCATTGAACATTACTCGACTTCTGGTGAACTAGCATCCAATCAAACACTTACGTTCTTCACATACTGAAAGGTGCCATCCAAACCACAAAGAGTGTTATGGGCCTGACCTGATTCCTCATGGTAAGTTTATATTCATGAATAAAGCTTTCAAAATCCATGAGCTATGGACAGGGGCGGGAACTCTTTACAATAATATATTACAGACCAAAAAATAAATATCAAATAAATTTTATAATAATATATACCCAACAATTATTTAAATCGTAATAAATAATATATATATATATATATATATATATATATATATATATATATATATATATATATATATATATATATATATATATATATAAAAATTTAAATAATATATATAATTGTATATTTATTTATAAGTACATCAACATTAAAATCATATATTTTTGGTAAAGAAAAATGGTTGAAAAGATATAAATTTAAAGGTAATTTTTTATGTTTTTTTTTTTTAATTTTCCTCTTATGATATTTTATTTAAATTTAAAAAAAAATAGTAGTAGTAACATCATAGTGGGTAAGAGTGTTTAGGACATTTTTGGAGAGTACAAATCACAAAAAAAAATTATTTTAAAAAATTGTTGTAATAAAGAAGAATCGGTGATAGAAATAAAATTAAAATAATTGTGTGAGTGATATTATATATGAATGATCATTATTAGATTGTTTAAGTTTTTTCATTTATATTTTTTACGTTCTCAATTATATTCTTATTTTAGTTTATATAAAATAATTAAATTGTATTTTTATTTGATATTGAAATATAAATAATTTTTTTTGGAGAAAGATAAGCAAATATAATAATCCAAAATAATTATCAGTACATGCCAATCAAAAGATCTAGGCTACTCGAGGACTAGGAATTACAAGAAATCAAACAAAATTACATAAAATCACCCCATACTTTTTGTGTTTCATGTTATATTTTTCCATCCTCATACTAATTCTATCTTTAATGTCTTCAAGGTTGAGCTCCTATTTAGTTTTGCCTTGGAAAATAATGAGATTACGCGTTGTCCATAAGCTGTACAACGCCTCAGCAAATGTTACCTTTATCATTTTACAATTCAACAATTTTCCTTTAGTCATTTTAACAAACCACTTCTGGCTCCATTGAACATTACTCGGCATCTGGTGAACTAGCATCCAATCAAAAACTTGATTCCACACATTCTTCACATACTGACATGTGTTTGATGCTCTACTTCATTCCATAAAAAATCTTTTCAGCCTGTCTTTAGTTGGAAATCTCCCAATGCAAGCCATCCAAACCACAAAGAGTGTTCTGGGCCTGACCTGATTCCTAATGGTAAGTTTATATTCTTGAATAAAGCTTTCAAACTCCATGAGCTTTGGACAGGGGCGAGAACTCTTTACAATAATATATTACAGACCAAAAAATAAATAACAAATAAATTTTATAATAATATATACACAACAATTATTTAAATCGTAATAAATAATATATATATATATATATATATATATATATATATATATATATATATATATATATATATATATATATATATATATATATATATATATATATATATATATATATATATATATATATATATATATATATATATATATATATATATTTATTTATAAGTATATCAACATTAAAAAGATATATTTTTGGTATAGAAAAATGGTTGAAAAGATATAAATTTAAAGGTAATTTTTTATGTATTTTTTTTTAATTTTCCTTTTATGATATTTTATTTAAATTTAAAAAAAAAATAGTAGTAGTAACATCATAGTGGGTGAGAGTGTTTAGGACATTTTTGGAGAGTACAAATCACAAAAAAAAATTATTTTAAAAAATTGTTGTAATAAAGAAGAATCGGTGATAGAAATAAAATTAAAATAATTGTGTGAGTGATACTATATATGAATGATCGTTATTAGATTGTTTTAGACTTTTCATTTATATTTTTTACGTTCTCAATTATATTCTTATTTAGTTTATATAAAATACTTAAATTATATTTTTATTTGATATTGAAATATAAATATTTTTTTTGGAGAAAGATGAGCAAATATAATAATCCGAAAGAATTATCAGTACATGCCGATCAAAAGATCTAGGCTACTCGAGGACTAGGAATTACAAGAAATCAAACAAAATTATATAAAATCACCCCATACTTTTTGTGTTTCATCTTATATTTTTCCATCCTCATACTAATTATATCCTTAATGTCTTCAAGGTTGAACTCCTATTTAGTTTTGCCTTAGAAAATAATGAGATTACGCGTTGTCCATAAGCTGTACAACGCCTCAGCAAATGTTACCTTTATCATTTTACAATTCAACGATTTTCCTTTAGTCATTTTAACAAACCACTTCTGGCTCCATTGAACATTACTCAACTTCTGGTGAACTAGCATCCAATCAAACACTTGATTCCACACATTCTTCACATACTGATAGGTGTTTGATGCTCTACTTCATTCCACAAAAATCTTTTCAGCCTGTCTTTAGTTGGAAATCTCCCAAGGTAAGCCATCCAAACCACAAAGAGTTTCTGGGCCTGACCTGATTCCTCATGGTAAGTTTATATTCTTGAATAAAGCTTTCAAACTCCATGAGCTATGGACAGGGGCGGGAACTCTTTACAATAATATATTACAGACCAAAAAATAAATAACAAATATATTTTATAATAATATAACCCCACAATTATTTAAATCGTAATAAATAATATATATATATATATATATATATATATATATATATATATATATATATATATATATATATATATATATATATATATATATATATATATATATATATATAAGTACATCAACATTAAAAAGATATATTTTTGGTACAGAAAAATGGTTGAAAAGATATAAATTTAAAGGTAATTTTTTTATGTTTTTTTTTTTAATTTTCCTCTTATGATATTTTATTTAAATTAAAAAAAATAGTAGTAGTAACATCATAGTGGGTGAGAGTGTTTAGGACATTTTAGGAGAGTACAAATCACAAAAAAAAAAAAATTTTAAAAATTTCTTTTAATAAAGAAGAATCGCTGATAGAAATAAAATTAAAATAATTGTGTGAGTGATATTATATATGAATGATCGTTATTAGATTGTCTTAGTTTTTTTCATTTATATTTTTTTAGGTTCTCAATTATATTCTTATTTTAGTTATATAAAATACTTAAATTGTATTTTCATTTGACATTGAAATATAAATATTTTTTTTAGAGAATGATAAGCAAATATAATAATCCAAAATAATTATCAGTAAATGCAGATCAAAAGATCTAGGCTACTCGAGGACTAGGAATTTCAAGAATTCAAACAAAATTACATAAAATCACCCCAAAGTTTTTGTGTTTCATCTTATATTTTTCCATTCTCATACTAATTCTATCGTTAATGTCTTCAAGGTTGAGCTCCTATTTAGTTTTGCCTTAGAAAATAATGAGATTATGCATTATCCATATGTTGTACAACGCCTCAACAAAGGTTACCTTTATCCTTTTACAATTCAGCGCTTTTCCTTTAGTCATTTGAACAAACCACTTATGACTCCATTGAACATTACTCGTCTTCTGGTGAACTAGCATCCAATCAAACACTTCATTCCACACATTCTTCACATACTTACAGGTGTTTGATGCTCTACTTTATTCCACATAAAATCTTTTCAGCCTGTCTTTAGTTTGAAATCTCCCAAGGCAAGCCATCCAAACCACAAAGAGTTTCTGGGCCTGAGGTGATTCCTCCTGGTAAGTTATATTCTTGAATAAAACTATCAAACTCCATGAACTATGGACAGGGGCTGGAACTCTTTATAATAATATATTATAGACGAAAAAATAAAGAACAAATAAATTTTATAATAATATATGCACAACAATTATTTAAGGTACAAAAAAATGGTTGAAAAAATATAAATTTAAAGATAATTATTTATGTTTTTTTTTTTAATTTTACTCTTTTAATATTTTATTTGAATTTAAAAAAAAGAGTAGTAGTAACATCATAGTGGGTGAGATTGTTTAGGAAATTTTTGGAGAGTACAAATCACAACAAAAAATTAATTTAAAAAATTATGGTAATAAAGAAGAATCGGTGATAGAAATAAAATTAAAATAATTGTGTGAGTGATATTATATATGAATGATCGTTGTTAGATTGTCTTAGTTTTTTCATTTATATTTTTTAAGTTCTCAATTATATTCTTATTTTAGTTATATAAAATACTTAAATTGTATTTTTATTTGATATTGAAATATAAATATTTTTTTTGGAGAAAGATAAGCAAATTTAATAATCCAAAATAATTATCAGTAAATGCCTATCAAAAGATCTAGGCTATTCGAGGACTATGAATTACAAGAAATAAAACAAAATTACATAAAATCACCCCATAGTTTTTGTGTTTCATATTATATTTTTCCATCCTCATACTAATTCTATCCTTAATGTCTTCAAGGTTGAGCTCCTATTTAGTTTTGCCTTAGAAAATAATGAGATTACGCGTTGTCCATAAGCTGTACAACGCCTCAACAAATGTTACCTTTATCATTTTACAATTCATCAATTTTCCTTTAGTCATTTTAACAAACTACTTCTGGCTCCATTGAACATTACAAGGCTTCTGGTGAACTAGCATCCAATCAAACACTTGATTCCACACATTTTTCACATACTGACAGGTGTTTGATGCTCTACTTTATTCCACAGAAAATCTTTTCAGCCTCTCTTTAGTTGGAAATCTCCCGAGGCAAGCCATCCAAACCACAAAGAGTTTCTGGGCCTGAGCTGATTCCTCATGGTAAGTTTATATTCTTGAATAAAGCTTTAAAACTCCATGAGCTATGGACAGGGGCTGGAACTATTTACAATAATATATTACAGACCAAAAAATAAATAACAAATAAATTTTATAATAATATATGCACAACATTTATTTAAATGGTAAGAAATAATATATATATATATATATATATATATATATATATATATATATATATATATATATATATATATATATATATATATATATATATATATATATATATATATATATATATATATATATATATATATATATATATATATATATATATATATATATATATATATATATATATATATATATATATATATATATATATATATATATATATATATATATATATATATATATATATATATATATATATATATATATATATATATATATAATTGTATATTTATTTATAAGTACATCAATATTAAAAACATATATTTCTAATACAGAAAAATGGTTGAAAAGATATAAATTTTAAGGTAAATTTTTATGTTTTTTTTTTAATTTTCCTCTTATGATATTTTATTTAAATTAATAAAAAATAGTAGTAACATCATAGTGGGTGAGAGTGTTTAGGACATTTTTGGAGAGTACAAATCACAAAAAAAATTATTTTTAATTTTTTTTGTAATAAAGAAGAAACGGTGATAGAAATAAAATTAAAATAATTGTGTGAGTGATATTATATATGAATGATCGTTATTAGATTGTTTTAGTTTTTTCATTTATATTTTTACGTTCTCAATTATATTCTTATTTTAGTTTATATAAAATACTTAAATTGTATTTTTATTTGATATTGAAATATAAATATTTTTTTTGGAGAAAGATAAGCAAATATAAAAATCCAAAATAATTATCAGTACACTGCCGATCAAAAGATCTAGGCTACTCGAGGACTAGGATTTACAAGAAATCAAACAAAATTACATAAAATCACCCCATACTTTTTGTGTTTCATGTTACATTTTTCCATCCTCATACTAATTCTATCTTTGATGTCTTCAAGGTTGAGCTCCTATTTAGTTTTGCCTTAGAAAATAATGAGATTACGCGTTGTCCATAAGCTGTACAACGCCTCAACAAATGTTACCTTTATCATTTTTCAATTTATCAATTTTCCTTTAGTCATTTTAACAAACTACTTCTGGCTCCATTGAACATTACAAGGCTTCTGGTGAACTAGCATCCAATCAAACACTTGATTCCACACATTTTTCACATACTGACAGGTGTTTGAGGCTCTACTTTATTCCACAGAAAATCTTTTCAGCCTCTCTTTAGTTGGAAATCTCCCGAGGCAAGCCATCCAAACCACAAAGAGTTTCTGGGCCTGAGCTGATTCCTCACTGTAAGTTTATATTCTTGAATAAAGCTTTCAAA